>JBBPFD010000670.1:2500-250299 GCA_038363315.1 Mugilogobius chulae
TCTTTTCTTTTCACTCTTTTTTCTCTTTTCTTTTTTACTCTTTTTTCCTCTTTTCTTTTCACTCTTTTTTCTCTTTTTCACTCTTTTCTTTCTTTTCTTTTTTCTCTTTTCACTCTTTTTCTCTTTTCTTTCATCTTTTCTCTTTTCTTTTCTCTTTTCTTTTCTCTTTTCTTTTCTCTTTCTTTCACTTTTTTCTCTTTTCTTTCTTTTCACTCTTTTTTCTCTTTTCTTTTCACTTTTTCTCTTTTCTTTTCACTCTTTTTTCTCTTTTCTTTTCTCTTTTCTTTTCACTCTTTTTTCTCTTTTCTTTTCACTCTTTTCACAGATTACTTTGCAACCACATCTCATGGTAAACTCCTGTCTCACGACGTCTAATCATCTCACTTCCTTTGTGGGTGCATCCAACCTTTGTTCTCTTCACTGATCTTTTCTCTTCTTCACATCTTTTCTTTTCACTATTTTTTCTTTTCTTTTCTTTTCTTTTCACTCTTTTTTCTTTCTCTTCTCTTTTCTTTTCACTCTTTTTTCTCTTTTCTTTCTCTTTTCTTTTCACTCTTTTTTTCACTCTTTTTCTCTTTTCTATTCTCTTTTCTTTTCACTCTTTTCTATTCTCTTTTCTTTTCACTCTTTTTTCTTTTCTTTCACTCTTTTTTCTCTTTTCATTTCCTCTTTTTTCTCTTTTCACTCTTTTTTCTTTTCTTTTCACTCTTTTTTCTTTTCTTTTTCTTTTTCACTCTTTTTTTCTCTTTTTTCTCTTTTTTTTTTTCCTTCTCTTTTCACTCTTTTCTCCTCATCTTTTTCTCTCCTCTTTTTTCTCTCTCTCTCTCTCTTTTTTCTCTCTCTCTCTCTCTCTCTCTCTCTCTCTCTCTCAAGTACTTAAAAAAAAAAAAGATTCTTTCGTCCAGCGAGAGTGCAAACGAATCGTGCTCAGACTCGGATCTGACTCTGGCGCAGTTGGATCAGAGTAGCCATACGAAGCACTAAAACCGACTTGCAAGCCTTGACCTGATTGTATAGCACCATAAACCGTGATGGACTTGATTAGACATAGATTTTAGTTGTGAAGTCTCTCGTCTTCTGTTGGTTTTCTACCAAAGCCTGGTGGAGGAGCGCGTGTCACGCCAAAACTTGAGTCTGCCTCATTATATCAAGGATATACCGTCCCGCAGGACTTATTTTAGCCGCTACTGCATTATACCTCAGCTTCGCGTGACATGTAAACAAACGGCGCTGGAGAATGACGTCACCAGTCTGTGACTCGGTTAGGTTGTGCAGGTGTGAGTGCGGGCCAGAAAACTTTCTGCAATCGGGAACGGCACGGTTACAAAACCCTAGTGTGAGTGTGCCCTAAATGGCTTAAAATGGCTAAAATTGCAGTTTATTTTATACTTACTAGATAATGACATCACAAGGTGGAACAGAGCATTCTGAGCTTTGGAAATGTAAAAAGCAAGGTTTTAAAAAATGTGTGAACAAAACATTTGTGAACAAGACAAACAGTACTTTGTGGATGTTTCTCATGAGTAAACAACATTACTTGAGTCAGTTTTGTGTAATATGGACCTTTAAAGAAATGCTCTGGAGTTTTCTTTTAAAAGGCCATAAAGCAAAACAGACCCACCGCAAACACAAAGCCATTCAGAGTCTGCAACAGTTTACATGAATCAACCGCAAGTTTGTGAAGAAAGGCTAAAGAAATTGAGCTAGTTCTTCACTGGCAACATCACATAAGAGCAATGGTGCATAAACTACTTACTTTTCTCACTTACACTCTGTTAATAAACTAGATTATTTCTTGTATATTTCGATGTTTTGTTTGTTTTTTCTTTGTAGTTTGACAATAACTGGCTTTTTTCTTTTTTCATATTTCTGACAGGACGAAAAAAAAAACTGTTGCAAAGGGAAAGTTTTGGTCTGTTTGGATAGACTACTGTCTCCAGAGCCCTGTACTATGAAGCTAGATTTGGGTTTAGGTAAGTTCTGGGTTAAACCTGTTCTGACGAAACTGGATCACTTCCTATCGGGCAGGACTTTATGGCAATATGTGGCTAACTCATAACCTGCTTCAGACCAGGATAAGGAAATGTGAAAGTCACGGCGTATTCTTTTATAACAAAGCACGTTGCCCATTAATAAACGGGAGCGATGAGATCTTAACAGTAACTAAACTGAAGAAACCTGTTTAATCTGTGTGAAGATTAATAAACAGTTTCATTGTCAAGAAATATTGAATTTCTGCACTTTGTGCACATTTGGCTGTGGATTTTTATGCATCACTTGACTTTGACAAAAGACTTGTCTGAGCTAAAGGCACAGCTCATTCAGACTAAGCGGTTGATCTATTAAATGTTTTGTGTGGTCTGCACATTTGTGCTTTAGTTGTTATATCCATGCATGGCATAGCCTATGAATGAACTCTTTAGCGTAACTTGTCTGTGATTGGTTGCTTAAGCGCAGACTTCACTTGAAGCTGCAGCGCGTTTTCTTCGCTTAGATTTTAGTTTTTAATAACCATATATTTCGCTTCATGATTGACGTTTCCTCACGTTTGAAGAGCGCAGCTCGGTTGTTCTGATTGGTCAGTTTGCGTTAACCCCGCCTCTGCTCCATGAACGTGCTCTTCATTGAGAAAATCCAGAATTAACAGATCCAGTTGTGAACTCGTTTTGTAGGACAGAAAGGCTCATGTCTGATTTAGTCAACCCGGGTTAGAGAAACTTATCCTGGATAAGTTCAACGACGTTCATAGTACAGGGCTCAGCTCTTAAAGGTGCACTGTGTAACTTTCTAGATGTGAAAAGTCAACTACACAAATGACTAGAATTAGAGAGTTAAAACCATACTTTGGGACATTCTGAATGGGTCTAAGTACATTATATGCCATGATGTGAAAAAATACAGCTACAGCAGCCTCTTTTCTATAAAAACAAACATGAGCGGGCCTCCTCCAGGACAAATAAATGTCCATACTGTGGTCATGCAAGTCTGCTAAAAGTAAAAACTGAATTTTATTATTTATTTGCACAACAAATAAATCTAAATGGCAAAAACATGATATTATTCAAGTCTATACTTGGCCAAAGAGATACACAGTGCACCTTTTACTGCGTTGACATAAAATGATAGGAAACCCTTCCACGGATTGGAAGGGAAATGCAGTGAGCTTGTGTGTGTGTGCATTTTATTGGTACCAGAGTGTGTGTGTTTTACCTGTACCAGACCAGACTGGAGACCGGACTTGTGATCTACCCGCATGATGTTCTCAGCCTTCACATCTCCATGGAGACAACTCCGAGCCTTCAAAAACATCACTGAAAACAAAAAAACACACAAGAAGAACATGTTAGAGACAAGAACAACTTTAACCGCAAAGACCTGTCATTTTAGCACAATCATTTCTGTTGAACAATAGGATTTTTATAACATATCAAAGAAAAAATTGAAAACTGTGATTTGGTAAATCTTACGGATTTAAAACAGAACTAAGCAACTTCAGCGGGCTCCCTCTACAGCTCTCTTGTGTAATTAAACTGCAACTGAATTGAAACTTAACATTATTTATTTATTTTCTCATTTTTGCGTAACTTTAGGATTTAAATAAGTCCGCAAAAACATGTGTTTACACTGCTAAACAAAACAAGCCAAACAGTCAAAGTTTCCCAGGAGAGAAATGGTGGTCGGCGCAGTGGCAACACAGACAAGTTGTATTTGTTGTACTTAATGTGGGACGCAGCAAAGAGCGCCGACATGTGCTTTAAATGCCCCAAAATACATATGTGACCATCATCACGAACACTCAAATGCATTTAACAAGGTCACAATGTTACTTATGCTTTAAATTTTCAAACATCAGTTTGCCACAGCGGGATGTCAAAATATAGATATCAGTAAGAAAGAAAAAAAGATTTATACCTCATTGGTCATTTAGCAAACAAAATTCTGCATTTTAATACAATCTACGCAAGTGCATTTCTATGTGTTTATCACGTTATAAGTGTCTATTCTGCCGGCCGACGGTTATGAATAGAAAAGTGGCGAGTTAGTTAAAAATTTGACTGTTGACAAACCAATCATAGGTTTGTCAAAAGTATATTAAAAAATCAAATAAATATGCTGAATACTGAAATTAGTCCTAAAAAGCTGACATTATTATTCAAAGAGTACATTATGAGGCTTAAAAAAATGGCTTTAAGAAAACATAATTTGGACTTTTCTGAAAACAAAATACTGCAGATATATAAAAACTACAAGATCACAGAAAAGACAGAAAACTATTATTTTTTTCAGTCTGTATCAGAAATGTAAGTAATTATCTAAAATCTTGACCTACATAGCGGTATCGAAATTGTTCTCCAGAATCCAGTATTGTCTTTGGTATCGAAATCAGAGAGTTTTATTAACAAAACTTCCAAATACCTTCATCTTAAGGTTATTACAAACATATATGCAACATGTTGTTGTAAGTTATAAGACCCACAATTCAGTCACATCTGGTTTGGTCAAAGAAATTGAACACATCAATGGTCCTGCCCTGTGTTCATTTTCTGTGGGAATTGTGGTAAATAGTGAGAAACCGACAAGTGCATGAACTCCTCTCATGTCATAATTATGTAAATATTTTTTGACGCTGGTGAAGCAGCAAAAGAATCACAAACGGGCAATCTTAATCATTTTCCCTCTTGCTAGCAACTTATTTTATTGGCCCAAGACAGTTGAAGACAATGTCTGCTTATCGTAATAAATAAAAAGTCAAAATGTCCCCACAGCATCAGTAACAGTGACAATTAAATTGAAAGAGCCAAGTACAAATTCTCTTTAGCAAATGAAGGCAGCGGTCCTGATTAACTTCACACAACAACTAACGTTATAGCAACTATTTTCAGCAGCTAAATCAAACTGTCTACATATTGCAAAGTCGTTTGTTCATCCACAAAACTAAATCTAACGTTAAAGCTGTGTCTTGAGCTAACCGGAAGGCTAGCGACTACAACTAGCCTGGTCCAAACACACAGCTAACGTTAGCCAGCGCTGTTTTCAACTCCTTAAACTGTATTTACAGTGAGAGGCTTAATTAAACACATGACTAACGTTAGCTAGCGCTGTTTTACACTCTTTAGACTGTATTTAAAGTGAGGAGCTCAAACAATCACATGAGTAACGTTAGCTAGTGCTGTTTTACACTCTTTAAACTGTATTTAAAGTGGGGAGCTGAAATTGTACCTTCTACTGAGCTTCATCCACGTGTTTTCGCTGTTTGATGACTTTGACTTCCACGGTCTGCTCGGAGCTGGTCCAACTGCAGAGCACCACCTTTACTAAAGTGCCCTCTCCGGGATGGAAATGAGTCCGAGCGAGCCCACAGCCATCACAAACTTGCCTCCGCACAAAAACTGAACGAAATCATGCAGAAAAAACACGACATGTCGGCCCAACTGCAGGAGATCACAAAAGTCGCGGAGCTCAGAAAAACACGTCTCACACCCTCGGCGGCCAGAGGCCGACTGAGCTGAAGTGACACTGAACAGCTACATGTCACCACGGCGACGGAAGGCTAGCGATCTGATTGGTTGTTTGGAAAGGTCTCTATCTAAGCTTTATATTTTCACTTTATAGACTTTTCTGAGTTTATCAGACAATCATTTAAACTAATATGTTTGGTATAATTTTAAAGAAAACAATCTTTTCTTTCATGTAAGCACATTTTTTTGTCTTCTTTGATGATTATTATGGCAACTAGTTTACAGCTTTCAAACTGGCACATTAGACATTTTTTTACCATTTTCCTCTGAACTGTTTTGCTTCGTTTCTTGCTGAAACCTCTAGGAACACGGTAGTCCAAAAAAATGCCATAATAAATTATTCTTTGAAAACTGAGGATTCGAAAAATGTATATGTAGTAACTTTTTCAAAACACAGCCTTTCAGCAAGCCACAAAGTAGAGGAGAGGCATCTGGCTGCAGACTGCATGAGGAGTCCCCTGCCTCGCAGACCTGTACCAGGAGTCCCCTCGTCACGTGACCTGCACCAGGAGGCCCCTAAGGCCCGGATGTTCGCCATATTATGCAGATATACTACAGGACAGTATGTGGCGCTATACACTTAAAACATTATTTGCGTCCCACCAATAACGTTGAAGAAAACGAAGAGGAGCCCCGATATTCATTGTCGCCGTTTGTTAACGGTATGGAGGACAGACATGAGCTGGTTGCCATGTGATGAGTTTTACTGTTGCAAACCATGCGTAAACGTTTATTAGGCCTATTATTTTTTTTTTTTTATCTTTACCAACCTTTTTCCTAACTTACCCATTACCCAACCCTGTTCCTAGCTACCTTACCATCCTAAACTTAATGCCGTCTCGGACCGACTAGCATTTACCAAGAGACCGCCCCAGGGCCAGTTATTACAAAGTTGTTTTGTGTGTAATAAAACTTTGTGTCGATATTGTTTTTTTTTTACAGGTGAGTTTATTACTTTTATGTCCAGCTGTGAAAGTTATCGATTCTCATCGAAACTGATACTTGATCGATGCAAAAAGGAAAAAAGTCTTGTCTGGCTGCAATTTCAACATTCTTTACTTCCTCTCGGTAGAAGTGCCTCCTGATGGAGGTCTGCAATCAGACATCATGAAAAAATAGTGCATAAAAAGTGGAACTTGATCGATAAAAAGTAGCCTAGATACAAGTCACGTAACGAGGGGACTCCTGGTGCAGGTCACGTGACGAGGGGATCTGGTTCAGGTCTGCGAGGCAGGGACTCCTCATGCAGGTCTGCAGCCAGACATCTTGAGTAGGCATTCTCACAGAGTTGCATTTCCCATGAAACAAGCCTTTTTTCTGTTGCTTCTGATGGTTGAGTTATGTGCTTTGGAAAGTATTTTTGATTTGTTTTTTTTTTAATTTGAGTAGAATAGTCTTGTTTTTACTAGAAAGACAAATTTTAAGTGTTACAATGATAAATGAGCATTCAGAGTAATTCTGTATACAAGTAAAAAGATGAAATATGCAGCCTCTTTTCTTTATTTCTGCTTGAAATGGCTCGCTTGGTGCTCTAATAACAACTGTACACTCCTGAGGAGTCTCTACTGATTCTATCTCAAGTCTTTTTTGCGTTCCACATGTTCTCAAGATGAACTTCACAATATTGCGTTTGTCAGTTACTGGAGTGATGGAACCAGAAACATGAAGATTGTCTCTTGCCTTACAACTGGCAGCCCCAAAGCTCTGACAATATTTATGTGAATGAAGCAAACACAAAGATATTTTCTCTGCCTCGGGCCTGCAGTTATGCCTTAACTATTTGAAGCTGAACATCTGTCTTAGCTTTAACATGACTGGTCAGTGAAGACAACACAGCATCTGTAGTACCACTGATGCTAGTGTCAGTCTCTGGTTAGCTTCTGACTGCTCACAAACTGACTGGTGGTGTCTGTGGTTAAACAAGCTACATAAAACTTTAATATTTATTTATTTTGTGGAGTGCCCTTGAGATGTGCCATCTCGTTTTCAAGGAGGTCCAAAACATAGAACAGTAAACAATACATTACACACAGTACAATTATATAAATCATAAAACAATATTTAAGTTACAAACAAGACAAGACACACTTGCCCTCTCTTACACCTCTCCACACTCCTGCCAATGTACAGATGTAAAACACACACATTACACAGCTAGGGATGTCAGGATCGGTTGGTTAGTCAGTAAATATTGTTGTTGTCAATTCACAGAATAGCATAAAAAGGCAAAGTATTTGAGAATACATTTTGTTTACTCCTGTTTTTTCTTTTTTTTTCTTTTCTCACATCAACACAAGTTTTATATCATGACATCCCTAGAGACAACAATTGAACAGCATTACAGATGACATCAATACCAACATAGTTGGTAAGTATGTTCATAGTAACCATGCTACCATTATTGCAATGGTATTATGAAAAGAAACCTCAAAGAGTGAATGTGTGATAAATTTGCACTCAGAATAATATAATAGAACTAGAAACATTGACAAGGAGATTTAAGATAAATGAATAAAGATGACTTAAATAAACCAAAAGATGTAAAGGATCTTAAGTATGTGGGCAACTTATTCCAGCCTGAAGGAGCTTTGTAATGAAATGACCTTCATCCAACCTCTTTGTATATTTGTGGCAAAGTCAGAGTAAGACAATAGGTGCTTCTCAGTAAAAAAGAAGATGTTACTGGATTTAAATATTGTTTGAGGTAATATGGACAGTAAAAGTAAATGCATTTAAAGATGAACTGAGTCCAGTGAAATTCACGTCTTTTAGATGGATGTAGCCAATTGAGTTTTTCAAATAAAACACAATGGTGAGTTTGATATGGACATTTAAGAATAAATCTACAAAGACAATTAAAAAGAACATTCAGTGGTTTAAGATATGATGCAGAGGTGTTTTGATAAATAGTGTCGGCGTAATCAATAATGGGTAAAATTAGTTGAGTGACTATTCTTTTCCTAACTTCTACAGTAAAGCAATTAGAAGAACGATATAAAGTAGCATATGTTCTTTTGATTATATAATCAATGTGAGGTTTGAAGTTGAGTTCAGGGTCAAGCCAAAGACCAAGATATTTAATAGAATCCGTTCTGTGCATCATGGACCCATCACTAAACTGAATTTGAAAATCAGGAGAGGTTTGGAATCTAAAGAGGATACAAGATTTTTTCAAATTTAAAATTAGATGCTTCTCATAAAGCCATTTGTGAACCAATTTAACTCTGCAAATCAGCAACATGATTTGGTCGCAAACATACATAATACCATTTTTTTTTTTTTTTTTTCAGTTTTTCCTTCTAGCACTTACTGTATGGTCCGGACAGTTCTCTGGTTTATGGTTACTCCTGCCACAGTACACAAAGCAGTCACTGACGGAACTTTTTGAATTTCTGGCTTTAACATCACTGGTACAGGACAGTTGGAGCGCCCATTCTCTGCTCTGCACCTCTGGATCAGCTCTGGCACCTTCCATTCGTTGGTCTTGTCCAGTCAGCGGGTGAATCCCAATGCTATGTCTACTAGAGATGTAACAATATTGATGATATCACAACACCAAGATTGTCACAATATATCGTCGTTATCACTTGACGATATCAAACAACATGACTTGCAATAAGATGTTAAAACTTTAAAGGCGACCTATTATGTACCTGTGTTTTTGACCATGTTACATCAGTGTTCTCTCATCATTAGTTCACACAAAGTTGTTGGATTGGCTCATGCATGTTTGAGTAATCTTGTATTGTTCTGCAGCTGATGCTCATTTGATCAAAAAATCCCTGTCTTCACCTATCCCCTATCCCCACCCACTCATGGCGGTATCTATGTTCCCTCGGCGTAAGAGGATGGGTCAAGCTATTCATTCCCTTCATATCAAAACTCCGCTTTTGTCTGTCTTTTGTCTTCCTTATGCTCTGGGATTTTTTTTTTTTCAGAAATACTAGAATATATATTTTTATTTTGTCTCAGGTTTGTCATGTAAAAAAATTATTATTATTTTTTTTTTTTTTTTTTCTTTTTCTTTTCTACACAAACATTTACAGAAATCCCCTTCTGACCCTCTCCCCCTTCCCCCTACCCGCCCCCCACTCCCAAAAGGGTTTACAAAGTCACACATATATGTCCAACACAAAAAAAAAATAATAATAATAATAAAATAAATAAATAAATAAATAATAAAATAAAATAAAATAAAATAAAATAAAATAAAATAAAATAAAATAAATAAAATAAAATAAATAAAATAAAATAAAATAAAATAAAATAAAATAAAATAAAATAAAATAAAATAAAATAAAATAATAATAAATAAATAAAAAAAACACACGCAAAAACCAATACAAAAATAATCACTAATAAATACATAAAAAATACAGTTAGAAAATACAATACAGCAAATTTACAGAGTGAGTAATTATGAATGTCCATGTGATTGTAAGTTAGTTAAATTGTTATTGCTGGTTTACTTTACTTTAACCTTAACTTTCCTCTTATATTATATTAAAGAGCCAACTGGGAGGTCTTTCACGTATTGAATGAATTCATTAAAGAGAATATTTCAGAGAGCCATTGGCTGATAGATGGCGGGTCTTTTGCTTTCCACTTGCGTAAAATACAACGCCGAGCTATTAAAGTGGCAAAGGCAATGGCCTTCTTATGTGAACGAGATAAGCCCTCCTCCGTCGACACTACTCCAAAGATGGCTGTTATAGAGTTTACTGTTAGTTCTTTGCCACAAATGGATGACATACATTTAAAGATGAAAGTCCAATACTTATGTAGACGTTGGCATGACCAGAACATATGTCCCAATGATACCGGCATCTGGCATCTCGGACAGTTTGGATGCACTGATTTGTACATCTTTGCCAATTTATCATTGGAATAGTGAAGTCTATGAAAGACCTTAAACTGGATCAAATTTAATTTGACACAAAAAGTGGATGTATTTATAAGTTCTATGCAATTTTGCCATTCCTGATCAGAAAATGCATGTTCTAAGTCTTCTTCCCAGCTACTTTTAATTTTTGTCCAGGACCAAGGACTGATATTCTGTATACATTTATAGATTGTAGAGCACACCCCATTTTTAGAAGGATCAAGTTTAAGAATTTTTTCTAAGGGATCACTAATTTGAGCAGTTAAAGTAAAATGTTTGGATGCAAACGTTCGAGCCTGAAGATAGCGAAAATAGTGTTGTTTGGAAAGTTTAAAATCTGTACATAGCACTTGAAATGGTTGAAACATTTGATTTTTATATAGGTCTGCAAAAAAATAAAGCCCACACCCATGCCAGGCTTTGAATGCCAAATCTTGCTGTGAAGGTGGGAAAAAAGGATTGAACGTTAGGGGAGAGAGGGGTGACATATTTATTAAATCAAAGTGGTTTCTAAATTTAATCCAAATCTTAATAGAATTAAAAACAATAGGGTTTAGATTATAGTTGATAAGTTTAATTGGCAGTGGTGCAGTCAAGATAGAAATTGGACATACAGGAAGACTAGCTTTAATTTCCATGAGTGCCCACTGTGGACCCTCATCTTTACAAAAGGATGTAATCCAATATGTAAACTTTGTTAGGTTGACTGACCAGTAGTAGTATAGAAGATTGGGTAATCCTAATCCTCCCTCGACCATAGGTCTTTGCAAGCTTGATTTTTTTATTCTTGAATGAGTGTTATTCCAAACAAATGCCATGATAATTTGCTCCAATGTTTTGAAAAAGCAATTTGGAAGATAAATAGGAACCATTTGCATCACATATAAACACCTCGGTAGAATTGACATTTTGATGCAATTAATTCGACCAGCCAAAGTAAATGGCAGGCCTGCCCATCGTGAAAGATCTTCCTTGATGCTATTCATAAGTGTTTTAAAGTTATGTTTAAACAGAGCCTTAAAAGACCATGTTACTCTTATTCCGAGGTACAGAAAGCTTTCATTTTCTACTTTGAAGGGAAAATTGTCATATACAATTTCTTTTGCCAACTTGTTTACAGGGAATAATAAACTTTTTGAGTAATTCAATTTGTATCCAGACAGCTTTCTAAAAAGTTCAAGAATGTCTAGGACATGGGGTATACTTGCATATGGATTGCTTATATATAGAAGTAGGTCATCGGCATATAATGACACTTTATGATTGAAGCCATATCTTGTGATTCCGCATATTTTCTGACAGGATCGAATGAAGATCGCCAATGGCTCAATAGCAATATTGAACAGATATGGGGATAGACAACATCCCTGCCGGGTTCCTCTATATAAAGAAAAATAATCGGAAATTATGTTATTTGTCCGCACAGCTGCTTTGGGATTTGTGTATAAGATTCTTATCCATCTAAGGAATGTCTGCCCAAATCCAAATCGCTCTAGAGCACAAAACAGGTATTTCCATTCGACCCTGTCGAAAGCCTTCTCGGCATCGAGTGAGAGGATAACTTCTGGTTCAATTTCAGAGTTTGGAGAATAAATTATGTTAAAAAGCCGTCTCATATTGAAAAAGGATTGTCTTCCTACTATGAATCCGGACTGATCATCATGGATAATAAAAGAGATTACTTTTTGTAGTCGACAGGACAGGATTTTAGTAAGAATTTTGTAATCACAGCCGAGAAGGCTTATTGGTCTATATGAACTACAATCTAAGGGGTTATTATTCTTTAATATCACTGATATTATCGCCTCAGTAAATGACTGAGGCAGACAGCCCTCGGAGTATATTTCATCAAATAATTGCTTCAAAATTGGAACTAATTTAAAAGAAAAAGTCTTATAAAATTCTGTGGGGAACCCATCTGGGCCGGGAGCCTTACAGTTTTGCATACAATTGATTGCATTCCTAATTTCTTCTTCAGATATTGGACTGTCAAGAAAAAAAACATAATCTTTTGTTAATGTTGGAATATCAAGTTTGTCCAAAAATTTCTAATCTGAGGGATGTCTGCCTCATTTTCTGAACTGTATAAAGTAGCATAATAGTTTTTGAATTGAGTGTTTATAATTTGAGGGTCACATGTTGTATCTGGGCCAATGAACAGTTCAGAAATTGTACAGTTAGCGGTTTGACGCTTTAATTGATGAGCCATAAATTTCCCGGCCCTATCGCTATGTTCGTAAAGCTTTTGTTTAGTTTGTAACAATGTCCTTTCAGCTTCTCGGGTGGACAAATTATTGAATTCAGCTTGGAGACAGAGTTTTTTTTTAAATAAATCTTGATTGGGAGTTAAGGCATATAGACGATCAGTTTCAGATATCTGGAGTAGTAGTTCATCCTTTGTATTTGACCATTTTTTCTTCAAAAAGGCATTATATGAAATGATTTCACCTCTCAAATAGGCTTTACAAGTATCCCAAATTATGCTGGTTGACATACCATATGTGCAATTAATTTCCCAAAAATCCTCAATTTTTTCTTGACAAAAGAAATGAATTCATCATCTAGAAGCAAGATTGGATCCAAACGCCAATTAGGGCGGTGTGGATTTTGATTTGAGATGCGCAATGCAATCTCTACTGGACAGTGGTCTGAAATCACAATACTATGATATTGAGTATGAACAATGTTTGTCATTAATCTGTCATCTATCAAGAAATAATCAATCCTGGAATAACTGTGATGAACTTGAGAAAAATAAGAATACTGTTTTGAATGTGGATGCAACCTCCTAAAAGGATCTGAAAGTTTATATGTATTTAAAAAAGTATTGATTAAAGATGCAGATTTTGACATACATAAATTTGATTTTGGTTTGGAGCGGTCGAGATTTTCCTGCAAAACACAATTAAAATCTCCACCCAAAATTAACATGTTACAGTTTAGATCAGGAAGTTTTGCAATAAATTTTGAGAAAAATAGGAAATCATCCCAATTGGGACCATAGATATTCGCTAAAGTCAAACGTTTGCCATAAAGTTTACCTGTAATTATTACAAAGCGTCCATTGCAGTCCAGTTCTACATGATTAACGTCAAAGGGGATATTTTTTTTATAATAATGGCGGTTCCTCTAGTTTTATTGTTAAATTTAGAATGAAAAACCTGACCTATCCAATTAGCCTCCAGCTTCTTTTGTCCCGCTATATCAAGATGAGTTTCTTGTAAATATATGATTTCAGAGATTTTAGATGACTGAGAACTTTACTTCTCTTAATAACATTGTTTAACCCTCTGACATTCCAAGTGAAAAAGGATATATTCCCTGATTTACTAGTTTGCACAGTCATTTAATATAACAGAAAAGTTACAAATATACTTGAACGTGTAATATGAAATGTGAACGCTGACTGTATTGTTTTTGAAAAGACGAAAAAAGCAAAATAAAAGAAAACAAAAAAACAAAACAGACAGAAAACAAGAACAACAACAAAAAAAAAAAAACAGAAACCCACAAAAAAAAAACCCATAGGGAGCTGTGGAGTTGACCCCTCACTGGATGAGGGCCTCTCCCCCTCCTAGAGCATAACACAAACATGAGAGTCACCATGATTGCTCATGTTGAGCTCAGAAAGGCCATGCTCGTACTCTTACTGTCATATTATGTAGGACCCTGTTAATACATTTCAAAAACAGTAAGTTCATTTCAATATCAGTTTGAAGATCCCGTTGTTGACAAGAATGTTTGGACAGACAGACAGACAGACAGACAGACAGTGTCAGGCTGGTCAATGGCTCCCTCTAGTGGACATGTTCATATGTATTATATTTATTTGGGAGCTAGCTGTCTTGAACTGGAAACACTATGCCTGGCGCAGATTGGTTGTCAGTCATATCGTCGTTAGGCAAAGTCAAACCAAGGGCCAGACAGTTTGATAATTACATTTTGTTCATTGACAGGCCAAAGCATATAGGCCGACTCATCTTGTATCTACAGGCGCTTGAACTGTTTTTAAAGAGTTCAAGACGTAAAGCTTGGCCTCAGATGGATTTGAGAAAGTTTTTTGCTCACCTTCTCTGGTTGTAATTCGCAACGTTGCTGGGTAGGAAATACCATATCTAACATCAGGACAGTCACGGAGCAGCGCACGAACTTCATTGAAAGCAGCACGCTTCGCCCTCACCGTGGGCGTGTAATCCGGATAGATGCGGAGCTGTGGCTTTCCTTTCAGTCTATTTTTTCAGAAATAGACTGAAATCTTTCAATTACTGAACTCCCCACACAGATTGAACAGATGTTTCTTATTCAGGCTTGTAATTTAGAGCACAAGGTTTACAATGAAGCTCAACAGTGACCGCCCACTTCCTGGTTCCTAAATCTCGAACCCCATGTTAAATTGCCATAGGGAATTCGATAAAAAATTATATTAAAAGTTTGAAAACGTCCTTGGGCTAAGCAGCTATGTGGTGAGTCACGAGTATAAGACCTACATTTTTGTTTAAAAAACGTTTTTTCAGCTTTGTAAACTACGAAATTATTACGACATTTTGCCGAATTTTAAGTTCTAGATGTGCTTTTTAGACTGAAAACAACCGCGCTGTGGATCTGAGTTAGCACATAGCTGGTTAGCCCGCGGTATGTCTTTAAACTCTTAATATTTGAATTTTTCGAAAAGCCTATGGCACTATAACATGGGGCAAAACTCTTCCGGAACCAGGGCGGTCTTCCACTGTGCAGCTCCATAATCAGGTGGACAAAATGCATCCAGAAACAAATTAAATTTTGTTTGGGATAATATAATGTTAAAGTGGAGACATTTGAAAATGTGAGGTCAAATTATTGGATTTTTCTTTTTATTTGTTTTGTTTTTGCAGCAGGTTTATTAACTATTCTCTTTTGTTGTTGTTTGTTTGTCTATGAGCTGTCCTTTTTTTTAAATAATCTATGGACCTGGAGTCTGAAATAAAATTTATTAAAAATTTTAAATAAATAGAGAGTGAGGCCTGTCGTTGCGGCAACCATCTTGTAAGGGGAGATGCAGCAGAATTCTAATTGAAAACAGGGTAAAAACAAAGTCACACCATTTATGGAGTAAACAAGGTAATTTAACCAATAATAGAGAGTTTTCTGTCTGTGTCTGGTTAGATTTTCTCCAATTATCAAACTAACGCTGTGTGTGAATATCCACACTAGCTCCCTGTTCACTCAATCACTATATAGTCCTGCCCTGTTCAGTGGACTAGTTAGTGCACTCAATTAGGGCTGGGCGTTATCGTGATAAAAATCGAACTGTGAGCTCATTCAAACCATCTCTTCCAATACAATATTTTACTCCAACCTACTTTTCTCAGCCTCAGAGTTTGTCTGCTTCTTTATAGCAACATTGGATTAGGGCTGGGCCTTTAATCGGAAAATCAAGAGATTGAGATTGAATCAAATCGTATATTATTTGGTGCTGGGTTTTGAATCGAAAGATCAAATAACAATCTTTTGTCAGTAAAAATGTTTAGTTTGGCGCAAAAGTCAAACTTTGAGGTAGAATATTGATTAATAGTTGGGACTTATTAAAAGTTTTGCTTTATGTTGATGAATGGCATTTTTCATTTAGTTTTGAAAAAAGTTAAACAAATTTGAATCGAAAAACGAGATCAGTCAAATTGAGAAAAAAAAATTGTGAATATATATTTTCCCAGATCGGCCAGCCCTACATTGAAGTCTCTTATGGATTTTGAAGGTTGTGGTTTTTTTGGACTGCACTTTCAAGGGTTGAAGGGTTTGATTTAGACCTTGACGGTGAAGAAGGAACTTTCTACAAAAGCATGATTGTATTTACCTCAAAAGCTATTTGAAAATAAACATTTTAAAAGAATCGTGATAAAATTGAAATTGCGATCTGGTTTCATAAAAATTGTGATATTCATTTTTGCCCATATCGCCCAGCCCTACACTCAATCATCTGGTTTTTCGGGCATTGTGGGAAATTTTGAGTCCACTACTTTTTGACCTGCTGGACACCACTACAAGATGGCATGACCCCGGAAGAGTGCACTGTATAGTAGTTAGGGCGCACATTCGGACACAGACTAAGTCACTTAAAGTTTTTTCTTCTTGGTTTGTTTGAGATCTTGAAGAGACACACAAGATGGCTGCCAAAACTGGACATTCGTTGCTAAAGGTGACATTGGGTTGCGCTCTCTCTGGTCATTAAATTGACTCACTGGTTTTTTGCTCTGTTGCATTTTGAGCCAAATTCCAATTAAGGCCTTGTTTACGCTGTGGCAACTTTTCAGAAATGTTTTTTTTTTTAATGTCATATTGTTTTTTTCTTTTTTCGCAAGACAATGAGTTATGTGCTTGCTCAATCCACATTCACTTAAATGATGGAAAAGGTAGTTTAGTTGAACACTGGAGGTATTTCAGAGGTATTTCAGAGCTCATGTGCAGCCTTGATCTTGTCACTACGGTCAAGCAAAATCAAGCTTTTTAAAGCAGGGCTGTCACATGAAGGAACTAGGGCCGAATCAATCAGAGTTGATCAAGGGCTTCTGTGTTATATTCAAATATGACAATTGGGATAATAAGAGTTAATATAACACATTTACTTTATATTGTGACACATTATATAGAATTTTATTGAGTAAATAACCTAGAGACGCAATGATTATTTCTCATCTTAATTATTGTATATCTTGTTGGTCACAAGCATGTGAGACAACAATAAAATCTATAAAATCTCTATATATTCAGACTGCTAAAGTTTTGTATAAAAAGCCACTGAGATACCATCATTGTCCATTACTTACACAAAATCAATTGCTAAATAATTTAATTATTTATTCAAATGTGCGATAACATCGCGCCTCCTCCATTGAAAAAATGTATCCAGTTCTATTCTGAGCAGACAACCAGGACCTCCAGGTTCGCACATGACTGCAGATGTTCTTTCAAGCCTTCAAAGAATGGAACAAACTCCCGCAGAATCTCAAACTTTTCTATAATATAAAGAATTTTTCATGCAATGTTAAAAAAAAATACTATTGGAAAAGCAGCAGTGTCAGCATTAGTGTCTGGTAGTAAAGTGGTCTTAGTGAAAGTTTATTGTACAGTATATATTTGTGGTGTAAAAAGTAGTGCTTTGTAGTGTATGTGAGTGTGTATTTGTAATATTGCTTGGTTGTTGTTTTTTTGTAGCTCTCACCTGCGCAAATGGAAACTAGCTACGGCTATAATCTTGTGCAAAGCATCTTTAATGTTTTTGGATTGTCAATGTCAAACTAATAAACTAAAAAAACTAAGTAAGTAGCTTTATTTGTATAACGCCGTTCACAGAGTCACAAAGCGCTTCACAGTGAGAAGTTCCACAGCAAGAATGTCTTTTTAGGAAAAAAAAAAAAAGGTAAATATTTCAACTGTGTGTGAGCCTAAAGTCCATGATAAATGTGAGAGAAACTAATGCCTTTCTGTTTAACTGCTTATGTTTATCAGATTTGTTTTCTTTTTTTCAACATTGTCATTTTTTTCTATTTTAGAGTTGTTTTGAGTACCTACAGGAGAAAATGTTTCAAAGCATTTTTGCACCACTATATACACTGTGAAGGCACTACAGACTGAATGGGCCAATAATGATGACATGTGGATGCTGCTGAGGGTCCATGAGACTGAGCAATGTGAGCCATTTGTTTGTAAATGTGTCTTTTCTAGTACATGGACTCACTGGCCTTGTAGTCCTTTCAGAAATACATGGATGAGGTGAATTGTTTAGGCCTATAATCTTTTTGCTGTATGTTTGTTTATGTGCTGTCTAATCTATGGACCAAAGTTTAATTCCTGGGTTTCAGTTGTGTGACCTGGATGAGGCAAAATGCAAATTTGGAGCAAAAGTGATTTGCTCCTGTTCAAAGCACAGCACAGTGAACGACAGCGAGTACTTCAAAGCCTTAAATAGACCAACATAAACATGTTATCAGGACAAAGGACTGTACATAAAGCACATGACCCCTACAGTTTGATCTTGTGCTGAAGACGTCCAACTACACAGCAAGTCAAATGAAAGACTTAAAAAAAACTTTAAGTTTACAATTATTTTGTTTCTGGTTGGGTCAAATACTTGGGATCCAAGAAAGCTTTAAATGGCTGTTGTTGTCTCGTTATTGCTCGGATGAGTAGCTGATATTAAATAAAAATCGCCCAGGAGAGGTACTTTAGCAAAAGAAAACTGGTGATGAGCTACTGCTTGAACGCTTTTTTTTCGATAACCAAACATTTAAGGTATCTGTGGCAAAGTTATATAAAGATTTTGCCAATAATGATTTAGACGTGGACACAAATAGGCATCTAAAGACATATTTACCATAGAAATAGGCATGTAATAAATCAAATTTGAGTAATAGAGCATACTTTGTATGTTTCTAAAATCCTTTGGCGAGCGACTTGGAAGGTCGTGTAATGCTGCGTTCAGACCAGACAGCGTCTTGGCGTATTTGCGTCCATTTTCAATGTTAAGTCAATGTAAACTAGCGTCTTGAGCGTTTAAGCGAATTTATTGACGTCTGGGGCGTCAGTTGACGCGCGTTTTGGCTTCTGAAAACGCGGCGTCTTGCGGATTAGAAGCTGGAAGCTGCGGCGGCCGCAAATTCGGGCGAGAAGTTGGGAAAATCCATCTTCAGACGCGTTGGAAGCCGGCGTCAGCCAATCAGAGGCTACACACTGTGACACGTGACATGTTGTTTCCCTGTCACACCAAGGGGAAAGGAGGACTGTTTACTGAAGTCTTTTAATAACTTTTTTAACGAAAGGTGGCTTGTTTGGGGCTTTTTTCAAAGACTTGGCCGTTCGTTGTTTTGAAAATCTGGAGACAAGGCAAACACGGGACATGATCTGGACTTACAACGCGCTCACATGGATGTATTAAAAATGCCCGGTGCCGTGTTTAAACCTGCTGTACAACGGGAGGAGCTGAGGACGGAGACAGCAAAAAGACATTGTCTGGAGGGAGGAGAAAGTTGTGTCATCGGGTAAGCTCCGTTTTATAAATGCAACAAGCCTCTATCTCGCTCTCTCTTTCTCTCTCTCAACGTGGTCTGTCTACGATCAAAACAAAGCCTGTAAGCAAGCGGGAGTTGGAAGCGCTTTGGGGCGTTGAAAGTGTCTTTTTATCCACCAAAGCCTTGACGCGCGTCAGAGCAGCTTAGAAGCTTATTGAGGCGTCAACAGCATAAATAACCGGCGAATTTTCACGCGCGTTTAGGCGAATTTAGACGCAAATAAGCTGTCCGCTGTGAACGCAGCATAAGGTTATGGCATAGACTGTACATACATCATATTATGTGTTCTTTGGTGAAACGCAGTTCTAAATGTGCCTAACTATTATCTATTTTTTAAAATCACAAAATGTTTCTAATCTCAAAAATTGCTTTTAGCGAGGCCCACCGTCTTCTAAATGTGATCTGTGGGTTTGTACCAGCTTAGTATCAGTTATTTTTAACTTTAATTTATTTCAGGCTGATGCTAACGCCCACAGGAAAATACCTAAACATTATCAACAAAAACACTTTCAGGTGCTTTAGATCTTTACAAGAACCTGTCAGAGAATCATGTATTATAACTTTTGCTGCATCTTCCTTTTACTTTTATGACAGCTTAACATTTCTGCACTGGGGGATAACTGTTTTTTAGTAATAATTCACTAGTACACAGTCGAAGAAAGTAAAGACACAGGGATTGATTATTCATTTAGAGTCAAAATTATCTAAATGGCAAAAAATTATATTTGTTTGACTCTATTTTGGTCAAAAAGATACACAATGCATCTTTAAGTTTGTATATGAAGTAGTTATTTTCTACCTCCACACAGTTACGTTAATACTTTCTCACCAAATTTTTTTTTGTTTTTGTTTTTTTTTGTTTTTTTTTTTTGCATTTCCATAAAAAAGATAATTGTTAATAATGCTTAAAGAGAGTTCTTGTATAATAACATATAATGGCCATAAAGAAAATCACAACTATGAAGCAATGTTTCTTTATTGGTTTTACTTTTTATAATATAAGTGACAACAAATGTATAATTCATAACTGATGTTTATATATGCCATAAAAACGATTATCACTTCATGGAAAGCTTAAACATACATCCTGGCAAAAAATATATATAAAAGATGTAAAAAAAAATAAAAAACACAAAATGACAGAATCAAAAAAGCACCACACCACCAACACATCAACTTCCTGCATTATTTATCCAGTGACATTTTTGTTTTTGTTTTGGCAAATAATGGTTTTCCATCCACACAGCTACGTTAAGAGTAAACACCGACCTTTTGTTTTCAATGATTTTATATTATTTTTGACGTTTTTTTTGTTTAGTTTTTTTCTACTTCTGAAGAATACACAATAGCAAGATAGTTTAAAAGGAAACTACAATGTATGCCATTAAAGTGTCCTCTTATCATTTCCACAACAGTATATTGTGACCTTAGCCATGTTACCATTAGCCTGGATCAGACTGGTTCACTTCGGGCCTCTTCTGTTAATGATGGTGAGTGTTTCTACTGCAGGGATCAGCCTTTCAGGCTTGAAGGGTTTGTTCTGTGCGCAGCTGACATCACTCATACATAACACAGGCTTTCTTAAATAAATCAAATCTAAATTGTAATTGAATTAAACTTTTTCTTCTTGGCGTTGACCTGAGTGATTCACAAAAATAGGTGTAATAATTCCATGTTTGTGTCTGTGACACGAGGGTCAGGCTGCTGTAAACAAGCTATCGTCGCCTTTTTGCATTTATTTAACTTTTTTGGAAAGCCTCTGCTACTCTATGCTACATCTTAAGCTGTTTTAATTCAATGCATTGAGGTTGGATAGTGTCAGACACTTTATGCACAGATTTATAGTTTACAGTGTTTTGCCTTGACAAATAGGAAACAGTGAATGCTAACACGCTAACTTGGCTTTGGTAAATCTATTGAAGCAACAAATAAAATTTTCATTCTTGGAAATACGGCGGTTTGTCATGGGATCATGTTGGCTTTTGGTGAGGAACATTATTTCCTGAGCCTGTTTTCTCTTGACCAATTGTGTTTAAAGAGGGGACTGAAGTAAGCCTTATGGTCTGCTCCAGGGTCCATTGTGAAAGTAGGATCATGCAGCTCACTTCGGTCTCAGCATAGAAGGGCAGAACGGGTCACTTTGTGCAGTGTTAACAGCATAGAACCATACCATATCGCCCAAAGCTGTCCATGGAAACAGGGCTCTTGACTTCCTTGATTACAAAAGGTATTTCTGATTTCATCTGTTACAGGTATGTGTTTCTATCACACCTGCAGATGCCACCCCTTCCGTTTAAGATTTAGTTACACTTTAATGGAGCAGTGGATGGAGAGCTGTTGGCCAAGCCGGTCTCTCTGCTCCATCCATCTCAGAGGCCAGCTGGTTTCCTCTAACCAGGCTATGGTTGCTGCCACCTATAGCTTCATTGCATTCAGGACACTGGGTTCTCTCCATGGCACCTCCACATTCTGTTATGAGATACACATGGCCATTTGGACATTTGAACCAGTGTCCAGGCAGTTGGATGGTTGAAACTATCATTTCCCTTTCTTCATCGCTGATCCCCAGTAGACCTACAGTGTCAGGAAGTTTTTCTTTTATCTCAGCTAAAATAGATTTCACTTTTGTCTCATCATCTTCAGTGAATGGACCACATTTTTCAAGTGCATCTTGAATAGTTTGTTCCTCCTCTTGAATTGTATCCTTTGTTTGTTTGTATTGTGCTGTAAGGCGTAATGCTGTCAGTTCAGCCAAGAGAGTGAGCCTCTGTAGTTCCCTCTCCAGGTCATAAACCTGCTGTTCTGTAAATCTTTGTTGTGGAGATCTTAGCCACTCCAGAAGCTTGCTACACTTCTCTAGAAATTGAGTTTTAAGCCAAATATTACCTTTGTTCCCTATCATTGCCAAAGTTTTCTCAATCCTTCTGTAAAAATCCATTTTGTTTTCAATAATCCACAGATCAACTAAAGTCAGATCTGTCCTGTATTTCAGTCTGTCTTTAATCTCAGAATACCCCTTTATCATATTTGTCAAATTTATGTTTTGGTTACACCTCTCCAATAAGACAAACTTTTTTGCCTTAATTTCTTCTTGATTTCCTGCAATCTTTTTCTTCACCAACTCTATCTCGGCCAGACAGCGGTTTATGTGAGAACCATAGCGGAGATTCTTGCGTATTGGTGTTCGACACTTGGGACACTCTTTGAGTTTGATTGCCACTTCTTCCTTGTTTGCTTGCTGTCTCTCATCCATCTCCATGTACTGATCCAGGGCTCTGCGCTCAATGACATGTCCACAGTCTTGTAGCTGAATAAAACAGGAATCTGGATCATCTTCAAAGCCAAAGAAGATCTCAGTGACTTCTTTATGATTACAGATGCGGCACATGTCTGGACATTTCTCCCCACACAGCCCAATGCATGGATGTCCACAGGTCAGCGTCTTACCACATGGTTCATCACATGGAGGGCGGTCGCAGGGCTCATGACAGAGCTTGGTGCAAATTTGGTGTGGGCATTGCCAGGCACAAGGCTCCATACAGGGCTTGCAGGGCTGCCCACAAAGCTTAAAACACCGACTGTGGACGCAGCGATTCTCACATTTGTGGCCACAAGGCGGGCAGCTTGTGCAAGGTGCCTGGCACTTGTGAGAGCAGATGAGAAGACGCTCACACCTATGAGTACAGTCACGGTGGTAGCTCCCCTGATGGCAGAGGTGGCAGGTTCCAGTACAGGCATGACCACATTTCAACAGCTGCTTGCAAGGAGCTGTACAATCTGGCTTCTTGTTGAGTCTTTTGTAATAACAAAATCCAACTTGATTATGGCCACACTTTAATTCAAAGGTAATTATTACTGTGCACTTGGTGCAGGGTTCCCCACAAACTGAATCACAAGGATGTCCACACTCAAGGGTTTTCTGACAAGGCTCTAGGCACACAAAGTTGTATGGATCCTTGTAGCAAGGAACCATCTGTTTGTGTTGGCAATTTGGTATAATCTTCTCCACCAAAACTTTACAATCATCACATTCCTGATAGCACAAGAGCGGACAAAAATGTCCCAAATTACAGAGAATTTTCTGACATTTCTTAAAGCATTCATACTTCTTGTGCTCTGGGTCATATGGATGACACACTTTTGCGCAGACATGGCCACAGTCCAAGCGATATTCACACGGCTCGGTGCAGCCTCCTTCAGGAGCCTGTCCAAAGTCTGCTGCATTAGAAACCTTCACCTGTCGAGAGGGATGATTCTGACAGCAGAGTGTTAAAGCTGTGCCAATCTGATCTTTCTCCCTCAAAGTGTGGAAAATGTTACTCCAGAGTTTGACTTGGCCAAGCATCTCACTGTTCCCTATGCAGTAGAGGCCTTTCTTTGCACGGGACAGAGCCACACACACACGGTTGGGAATGTTCAAGAAGCCCACCCTTCGTTCTATGTTGCTCCGGACCAAAGACAACAACACAATGTCATTTTCCTCACCTTGATATTTGTCAACCACATGCACTTTGACCCCGGAGAACTCACTAGCATGCATGAGTTTGCGCAGGCAGAGCAGTTGGCCTGTGTAAGTGGTGAGGATGGTAATCTGTTCTCGTTTGTACTCCTGATGAATGAGGTATTGACACAGAGCAACAACAAACTCTGCTTCATGTCTGTTCTGATGACTTCTTCCATCTTGAATCTCTTGTTCAAGATGTGTGTGTTCAACAAAAAACAAATTAGTTATCAGTCCCTGTAAAACATGAAGAAATCTATGTTACTGTAGCTGTCCAGTTTAATCATATGTGTTAAATATTTAAGATTTTAAAATTCACCAGAAAGCTGATTAACCATAACTCAGACATTCTAAGATCATCAGAGTATAACTGCTGGACTGCACTCAGTTTGAAAGCTTACAGTTGTAGTTAAACGTGCTGCTTACTTTGACTCCACTGTGTCTTCCCGTACGAAACAAAAATATATTGCAATACACTAGAATTTATATTGCAATACATTAGAAAATATATTTCAATATATGATAAAATTCTCATATATTTTAACATATATGGCAATAGCGGCAATATATAAGTAGACAATATATTGCTATATAGTGAGTCATACACTGAAAAAAGTGATTCTGGACCATAATTTGTAATATTCTATAAGAATAAAAATTTGAAAAAACACTCTAAAGTACATTTATGTCTGAAACTTCTTAAGTTTGTTGATACTTTAACTAGTGATGGAGTATCAATATTGAAGTACTGATAGATGACTCTTTAAAATCTCAGTATTGATGCTCATGCAAATATAATTTCCATATGCAAATGTTAAATTATTGTGGTCATTTCCTCATTGTTTTGTGTCAATCTCACATCAGCTTCAGCTAACTAACTACCTGTTCTACTGATTTTTTTTTTTCCATCCAAAATACTTCTATCTCTAATATTCTATCTTTACCAAACCTACCCATCACTAACAAGTCCATACAATGTGCATCTTTCAAGTTAAAAAGCCACTAATAGGGCTTTTCCATTAGTACCTGCTTGGCCCTACTCTACTCTACTCGCACGACTTAGCCCTGGTGTGGAGCTTTTCCATTTGGGCTGATCGCGCCGACCAGGTACTTTTTTAGTACCTGCTCTACCCCAGGGCCAAGTCGAGCCGAGCAGATACTAAACCTGACGTCAGACGCACGTCGCCTGTTTGCGTCACACAAGTGCTGCTGATTTGTTTTGTTTACTGTACGCTAACGTGAGTCGCCGCTAAGCTAGCTGCCGATGCACCGAAATGCTTCTACATTCCGTACTCTCTGTAGCAAAAAACAGCTCAGTGACATAAAAAAACGAGTCCGTTGTCCCTATCCGCTAAATACATAAGACAGTAGTTCTATGAGTATGTGCGTAGACCACACGGGCTGTACGTAGCACATGCAGGTTACCTGTGCTGCTGCGGGTCCTGCTTCTCACAGTAAACACTGATGGACATCCGATGCCCACGTTTTGAAGCAAGAGATTATAATGCAGCTTCGTCAGGACAGAGAGACGGAGGAGGAAGATGGGACAGCTGACTGTGATTGTACATCGGACGGACGTGAAGAAGAGGTGAGTCAGTGAACGTGTTGACATGAAAAGCTTCACTCTACTGGCCAATGCGGCGGTGGATATTTGTTTTATATTACGCTTATGAAACGCTGGAGAACGAACGGTCTGATTATCTTTAATTAAAGCCGATGCGCATTGAAACGCTCGTTGTTTTCTATGAGCTTGCATCATGTCCCCATTGGGGAGTGACAGTGTTGGCAACCGTACCGCCAGCTTCACAACAGCCCCACTCGGCCTCTCTTGTAATGGAAATGCTCTCCCTCTGAGCGGGGCTAAGCCGGGTAGAGGCGCGTAGAGTCGAGTCGAGTAGAGTAGGGCCAAGCAGGTACTAATGGAAAAGCCCTATAAAAAACGACCAGAAAAAAGTTTTCTCAGCCCAGGTGCTACATGCGGTGCCTGGAGGTCTGGAGAGATGCGGGGGGGGTGTTTGCGGGGGGGTGTCCCTCTACCGGTGTAAACAACATGTCTGGCAGCACGGACCACGGCCAGGTCTAGTGGAACAGACATTTGCGGTTGGATTATTCATCCCTCTTTTTTCGGACTCAACGGGACATCGCGGAGCCCGACGGCCCTGATTGAAGCCTGGACAGATCGCTGGATGAAAGCCAAGTCTCCAAATAGCCAAGCCAAGTGTCCATTAGCTTTTAGCGGCTAAAAGCTAATGCGCTAACACCGAGCTAATGCTAAAGCTACCAGTGCCCATATATTTTTGGATGGATCCGAAATGAAATCCTGAATCCTGAATATATATTATTTCCATATAAAATATATTATTACAAAATATATATTATCATATATTTCACAATATATGATTCTCATGAAATATATTGTCATTTAATATATTGAGAAATATATTTTTGTTTCGTAAGGGTTTTCAGCTCACAATCACAAGGCAATGTTTTGTGCTGCTTTTAGCCAGATTGCCCTTGTCAATGAGCAAGTGTTGACAACTGACTCCCGTCCAGAAGTTACAATATGATGATTTTTCATTGTGTTTAACTTGGATGTCTTAAAATTGGTTCATTTAGTAATTGAGACACTTACTTTGATGTTGTCATACTCTAATACTGAGGGATGGTTCTCCAGCTCTGAGTAGATGTGAGGTGTCAGCAGACGAGCAATGTCAGGCCTCATGCGATGCTGAAAAACAATCAACATACTTCATTTAGTCACCAAATATAACATACATATTAGACTAGACAATAAAAGATTGCTTAGTAATATCAGACTCCATAATAATACCTGATAATCGAGTCTGACAAAGGGAAGTTTCCTGTTCACCAGTCTCTCAAACATAGACATCTCCAAGTTGAAGTTTTTTGCAAGCTCATACACTGTGGCACTTGGGCGCAGCTGCAAGAAAAGTGTGTTAATATATCTTACAGTATGTCTAAAAGCTTCCATCTTAAATCAAAATCAAACAAAAAAACACTACAAATACTGTAAAACCACTAGTCGAAGAGAATAGAAATATATGATGATTGGCTTTCATAATAGTAGATCAGTGTTATCACTGCATTAGGTTATTTCACATTAAAGCACATTGACTGTTAAAGCAAAGCTAAACTGAAGCAACTTTTTGTCTGTCAATACACAATGTATATGGTATTTAAATAGCATTTGCCTGATCTTCTGAGTAATTTTCGGTCATTTTAGTGCAAGTTGAGCAAATTAGCAAGTTTAGATCAAAAAAGTGTCTCACTGCAAACTTATTCAGCTCCAAACTTGCTCTAGCGAAATGTCTGAGTTATTCCATTTGTTTTTTATTTTACATTTTGTTATCTGAGTTCAAAAGATAGCAAGCTTGTCAAATAGGCACAGATAACATCTTGAGTCACTGCTGGACACAGGCAATGTAATTTTTATTCAAATGAATGTACAGTAATACGTCGCCGTAGTTTAATGTGTTTGAAATGTGTTTGTAGGTGGAGTTTAGGGGGTGAGCTTCACTTTAAGTTTACCAATTTGTTTGATTGAGACTTACCTGCTGATGGTCTCCTATGAGGATGAGGTGTTGACAGGCACTGCTCAAAGTAGTGATGGTGTGAGCCTCCAGAACCTCTGCTGCCTCCTCCACAATCACCACAGACGGACGCACCTGCTGCAGCGTGTGGCGGAACTTGGCTGCACCTGTCGTTGTCATGCCGATCACCTGGTGGCATATTAACATCACATTTTCTTTTTTTTTCTTTTTCTTACAAGTAAGTAAATTTTACAACAAACACACACACACAAGTTTGAGATATGTGTAGAATTGGGTTTAATGTAGTTAACATAAATGCTTTAATGGATGCAGTTATATTTCCTCAATTTAAACTACAACAGTAATTTAGCATAACTTAATAATACAAGTAATACTTTACCAAAGCAGCTTTGAGAAGACACAGATTTTGTTGTCTTTTGACATCATTTAGTCTGTCAACTGCATTTTGGTATTGTTCTTCCAGATGAAATGTTTTGGTACGCAGTTCAATTCTGTAGTGTTCCACCCACCGTCTGCAAAAAGGTAACAAAATTGGTGACAAAAAACTGTAACAAATTTGACTAAAATGAGCAAGTGACAAAAAACTCGACACTTTACCTGTAAAGTCTCCACCTGTCAGGGACACTTAGCCTCCAAAGATCAGCAGTGTGGTGCTCCTCTTCTTCTGTCAGGGTTGAACTTTTTCTCAGCTCCTGTTTTATTTTGTTCTTTGTCTTTTTCTTCTGTTCCCGTTGATACTAATGTCAAAACAAGGTGAATAAAGTAATGTGACTGAAACATGGTCAACGAATTGCTGTCATATACCAGTAAAGAACATGGGCATTGGTCTCCAAGTAGCACGCCAAAGAATTTTGGATCACACATATTAGGCTTCAATACTTACATTTTAGTTATTATATGCAGATTTCTACAGTAAATGTATGTTTGGATGCCTGTTTGTGCCCACATCTAAATGGACAATTGCTAATGTTTCAATTAGGCATTTAACTGCCCCATTTAATTCCAATTTCTTGTGATAACTCAAGGTTGTAGCTCCCTGCCAGTTTTTCTTTGCAAAAGTAGCTCTCCTGGTGGAAAAGGTTGAAGACCCCTGAGAGTAGCAATTTACTATTTATTACTAATGTATTCCATACATGTGTTTTAAGAAGTGATAGAAAAACTAATGCTGCATTCAAACTGTGGCATCAACAGTGGTGAATCTAGATGCAAAGTCTATTTAGGCATCCAATGTTTGCCGTTTGGGTCTGGTCACCACGCCCCCCGCTGCATTTCAGATCAAATCTACATTGTACCGGCTATCAGATTAGTTTGTTTGCGTGACACAGATGAAACAAAGAAGTTGATTGGTCATTTGTCATTTAGACCAAATTCTTACTTCACTCACCTCACAATAAAATTGTTTTTGTTTCGCTCACTGATTCTGCAAAGTCAGCAATTATTTTTTCTATGTATTTTTATTTTTCAAATTAGGCAGCAATGTTGGTTTTCACACGGCAGATGATGCGTGTCTCTGATTGGCTAAGTAATAAATCACAACCACTGAAATTCGAAAGAGATAGTGGCCAGACGATACATTTTTGTTTATCGTGTGGATTTTCCAGGCAACTTGCCATGGTGCTTCTTGAGGGTTCAGAAGTTTGCCAGAGCAATGTCACACATTACGCAAAGCATCCTGCTGAATTTGTGTAGAGGATGTCTAATGTGCTCCCAAATTTAGGCTAATATACTCGCGAAGGTGAAGCCACTCCCTATAAAAGAAGCATTGTTGACATCATTGACCCCTCACCTCTCACGCCGAACATGGCCACACACTGTAGCTCTGCAGCTTAGTGTTTGCTCTGCTGCTCGCTGATAGTGTGAGCCACTATTTAACACCTAGCTGAGTAACCATGACTGCTGTTAATGTGCACATTGACCATTTATTCATTAACACTGAATTAACTAATAGGTGCATGTCATTGTTGTAGACTGTGGGTCTAGCGTGTTTTGGGGGATTTAACCAGTGCAACACTTGTGTCTGCGCAGTCCTTCAATTCTGTGGTACACGTTCTTTTCTATTTTAAGGGGGCCAGCTTGATTGTGGAATTACTCATGCAGTGTAGCTGTGCACAATCATACTTGGTGGGCACCCTTGGCTCTGATAAAAAATTATGCTTATTTATTAAATTTAAGTAGTGCTAATTAGGCTTATTATATCTATATGATTAGGCAGAACTGAGCTTTTACTTTTACAACAAAATATGTCAAAAACTCAGATCAGACTGAAGCCAACTTCTGAACGTCTTTGTGTTGTGTCCACATCACTATTTTTTGCACCTGTGGTGGCGTAAGAACTGTTTTTTTTTTTTTTTTTAATAGAATCTAAGATGAAATGCTAATATTGTTAAACTAATAACGTATTTTTATCAGCTTAATAAATTATATTTTTTGTACCTTCTTGTCTCATGTCTATTTCAATGCAACTTACCTATGTGTCCTGCTGGGTTCCTGTTTCCAAAACAATAGGGTGGGGTTGCAAACAACTAAGATCAAAACTTTAGAAATTAATGTAATGAGGTGCAATAGTGCCTCGTCTTATCACATTTGCAACTCATCAGCTTATTTGGACCTTCTTCAAGAGTCATCACTACTTCCAAAAGCACAATGTGGTCATCTAGTTAAAAACTCTACCTAGAGGATTTTTGTGAAATTTTGATGCTGCGGTCTGAATGCACCATAACAAAATGAAGCATCAACATCAGAGGTAACGTCAGAGTTCAAACATATAACCTCTTAGCTGGGAAGCAAGGGCTAGAGTCATGAATCAATGAACAAAGACAGATTGAAGTTAAACTGGTTCACACAAAGCATACCTCCCATTTCTCAGTGCTTTCCCCATCGTTATGCTCTGCAGCTCCTTCAGGTTCATCCAAAGACATAGCCAGCATTTGCTTCTCCAATTCTCTGACAGCCTGTGAGATTCTCTTCCTGTGGTCCTCTCTCCCTCCCTTGGTCTCGTCATCGATATCTCGTTCAGCCTCCAAAAGATCTGCCTGCTCATCTACATGGATGAGACTTTCCTCTGGGTGCTCCAACAATGGTTCGTTCAGCGTATCTAAACATAATCATTAAAAACAAACCATTGAATTTTTGTCACTACAATTATTAGCAGAAACGTTTAAGACAAGATTGTTGTTCTCCAAATCGCCCCTCTTCAAATATCACTGGCTTTGTAACACTTTCTAATAATGAACAGACACAAATCTTTACAAATGTGAGTAAATTATTTAGATAACATTACCTGATCATTATTTAGAGGAGACCTATTGTAATTTTTCTGTATATTTAGGAAGAACTATGGCAGATGCAGATCAATATTCACATTTTGTTTTTTGCAAAACACAAAAATGATCTAAAACAGCTTAGAAATAGAAAGAGCTCCACTGACTTCCTGTTCAAAACAGCAGAACTGATTGTAAAGCTTTACTTCAATTGGCCACAGATTTAAATGTACTGTTTTTTGTTGTAGGAAAGGGCTACCCTACTATTTTCATGTATTAGGTATTATGAATTAGATTTTTTTTTTTTTTTTTTAATAATCACAATTTAATTGCAAGTGGGCAGGATAGGTGGTAGGTGTGAACATAGATTTTCTGAGCACTGGAGCATCAGCTGCTGGACAATACAAGATTACTCAAACATGCGGGAATCAATCCAATTGCAACTTTGGGTAATGAAATTATGAGAGAATACGTTGTAACATGGCTAAAAACTCAGGAAAGTAAATTTTACATATCAGGTCTCTTTCAAATAATTAGATAATATTTATTAGAAATGTACAAGCAGTAACTAATCATTTACTTCCAGCTCCAATTCTAATGTGGTGACCATTTACAGGTTTAAAAAAAAAAATTATCTGGTGATGTATTGTGATATTAGACCCTCGATACTAGTAATGATTCTCCCATACCATAATGATATTTAGATCAGGGGTGCCCAAGCTTTCTTCCTTGGTGGGCCAAAATTTGCAGATTTTTTTTTCTGCTGGGCCAAAATGCATTACGTTGAAGCATGCCGAAAGCCAAATATAATTTTATTTTGCATTTAAAAGTTTATATGAGACAGGATGTTTGATTGTCTTGTATTAACATGTTTTTAGAAATTACACCTGACACAAAGAGTAATCAAAAAGATAGTTCTAACAAATCTGCACTCTTTCACGGGCCAAATTGAACCTCCTGGAGGGCCGAGTTTGTCACCCGGGCCCCAGTCTGGGCATCACTGATTTAGATCATTTTGGTCCTGTGTTTAAACTGATTTTATATCAATAATTTAATTTAATTTAATTGACCTTTATTTAACCAGGAAGTCCCACTGAGATTCAGAATCTCTTTTGCAGGGGAGCCCTGGGGGAAGGGTCAGGGAGGCATTAATGGACATGTTTTAGCTGTTTTAGTAGTATAATAGTAAACCAAATTGGGCCATTTCCCCTTGCCATGAAGTAGCTAGCTTATGTTCTGTCAAGTTTGCTGATTTTCTACTTGGTAGAAAATCGGGATTCTTTTTACTGTTGTTAACCCTCACCCAAGCCCCAATCCTAAACTTAGTAGTAAAATTAGTAGTAGAGATTTCCACAGCTGTTTGCTTTAAAAGTACAGATGGTCTAGCCATCAAATGATCACTTAAAGGAGACCTATTGTGATTTTTCTGTAATTTTAGAGAAAAAAACTAGGGCATATGCATATCAATAATTTATATTTATATGGATAGCAATACAATTGTGCAGCTGCAACTGCCATTCAATAAATAAATTAGTTCATCAAACCCTGCTTCCTTCTGTGTTCAACAGCTTAATGGCTGAAGGTACAAAAGACATCAAGTATTGATTTGTTTTCGAGGCATGTTATAACGCCTCCTGAGGGCATCAATAAAAACTCTGTGGTTAGGATTTGTTTTGGTTGGCTTATAATATGTTTAGCCTTTCTTGTCGTTTGTTTCATCCAAAGAGTCCCCAAGTCCTTCTGCGGAATTCCAATAATTTTGGAACAGAGTTTAATTATGCTATTAAGACCGTTTTTGTTTTTAACGGACAACCCATTGAACCAGCAAACAAAGGGAAATGTTAAAATGCTTTCAATAAAAGAATGATAAAAATTGCATAAAATGGTATCACAGACATTAAAGGAACGAAACTTTCTTAGTAGATACACTCTTTGCTGACCTTTCTTAATGATTATATCTGTGTTTGCTTCAAATTTCAACTCGGAGTCAAAGACGGTGCCCAGGTATCGATACAAATCCACAATATCTACGTTTTCATTGTGAATGATACTTAAGCTAGTTGTGCCCTTGTTACGTCTGAAGTCAATAATCAGCTCTTAGGTCTAGTTTAGTAATGTTATCTTAATAGTTAACTAACATTTGTAAATGGTCTGTATCTAGTTGTTATTATAAAGTGATACCCAAGACTCTGTGACATGTTCATGTCTTTACCTTGTGTATTTGATGTCTGTGTCACTTGCAGACTATTTAATCCCAGCCACTCCATGATCAGACTTGGCTTCTTCCCAACACACTCAAAATCATCCTTTTCCTGATACACAATAAAATTGAATTAATTCACAAGTAGCTTATCAGATTGCTTCAAGACATTTTAGACTACGTAGCCAGCGTGTAGACATTCCCAGTGTTGCTCGGACATAAATCGTTGCAGGACACTTTCATGCAGCACTCCTTTAAAAGTGCATTCCAGTTGCACACTCAGGCTTTCCAGATCTGTTCGTGCATCCTCGACGTCTCTGGAAATCTGAGAAATGCATTTGTAATTTTACAAATAATTTTCACTTTCACTTCCAGTACAGACATTTTAACCAGTGAGCCAAGATACTAGAGTGCCTTGAAAAAACATAAATGTTTTTCACTCTTTTACAAAAAAGAGAATAAAATCATCACTTCATTAAACATTGTGTGTTGCCTTAAAAAGAGTGGTAATGATTTGGGCACATTTCATTAAGAGATATTCCTGAAGTTTATAGTTGTATATAGCTAAAGTTTGTATTTGACACACACACACACACCCACCAAAAAAAATCATCATCTAAATTAGGTATCTTCTAAATCTCTACAGATTTTTGGACCCCCTACAATACTCTACATAACAAATAATACAACATAAGCACTATTCCTTAAGGCAGACTTTTAGAGCTGTGGCAAATAAGACATATTCCAAAATAGAATAGAAGGCTTACAGCATTGTGTGCAGTTTTCAGATTAGCGGGCAATGCATCCATGAACTCATATCTGTGCGCCAGGTCTTTTAGATTGAAGTGCTTCAGGATCTCACTGTTGCTGCGACTTCCTACTCTCACTATTCCCTTTCTTAGAAATGTATAGATACCTGAAACAAAAAGACACAACATATAGACAGCCAGGTACGTAATGACAACATGTATTGGACAAAGGTTTATTCTTACAAATGAAAAAATAATTCTGTTTAGTTTAAAGACACATTCTGCAACACTTTGACCAAATTAACTTGATTGCATGGTAATTCCTGTGTCCTGCCACAGGAAGTGATACTTTTAACTGGCGCTGACTTGATCACTCTTGACACAACTACGTAGCTAGCGCGGAACTTTCTAGTTTTTGATAGACTCGTGTATTGGATAGCAATTGGAAGCAACATGAGAGGACAGACATCACATTTTGTGAACGTGGATCGGGACACACACAATGGTCAGAATACATCGCCTCGCACAGGCTTTGAAAACTGAGAGACCGCTACTCTCAAACTACTCCTCCATCCTGAGGTAAATAAACACATGTGACTGAGGGAGAGGAGAGAGAGAAGACGGAGGAGGATCTCAAACTACCACAGCCCGACAACAGCAGCGCTGTGCATTTGAACGTAAACATGTTATGTTGCCATGCTGTTAAGCCCGGACACAATAAAAAGTAGAATAAATAAAAAATTAATTTTTCCGAGCAAAATTTGACATCAGTGAACAAATTGTACGTGTATATTAAAGTTTTTAGACGTTTGACTCCGCAGAGTAACATCACTCCGCTGCGCGTTGTGATGTTCTTAACTTCGCGTCGTGCATTATGCTGCGTTCCAGGCAACTGGGAACTGGGACATTTCTCACTTGAAAAATACCAGTTCCCACTTCAGACGTTCCAACCTAATCAACTCGTACGTAAACATTATGGCTAATGCTAACCTTTAGGCTAAACAAAAGTAACGGAAAATAACCTGTAATCATGTTTACATTGTTTTTGCGTCAGTTAAACCTCTTAAATAAATTTATTGTGGTTATTGTTGAGCTTGTATGTGAAGTGGGGCTTCCTCGACCAGGTCCAGTTCACAAGTGGGATTAACCAGTTCGAGTGGCGTTCCAGCGCATTTTTACAAGTGGGAAGTGGGACATATACCAGTTCCCAGTTGCCTGGAACGCACCATTATATCTGTGTAATGCACGGCTCCTCATTGTTTAATCCTTTGTTATATGTCTTTGATGACTAAATAAAACTAAATAAAATAATACAAATCTGTGTTTTTACTTTGATCAGGCTTGCATGACCACAAAATGGATTATTATTTGGTCTGGAGGAGGGCCTGCTCATGCTTTTTTCCATTGAAAAGCAGTTCACATTTTTCATATTATGCCATAAAATGTATTTATCCCCATTAAGAATGTCCGAAAGTATGGTTGTAACTTCTAATACTACTGAAGTGTGTAGAGGCTTTTTCATCTCCACAAAGTTACACAGTAAGGCCTTGTCCACACAAAACAAACTGCATATACATGGAGCTTTCTTAGGATTTGTTGACCGTCCACATGAATCAGTAAACCAGCCTTTAACTGACCAGAGAGTGGCGCTGTGACGCTGACAGAGAAAGTCACAAAACTAGAAGAAGACTTGACACTGAGCATGAGCAGAAAATTTGTTGAAGGTAAACAGAAACTTAGCGGAGAATTCTTTAAACTTAGCAAACATTCTAAATGAACAACATGGATTTAAAACCTACAGAAGAGAAAAAGAAGTCAATTCATGCCTCAGATGTCTTTGGAATGTTTTGACAAAGCTTCAAAACGAATTCTCTGTCTTGTGTCTGTGGTTTATGGAGCAATGAGATGACAGATTTTTACTGTGAAAGGTCAGTACAGTACATACAAGCTTTGAAACCTTTTCACTCTGGGACCTGGTTTCAGAAATGTTTGCTTTTAGTGTCCTGTTCCTGCTTCGTGTGGATGACGTGTGATTTAGGTCAAATATTTGTTCTGAAACACCTGAGTTTGGCTTCATGTGGCAAGGTATACAATTCATTTGTATTATTGATACATTTGATATTTACCTTCCAGAAACTGATCCAGAGCGTGGTTAGTGTAACACACAACCAGAATGGGTGCTTTATCATTTTTTTTTCTCCAAAGTTTTTGATTTGCCAATAGAGCCTCAGCAATCTTGAGTCCAACATAAGTTTTTCCTGTGGAAGCCAGTGCATTATATTTATCGATCAAACTGTATCTGTATGATCCTTTTAATTATTCGTTGTCTTACCAGTGCCTGGAGGCCCTTGTATTATGGCTAGTTCTTTAGTGAGAGCCAACTGAAAGGCTTTGAACTGAGACTCGTCCAGTCGTAGCTCCTCCTTTGTGGGCCAGTTCTTTTCATCCAGGCAGTGAAAGGACCTGACTTTCGTCATTAAATCCGGGTGAGCTTTAAAGGACAGGTTGTAAGTGTCATCAGTGTGGAGATAAGCTGGAGGCTCCACGTCTGGGTTGCAGTCTACAAGGTACCTAAAAACAAATAGCGGTAGCCGATATATCAAAACGTAGATAACACATTTGTCTGATGATGAGACCTTATTATCAGACAAAATTTATGCGTTTTTATTTTTTTAAGCAAGTTGTGCATGCTTTTATTTCTTCGGGTCTAACTCACTCTACACTGGAGTCTCACACAACGCACTTTCAGTTAGTTCTGAACTCTACGGCACAACTTTTAATAGGAACCAGAAATGGCAAAAGCACTGAAGTTCACAACTCAAAAAAAGTATAGTTACTTGTGTAAAAAACAACTCTAGTAAAAGTCAAAGTCCTGCTGAAACTCCTTTATTGAGTAAAATCATAAATGTAAAAGTGTGTAAATTTGCCTAAAAAAAAAAAAGTGCAATTGCACTGCCAAAAGTTATCTAGTCTTGGTTAAAACTACTAGAATACTAGAAATTTGGCAATTTATTTCACTTGTTTTAAGATATTTCGAGATTTGAGCTTGACTCAAATTGTCAATAAGAAGAAATGTATGGAAACAAGGCAGAAATCTACCGAGCCCAAGAGAGATGGGGTGAAATTTTAAAAAGAAGGGGTCTTTCTTATTCCCCCCACTAAGTAAGTCGCGCACGAGTTAATAAGTCGTTCTCCCGAGTTAGTAAGTCACGCTCTCGAGAAAGTCACGCTCTCAGAAACCGGAGTACCCGGAGGAAGCATCATTCTCTGTTGTGTCGTCTTCTACTGTTTTGCTTAATTGATTTGATTGATTTTGTATTGTTTGAATTTGTTTTTAGAATGCATTATTGTTTTATATTTTGATTGTTTTATGTAATTTTATTACTTTTTTATGCATTTTATTCTTATTTATTGATTTTAGTATATGCTTTTTATGATAGTTGAGTAATGTAAACCTCTTTTTTGTTGTATTTTAGTTTGATTGTGTGTGCAGCATTTTGCAAACTTTTGGTTTTGGTTAAGAAATGAGCTGTATAAATAAAGTGAATGTATGAATGGAGACCTCACCACTATCACGTGTCTGAATGTTGTCATTGAGATATTAAAACAATATTGGCTCAAGGTATGACATAAGTGTTTAATATGGGAACACAAAAGAGTTCTGTCTTTTAGGTTGTCAACACACAACTATTTAAAAAGCTTTTACATCCATACACACAATCTCTTCATACTTTTTAAATGGCAGCTCGTCCTCCTCCTGCTCTTGGAGACCCTCCAGGACATGACGATAAGCTTCAAAGTAGGCGGTGGTCTCTACCATCATGTACACTTGGTTTTGCTGTAATTAAAGAAGACATTTCATTTCAGTTTTAAATCTTTTTCATTTGTTTGTCCATTTTAACATATCTCACCTCCATCGTAGCCAACCTTTTTCTGCTTTCTTCTGTAAAAGCGATTTGAATTTTTCCTTCTTTAAGATCTTCTGGGTCTCGGTTTGCCACCGTAGCGAAGAGAAGCTCTCAAAGTTATCACATGACAGACAAACCAAAGATCCATAAATCAGCCTTTTAGAATTCTGCCAGCGCACAAACTGTGAGGTAAAAGCATCAGAAATGAAATTTAGAATTATAAACAGTATTTGGAATGTGCTACTTGAAAAAATAGTATTTAGACACTTGCCCTGAGTGGCTCTACATTAAACTGCACAACATATGCAAGGCCGTTGTTGGTGCATTTCGGGGCTATCACTTTTGTGTCATGATATATTCTGATGTCATCAAGCCGTTTTGCCGTGTTTCTCTGGGTCAACAGCAGCTCCTGGATCCTTCTCTCAGCGGCCTCACAAAGTCCTCCCTGAGCAGTCGGAAGTGTGTGTCCAGATACAGGTGAGTGTTTGGGTAGCGCTGGGAGGTGATGTTGGGTCTGAGATAAGGTCTGTCCTCATGTCGAAGCTCCTCTGGAGTCGGGTAGATGGGAATGGTCCTGAAGTTTTGCTGATCTTCTTCTGCACATAACATAATGAGTTTAGATGTGGTGGAAAGTAACAAAAGATAAAGTAAGTAAGTACAAAAGTAAATGTGCTGTTTATTGGTAACTTTTTGTAGTTTACTTCACTGCATTTAAATAAACTTACTTATAACTTTTATTCAGAAAGCAAAGTTTTGAGAATACTTCTTTACTTTGATCTCAGCAGATTTTTGTAGGTAATACTTTGTTGGGTACAAGTTGACTTTTGTCTGAACTTCAGCCAAAATGTGGATAAAGGTTACTCACCAGCAGAGGGCAGCAGAGCATAAGTGTTTGAGCGCAAGGTTCCCTCTCTGGACCTGGTTTGGAGATGACTGACCAGATGCTCCAGATGCTCCATGCTCTCCTCTATCTGAGCTGGGACGTCCACTCCTGAAGTCCTCAGGCTGTTGACTGATGGAGGCAGCAGTGCCAGAAGCAGACTCACAGGTTCAACTGTGCTGGCAGGGAAGATGCTAAGCACCTACACACACATACACATACACCCACACATGAGTGATTTTGGACTTACCACTTTAATAACATGATCATGTCTGCGTAAAGCCTCTATTAAAATAATTATGAGAGTAATAGTTGTGCAAGATAGATTTGCCTGAGTTCAGACATTTTATAAAAGTATATATTTGTGTAAACATTTTGTTTAATCTGTCCTGTCTGTGTCTATACATATATAAATGTTTTCCTAAAATCGTCAAGTGCCCTTGTTTATTTGAGTAGCTTCTGTTCAACTTAGCTCTACAGATAGATCTTTTGTTGTGATTAGTTGTGATTTTCACAAAGTCATAAGAATCTATGGTGAGAGATCTCAACGTAGGATTAAAGATGGCCGCTGTGAGTCAAACCTATCAACTGGATTTGGCAAAAAAGTGATTTCTCAGCTACTTCTGTTTTGTGACGCTTTGAGCAATTAGCTTCAAATATTTGCAGGCAGCATTTGGAGACAGTCTATCCAGATGGACTTATAATATGTACATTTTAATTCAGAGTGATACACAAATTAATCTGGCATGAGCCAGTTTATCTCAACTCATGCTGTAAATTGTGAAAACGGCTTTGCATAAGGCTCAGAATGTAACTGGGCAAAACATATGGACTGATGTAATATTAAAAATTTAATATTAATAGCTTTGTTCAGGTTTACGTTTTTAAGAATCATCTAAACGTCAAGTACACACATAAACATGTCATTTTGGTTAACATGCACAGTTCTGGGGTAACCTTTGTAAAGCATGTATATGTATAAATAATTTGTACATCACTTTTGATGTTAAATTTGTAATTTATAAAAATACAACTTGACATAGAAAAGTACAATGTAATGTGACAATTCTTAACCTTCTGTCTCTGGGGTTTCAAAAAAGAGGCAGAAAATATTTGGCTGAGAGAGATAAGAAATGATCAAGTTTGTAAAAATGTCAGTAAGAATTGCATGCAAAGTTTTCTAAATGAGACCTCTGAAGTTTTGGGCTTCTGTACCTGAGTAAGGATGGCCAGGATGCTCTCCAGGTGCTGTGGGTATCGCTCTCTGCGCATCTTATCAGGCTCTGAGCCCACACCTGCCAGGTAATGTGGTAGAACAACACGCAGAAAACCAGAATCTTTGATGATCCCGGCCAAGTGCTGCAGGGTGCCTCTGTCTGCTCGTGATTTGAAGGATTTGCTCAGCACCAGACAAAGCAGTTCCACCATGTCCTTCCTCATTGTGGACTCACTCAGGAGAGGTTTCAGACCAGGGTGAGAGAGACGCTGACGGCCACTTCTGATGGTTCTTTTGTAGAAAGTTCTTCAAGCTTTGAAAAGCTTAGGGAACTCTCTTTAACGGTTTCTTTATAACCTAGGTTTATGAACCTGACGTGCGTTCTACTTCTGTCTTGTGGAGAGTGTCTGGAGGCTCGTCTGCTCCCTCTCCTGCTCATACTAAAACCCCTGAAGCTCTCTCGTCTTTCACAATCATCTTCTTTATCTCTTTTTGTCCAATCTCTCTCACTCCAGCCTCCTTTACCAATCTCAGTACGTTCTTCTCTTGACCTCCAGCCCCTGCTTCTTTCTCCTCCTCTTCTCCAAGCTCTACCCTCAAATCCTCCTCTTCTCCAAGCCCCGCCCTCATGTGCTCCTCCTCTCGAAGCTTCGCCCTCGTCTTCTCTCCAAGCCCTGTCCACATCTTCTTGTCTTCTCCAATCTCCTCTATCTTCTCTTCTCCAATCTCCTCTGTTATCTTCCCCTCTTCTCCAATCTCCTCTGTTATCCTCCTCTCTTCTCAAAGCCCCGCCTTCATCTCCTCCTCTTCTCCAAAGCCCACCTCCATATCCTCCTCTTCTCCAAGGCCCACTTTCATTTCCTTCTTTTTTCCTAGCCCCGCCTTCTCCTCCCTTTCCATCCTTCTGGATCACTTCTGTTGCAGTTTCCCCCGGTCTTTCTGCATTTACAAAGTCTAATTCCTCAACCTGATCTTGTGTTTCTTTGTTTTCACTGTTGTTATCACATTCATCAGTTGAAACACTGGATTCATGTATCTGTCCAGTGCCTGTTAAAGAGTAAAAAAAAATGTTACACCAAATTTAGGTCTTTACAATCCGAATTTTTTTCTAGGCTAATTGCAATTAACTCTGCAGGTTTCGGACACATTAAGTCGCGTGACTCACCATGTTCTTCATCAGTCCCTTCTGAGTCCACCTCCATCACACAGGTAATGGCTTGAGAAAAAAACCTGAATACAAGCAACAGATAACAGCCATTGGTGAAGAGATCACTTACAAATTTTGTCCTAGACAGCACTGTAGGCCTGTAGCTAAGCCCGTAGTGCTGCCAAACTGTCTGCACTTTTTAAAGGTGCATATTGTTCTGTGACATAGTTATAAAGTATTTATTTTAATGTTTACTTTTTCATATTATATGAAAATATTCAAAATATAATTGTACAATTTTGTTTGAGCTTTCTCCTGCTTCTTTCTGATAAAATGATGATAAAGAATTATCAGTATGAAGAGGTGTCACATGGCTCACAAGAAGCCAATGGATCTGCTTCTGTTACTTAGCTGATTTAGACCTATAATGCAGTTTACAATTTAAAAAATGTATTGTTATAATGATCTTACAGTCAGCGCCGTCTCTTTTATGACAACTATGATGCCAATGTGACCCATGGTGAAAATTAGCTTGATAATAAGTAAATGCATTAAGTAAAAAAATGATAATAATAATAAAAAATCCCTCGCTCTGCACTATAGTGTTAATAAACAGAAATTGCATTTAATTTAAAGATAATGGGTAAATCTGAGTTTAGACTTTTTTTTAATCATTAGTAAGATCTAGTACAGGCTTATTCAACTTAAACCCTGGGGGCCAAATCAGTCCTACAAAGATCTGATCCGGTTCTCCATTCGTTTTTTAATGGTACAAAAACATATTTTCTCTTGCTTGCTGGTTTAATTCCGTTACTGGGATTTGGTTCTATTTTAATCCTGACTTAACTCTGCTTTAGACCTTATTTAGTCCTGACTTGGACTTACTACATACAGCATATCCTATGTTCAGATTTGGTTAGTACTAGTCTAGATTTTTTCTGGTATTATAAGCTCTGTATCTTGTACCCAAACAGGTGTAATAGATGTTTGCGCTCAAGTTTGACTAAAAATAGTGACTCTTTAATGTAGCCCTGATGTAGTACAGTACATAGATCCCCAGTGTATTGTTTCACATCAAAATTACGAATTATGAAACTAATTAATATATCAACTGTAAAAGGATATTAATTATGACTAGCAATAACAATGGCACTGAACTTTTGATGAATAGTTCACATTTCTTACTTTAAAAAGACGTAGCTTTCACAACAACAGTAGATCGTGCTCTTCTTTCTCCTGCTCTGAAAAGTGAATAGTCCCTTTTGCAAGCATCTCAGTTTAAGTTTCGTTTTAGCAAGAAATTAAGATGGAGCCAAAACTCAAACTCAAATGAACTATTCGCTACAAAAAATATATATATAATAAAAATACCGTACTAGACCCAGCCCTTTTCAGCTTGGGTCACGGTGACGTCACAACAACAAAAAAAAAAAAAAAAAGAGAGAGAAAGAGAGAGAGAGAGAGAGAGAACTCATCATAACAAGTTCGAGGTTTTATCGTGGTTACATTTGTGTCTAATGTTAGCCTGACCTTACTCAGGCCGTGTAAGTGCAGTTCCATGTTCGAGTTGGTTTGTTTTAGCTAGCCAAGCCTTGGACAAAAAGCCCCCAAATATAGTTCAACAAAATAATAATTAAATAGGCTAATTACTAGTAAATCTGAAGCATTAATGGGAGGTGCATACATTAGCTTCAAGACTTAAATGAACAAGACAACATTTCACCACTACTCGGTCTAGCATAATTAAACGAACCTGCAACAAAAGTTTAAAAATATATATATATATAAACAGCACCTCTTTAGCCACGCAATCCCAGACAAAATGCTTCCATCGCCAGAAGTAATTCACCAAAGTCTGTGTCAGGTCCCACAGGGTAAGTCAAGATACATCCTAACAGTTCCGGGCATTTTTTTTTTTTTGCTTTTGTGTTTCAAAATCCCTCCAAAAACGTGCTAGTTTACTCTGGTTTAAATGGACACAACTCTTCTTCTGCCCCCTCGGCTAAGCTCCGCCCACCAGAATTTGACGCAAAGTTTACAAACATACAAAGGGTCTGATCGGGTCTGATCTAATGTACTTTCACATCTCAACGACCAAATGATGGAAAAGAAGGACTATAATCCCCTCTAGTGGTAAAATGTATATTGACCTTACAATAAGGTTTCGTTTCTTCAGAACAGGAAATTTGAGAGTTTATAGGTACTAGACATCTTTGAACATAAAAAAAAAGTAAGAAAAAGGGAAGTTATCTGGTGTATAAGACCCCATTAACGATACTGCATTTGGAAAAAAAAAAAAAAAAGACTAATAATAATAAAAACAATCAGTAGTGTTAAATAAATGAATAAAAAACAAATATATCTAGACCTGCATATAATAGAGAAAGGGAAAACTAAGCAATACTAACGACTTTAAAAGGATAATATCTTGATAGATGGCTGTAAAGAATTCTTACCTCAATGAGCAGCAGCAGCAGACTGTGTCATTCTTCCTGTTGCTCTAGAAATCTGATTTGTTCCTCCGCCTCTCCTCAGGATGTAGGCTTGGTGTTGAAGTTATGTAAGGTTTGTATTTGTAAAAAAACAAACAACACTTTAGTAGGGGAGTTTTTCTTAATTATTTATTTAAGGGACATTTCTGTTTATATTTATTATGAGTTTTATTTACCTTGGTCATATCCTTTTTGTTTTACTTTGACATGCCACTTGTAAACACTGTACTGTCTAAGCCCCATATCATTGCCTCATCCTTGTTCTGTCAAAATCCATAACTTACATTCTGCCTGTAAATTATATTTTAGTTTTGTATCTTTGGGACAGTTTTTTCTATTGCCATTTTACATTAGAGTTTTGCAGTGTTGGCCTTTCTTTTCATTAGGCCCATCTCCTCATGATTTTGCAATTACTGGTATTTATATTTGATCTGTGTATATGAAAACAATATCTTTTACATCCTCTGTCTTGACATTTTTTAAATGACCCTATCTGCCTGCTGTGCTCCAAATGCAGCCAAATTGACTTGATTATCTGGTTCCTCAGTGCGATTGGAAACTTTTTTCATCCAAGAATGAGGCAACAGGGGAGCCCGCCTGCTCGAACAGCTCAGAGCTTCACACAGGACACTTGACATCTGGCTGGACACTATAACATCTGTGAGTGTGGCTTTATGACCCAGTTCGAGAAGGAAAATGATTATTCACCCATTTGGATGTTGGATAGGGGAACACCTGCATTCGACTTTTGGGTTTGTTCTTTTGTTCACTCCCAGGTACTGTCTGTAAAAATTAAAGCACTTCTGTGGTGTGAATGACTGACCGAAGGATTACATCAGACAATGGCACGGATAAGATTGGTTTACACCTGGTTCAGTCCTGATACAAGATTGACAATGTGGATGGATGATTTGCCGCCGTCACGAACCGGACATGTGGACCTGAGGATGAGTTTCCAGGACTGATTGATTGTGTTCAGAGATAAATTAACTGAGATCAGCCAAAAAAACAAGATACTAATTAGTAGCCCACACCCTCCTTATCCCCTCCAAAGAGGACAGTTTTCAATAGTTTTGGTCTATCTTATCTTGCACATTCCACAGCTCCCTGTCCAAGGCCAAGCCTCAGAGGATTAGCTATAAACATCCTTAGACTGTGGTGGATCACACTTTGATTAACATAACTTCAGATGCTAACTTGCACAATAAGGCATTTTCCCACATGAAAGTACCAAGAACTACTGGTAGTCCCCTCCTGCCCCTGTTTAGTCAGAAGAACTCCCCTGTCCTCATGTTTGTGTAACACAGCAACAGTTTCTGAAAGTGGATCTAAATGGCTTTAGCATTACCATTTGTAAAGTTTGAACATTTTAAATAAGTTATTAAGTAGTGTTAGAAAAAACATATTTTTTGTATTCCAAATGAAACTATGATGTACAAAAGTTAAAAACATCACTGCAATTCATAATAAATAAAATATTCACTGTATTCCTAGAAATAGTTTACTGTTTACAAATTAAATAATAATGTTTGGAGGTATTACTTTTAAATCACTTTTCTTAAGGATAAGGAAAGTTTATCTAAATGTGAAAATGTTTAAACAATTTTTAAAAATGTTTTTTTCTATGTCACCAAAAGGTTCCTGGTCTGACTAAAGTACCTCCCCAGACAGAGCTAAAAAGGTTCTTTAAGTGTGGAACCAGTCCATAGTTCTTGCTCTGTGTGAATGCTCTCAAAATTTGGGACAGAACCCCCCCCCCCCCCCCCCAAAAAAAACTAGGAACTGAAAATGGGAAAAGGTCTATTCACTCTTTCGGACAAAAGAAGTTCACAGATGTAAGGAAGGAGAAGGGAGGCTTTCTCCTTCCTTACATCTGTGAACTTCTCCTTTTTGTTTATAGCAACCCACAAGACCTCGTGTACAGTGTCTTGTTATGTCTTATTGTACATTGTAACTAATGTAATGCTTGTACTGTATGCAGCTAAAAAACTGAATTTCCCTCAAGATCAATAAAGTACTGTATCTATCTATCTATCTATCTATCTATCTATCTATCTATCTATCTATCTATCTATCTATCTATCTATCTATCTATCTATCTATCTATCTATCTATCTATCTATCTATCTATCTATCTATCTATCAGAACAGTAAATACATTTGGCCACACATTTATTATCATTCTTATATGTTTATTGTTTTGATCATCCTCAGCAATAAAAAAAAATAATTCATTGCATCGCTTTAGTCATTACATAAAATAAAACCAATTTTTAATATTTGAAAATAGATATCAAACATAGGCTTGTAAGCTCAATATGACCAGTAAGAGAATATACCTAATAAACTGCTAACTGAACTCAAGAGACAACATGGTGGTAAGGTACCTCTTTTCTTAATGCATGTCAGTCACTTCACATTGGAATGGGTCACAAGTGAAAAATACACTAGACAGCAAGAACAGACAATTACTGTGCTGGACTGACTAAAGTATACAATAAAAAGCCTTATACATTGAAACAGAGAACACTACTCAACTGAAGTGCATCAGAACAAAAAGATTTATCTCATGTATTACAGTAAAAATGCACATACCGTATACGTATGTGTGTAATCTAAAAATGACCATTTACCACACCCTTTATTATACTGCTGTTCCCAGTGCAGTTGGCCAAGCAGGTGCCTGTGCTCCATCCATTCTCTGAGGCCAGCTGGTTGCCAGTAGCAACTCTGTGACTGGCCCCGCCAATGACAGCATTGCAGTCTGGGCAGTTGCGACTCTCCATGGCTCCTCCACAATCAGATATGAGATACACATGGCCGTTGGGACATTTGAACCAGTGTCCAGGCATTTGGATGGCTGACACAATCATCTTCCGCTCTTCATCGCTAATGCCTAAACCGGTGAGAGGGAATTTTTTTTTCAGCTGCTCTAACATTTGTTTAGCCCTGGCGTCATCATTTTCAGTGAAAGGACCACACTTTGACAAAATATCTTGTAGAGTTGCTTCTTCTGTTTTAATGTTTTCTCCCTGCCCTCTGAGTTTTGCTGCATTGGAGTGAGCGTTTAGTTCAGCTAAGAGCGTGAGTCTCCGTAGTTCCCTCTCCAAGTTGTAGACTTGCTGATCGGTAAATCGTTGATGTGGAGAGATGAGCCAAGTCTGAAATTCTTTAACTTTTTCTTCAAAATCTGCTCCCTTAGAAGGAGACATTTCTTCTCTTTCGATCTCCAGAAGCTTGGCAACCCATGTATAAAAATAATTTTGTTCTCAAGAACCCACAGATCAAAAGATGATAGATGCTTTCTTTCAAGTTTATCTTCAATGTTGCGGAATTCATCGAACAATTCTGCCTTGTGTTTGTTGTCTTTGCACAACTTCTTCAAGGCCAAAGTTTGTGCCTTAATGTCTGCTTGATTTCCCGCAATCTTCTGCTTCACCAGCTCTATCTCGGCCAGACAGCGGTTTATGTGAGAGCCATAGCGGAGATTCTTGCGTATTGGTGTTCGACACTTGGGACACTCTTTGAGTTTGATTGCCACTTCTTCCTCGTTTGCTTGCTGCCTCTCATCCATCTCCATGTACTGATCCAGGGCTCTGCGCTCAATGACATGTCCACAGTCTTGTAGCTGAATGAAACAGGAATCTGGATCATCTTCAAAGCCAAAGAAGATCTCAGTGACTTCTTCTTGATTACAGACACGGCACTTGTCTGGACATTTCTCCCCACACAGCCCAATGCATGGATGTCCACAGGTCAGCGTCTTACCACATGGTTCATCACATGGAGGGCGATCGCAGGGCTCATGACACAGCTTGGTGCAGATTTGGTGTGGGCATTGCCAGGCACAAGGCTCCACACAGGGACTGCAGGGCTGGCCACATAAATTAGAACACTGACTGTGAACGCAGCGATTCTCACATTTGCGGCCACAAGGAGGGCATGTTGTGCAAGTTGCCTGACATTTGTGGGAGCAAATGAGAAGGCGCTCACACCTATGAGTACAGTCACGATGGTAGCGCCCCTGGTGGCAACGGTGGCAGGTTCCAGTACAGGCATGACCACATTTCAAAAGCTGCTTACAAGGAGCTGTACATTGTGGCTCCATGAGGGATCTTTTATAATAACAGCAGTCATCTTTATTGTGCCCACACTTTAAGTGAAAGTTAATCTTTACTTTGCACTTGATGGTGCAGGGTTCCCCACAAACTGTATCACAACTATGTCCACACTGAAGGGTTTTCTGACAAGGCTCTTGGCACACAAAGCTCTCTGGATCTTTGTGGCAAGGAACCATCTGTTTGTGTTGACATTTTGGTATAATCTTCTCCACCAAAACTTTACAATCACCACATTCCTGATAGCACTTTCGATTGCAAGGGTGTCCTAAGTCACAAACAGTCTTCTCACATTTCTTAACACACTGAAATCCTTGTGCTCTTTGTCATAGGGATGACACACTTTTGGACAGACATGGCCACAGTCCAAGCGATATTCACACGGTTGGGTGCAGCCTCCTTCAGGAGCCTGTCTAAAGTCTGCTGCTTTAGAAACTTTCACTTGTCGAGAGGGGTGATTCTGACAGCTGAGTGTCAGAGCTGTGCCAATCTGATCTTTTTCCCTCAAAGTGTGGAAGATGTTGCTCCAGAGTTTGACTTGGCCAAGCATCTCACTGTTTCCTATGCAGTAGAGACCTTTCTTTGCACGGGACAGAGCCACACACACACGGTTGGGAATGTTCAAGAAACCTACTTTGCGTTGTTTGTTGCTCCGGACCAAAGACAACAACACAATGTCATTTTCCTCACCTTGATATTTGTCGACAACATGCACTTTGACCCCTGAGAACTCACTAGCAGGCATGAGTTTGCGCAGGCAGAAGAGTTGCCTGTGTAAGTGGTGAGGATGGTAATCTGCTCTCGTTTGTACTCCTGATGAATGAGGTATCGACACAGAGCAACAACAAACTCTGCTTCGTGTGTGTTCTGATGACTTTTTCCATCTTTGATTTCAAGTTCAAGATGTGTGTGTTCCACAAAAAACAAGTTGCTGTTTAGACCCTGTAAGACAAATAGTTGATTTATGCCAAATGCCATTTAATATCCCACAAAACGAATCCCAAAAAACAGCAAGATAGCTTGCATGTACCTTGATGTTGTCATACTCTAATACAGAAGGATGGTTCTCCAGCTCTGAGTAGATGTGCGGTGTCAGTAGACGAGCAATGTCAGGCCTCATGCGATGCTGAAAAAACAATCAACAGACTATTTAGTCACCAAGTCTACTACAACACTTACATTAAAATTTAAAACAATAATGCCATGCCTGGATTTGATAATACCTGATAATTGAGTCTGACGAAGGGAAGTTTCATGTTCACAAGTCTTTCAAACATTGACATCTCCAAGTGGAAGTTCTTTGCAAGTTCATACACAGTGGCACTTGGGCGCAGCTACAAGAAACATTGTGAAGATTAAAACGGTAAGTAGTAGCAGTACGTAGTTACCTTCCATTCTTTGAAAATGCACATGATCATAATTCATAATTCAATTTCATGTTCAAAATGAAAAAAAACAGAGAGTTACTGTATGTTAAGAAATTGTACATAGTACGAGCACCTACTACACTTCAGAGTCAGATGCACTAAAACCAAGAAAGCAGTCTGATAAAACATACATGACAGCCATGTGAGTTAACACATGACTGTCTTCAATGTTTTGAAGACAGACATGTGAAAGATTTTAAAATACTTTCATTTGTTTTTAAATGTCTCTGTCTGACCTGCTGCAGCCTTATGTTCCTACTCGTTCCCTCGGGTCAGGTGAGCAGTTTTTTTGCCTGGGATCCAGAACCCACACTTCAGCAAACTGCGAAGAGTGGGTCTGGTCGCCACGCCTTCCGCCTGCGTTTCAGACCAAATATACATCGTACCGGGCAATCAGGTTAGCCTATTAGCGTGATGCAGATGAAACAAAAGAGCTGATTGGTCGTCTGTCATTTAGACCAAAATCTAACTTCACTCACCTCACATTAAAATAGTTTTTGCTTTGCTCATTAATTCTGCAGAAATCCGCAATGTTTTTCAGTTCCACGTGATATTTTTTTCATCTATTTTTTTTGTCGAGAGCAGCCATGTTGGTTTTTACACGGCAGAAGATGCGTGTCTTTGATTGACTAATTAATCTGTCAATCACGGCTACAGAACTCAGAAAGAGGGACACGGTGACCAGACGATATATTTTTAATATACCGTCTGGATTTTCCAGGCAAGCAGTTTTTACCCAAAACAAAAACAAACAAAAAAACTGGGGGGACCGATCGTTTTCTGTAGCAGGCCCAAAGCTCCTTTGAGCCTCAGGCAGACAGAGTCACTGTCTGATTTTATGCCTTCTTTAAAAACACAATTTTGATTTTGATTTTGATTGATTGATTGATTGATTGATTGATAGATTGATTGATTGAAAGCTCCATCTACTGACTGCAAAGAAAATTACACAGGGGAAAAACTCTATCCCATCTTGCCTGATATGCTAATGCTCCTGAGATGCTCATGATTTATGAGTTATAACAGTGCAGAGTATATCAAATCTACATATGACATCACAGATCAGGGACATTCAAAACAGTGTTTTCTGAGGCTTAGAGGGGAACAAAAACAATGTCATGGACAAAACTTCAGCTGCGTTTTTGATGAGGAAGCAATCTTAGGATAGAATTACAGGATTAAAAATTCAAAAAAAGTAAATTTTACATTTTTTAATATTTATAATAAAGTCTGTTAACTAAATAGGTGTTATTTACTGTACAAGTAGCAACTTAACAACTTTATGTGACTACAATTTCAAACATTATGAGGCACAAACAGGATAGTGGTTTAACTGATACCAAATCTAGCAAATTGTATCGATCGGAACAGATATTTGATCCCATGCTACTTTTATAGGCTACTTTTTAATAGTTGTACAAGAAGTAGTTGAATAAAAACTCATCTAAGGCATTTTATCTGAAAGAATAACACACTGAGGCCTAATTTTGTGGAAATACTAGATTATAGCTTTTTCAAATAGCTTATTAACTTTTTGAGAAACCAAAATGTACCAAAAAAAAGAAAAGAAAAATTAAATTTTTTTGGAAAAATTAGGCCAAACCTGCTGATGGTCTCCTATGAGGATGAGGTGTCGACAGGCACTGCTCAAAGTGGTAATGGTGTGAGCCTCCAGAACCTCTGCTGCCTCCTCCACGATCACCACAGACGGACGCACCTGCTGCAGCGTGTGGCGGAACTTGGCTGCACCTGTGGTTGTCATGCCAATCACCTGCACAGTTTTAGGGATTTAGAGTTGTAATTTGTGAAAATATCACTAAGACACTGAAGTGTCTGAAGACTCATGCTTTACCGTTGCCTCTCTAAGAATATGACAGTCTTGTTGCCGTTTCACATCAGCCAGTCTGTCCACAGAGTTCTGATATTCTTGTTCTAAATCCAAAGTTTTCATGCGCAGTTCTGTTCTATAGCGGGAAAGCCACAAACTGCAACAACAAAAAGTGATAGAAAAAAGGTTACAATTACCATATGCTTTTGAGGAAACTCATTTCTACACAGAGAAACAAAAGTACTTTAGTTAACAGCTTGTAAAAGTAGTCTAAAACATGTCTAAAAATGACTCTGCTGAAACTCATTTGCTAGAGTAAAAGAACAAAAGTTGACATCAATTTTGTTACGCTTTATCCAAAGTTGGGTTGAGGAAGCTGCAGTCTGAGCAGGAAGATCCAGACTTTCCGCACACTTTTCTGGGGGAATCCTGAGGTGTTCCCAAGCTATGGCATAGACATAGTGCCTCCAGCGTGTTCTGTGACTTCTCCAGGTCTTCCTCCTAGTGGGACATGCCTGGCAGGTGTACAGGAGGCATCCAGAACAGATGCCCAAGCCATTTCAGCCAGCACTATTTGATGGGGAGGTGCAGTGGCTCTATTCTGAGTTCTTCACATTAGCCTGATCTCCTCGCCCTATCTCTAATGGAACATTCACATATGGAGCATCAAATTTGAGCCAGACACTCGGTATTGGTCACTTGATCATTAAAAATTGGTCATGCGTGGTTGCTTGTCCTGAAACAAGACCAACTTCCAGTTTTTAAGCATTAACCGCGGCACTTTCATTCAAGTACAATATCTGTGACACGCATGTAGAATACATGAGAATGTCTGAGGTTAGGCGGTCGATTGGATAGCGCACAAAATTCTGCGAAGAAACTGTAGGTGTTCAAGTTCAATCTCTGGCCTTTTTTAGCTGGTGATGCAAATTAGAGTTTAGATCGGGCCCAAAAAATGCAGCCCGACCCAGCCCGAGCCCGCGCACGTCGTGTCCGAACCCGACCGGGACCCGAGTCAGTCTCTGTGTGTCTGAGCCCGAGCCCGAAGTGAGCCCGCCCCGCCCACTCACTGAACTGTGCATTTTAATGACAGAAAAAGCTCCTTGGTGTCCCATACTTTACAAAAGCGCTTCCTCCACCGCACATTTCTCCCTCTCTCTCTCTCTCTCTCTCTCTCTCCCTCTCTCTCTCACTCTCTCCCTCTTCCTTCTTTTCTCACCGCGTACATATGCGTGCTTTCTCTCTTCCTCCTCACCTTTTCCTGGGTCCGCGTGAATGAAAGTGCCTTCCCTGTCTCTCTTCCTCTTTTACCTGCTCCGCGCTTACACAAGCCTTCTGTCTCTCTCCTCGCTCCGGGGCGGTGCATCAAACTTCTCACACCGTATAGTTGGCCATTTAAACACTCGCTTTATGTCCCCGCGGTGGTTTTGCGCTGTGTTCTGACGAGGCTGTCAATCATCCCGCGGAGCGCACGTGTTCAGTGCGGCTCTGCGTCTTGGCCCGAACCCGACCAGGCCCGACAACTATGTGAGAAATGTGGGCCCGGGCCCGGCCCGAAAGTCGGGCCGGGCTCGGGCTGGGCTTGGGCTCGGGCCCAGAATCTAAACTCTAATGCAAATTGTAACTGTACCAAAACATTCAAATTTATTACATTTATTATCCTACTTTCTTTGCACACATTATGTTATCATTTTACCCAAACGCAAAACAATGCCTTTATTTAATTTGCAAGGACTTGGAAGTCATGACTTAGACTTGAGTCAGACTTAAGTCACTATTTTGATGACTTGAGATTTGACCTGATAAAATAGACTAAGAATTGGGATTCGACTTAAACTTGAACGTCAGTGACTTGAGACGACTTGACGCTTCTCTAGTCGCTTCTCTATTTTTTTACATTCACAAACTGAAAAATCTTTCTCTTCATTTCTTTTTAGTGACTAGAAATTTGTTTTAAATCAATGAAGTTGTAGAAATATAAGATGTATTTAATAGTTTGATTTAAAGACTTGAAAAAACTTGAAACTAAAAGCAGAAGATTTTGACTCGACTAGGACTTAGGCTGCTCTGACTTGGGACTTGACTTGGATTTGTCTCTCTTTGACTTGGGACTTGACTTGGATTTGTCTCTCTTTGACTTGGGACTTGAATTGGACTTAAGGCAAAATAACTTGAGACAGTGACTTTGTCTTTGGTAATGTAATAAAAAAAGTTTTATCTTTGTCCCTGTGCCACTGAAAAAATTATAAACCAAGAGCAATGACTTAACATTTTCCCCAAACAAGAAGTTATCACAACCGGCTGAAGAAAGCATCATTTGACATCTTTTGTTTCAAAGTGTTTCTTGACTCACCGATAAAGCCTCCATCTGTCAGGTACACTCAGTCTCCAGATATCTGTAATGTGGCGCTCTTCGGCTTCAGTCATGGTTGTACTTTTCTGCAGCTCATATTTGATTTTTTTCTTCATGTTTTTCCTTTGGTTCCTTTGTATCTGTGGCACAACAAGAAGTCAGCATAATGATTGAGTTTTATTCACACTTTATTGTTCAAATCACAGTCGGAAAATCTGAAAAGTTTGTGAAAGCTATCTAGTTAAAACATGAATGGGATACTTGATTTAGGCCTTGTTTGTTTTTTAAAGGACAAAACAAGACCGTTTTAACAGAACTGACTTAAAAACAGCACAGAGGTAATCTGAGTACGACCTATAACCAAACTAAACTGAGGTTTGATGGTTTTGAGCATCAAACATCAGACCAGACCTGTATTTGTTTTTTTTCTCCTTTGTAACGTTATACCAACGACACAAAGTCAGTTTTAATGTGCTCTTTAAATTATTTATTTTTTTCCTTTTCTGAAATTTTTTGAATAACCAAAGACACAAATGTCACCTCAAATGTGATCACGAACCTGGAACACACAGGAAAAGCACAGGGAGGACAAAGGGACAGTGCACAGGGAAACACAGGGAGGACCAAGGGACAGCGTATGGGGAAAAGGCAAGGAAGACGACAGACACAAACCCAACCTGCTATAGCGGCGCTATAGCAGGTTGGGTTTGTGTCTGTGGTATATGGTGGAATAGTACCTATTGCTGAGTGCTTCCAACTGTTTTGTTTTTTGAAGACACACATTTCAATAGACAATATGAATCTTCAGCACTTGGAGGTGCTTTGGAAGCAATATGCGGTATGCAGGTAAGAAACATGACATGTTTTGCAGGCATAACATTGTGAGAATAAAAGGTGTTTCGATACATGGATCACAATTCTGATATGTTGTTGAATTTGTTAAGCCTCACAACAACAAACAGCTTTTTCTGTGAATTTTAAGAATAAAACATGACTTTTCAAAAATTAATAATATTACTGCTTTAGTATAGTTTTGGGGGCACTAAGTCGGTAGTTTATTATGATAATAGATATGTCCATTTTTGTGAAACAACCATAAGCTGCTGTTTACTTCCTCAGTGGAATCAACCTTTCCTGACACCACAAACATTACAAAACAGTGCTATTCAGGAACACATGAGAATCAAACCCAACCCAGAATTGAATTGAAATACTTCTATCGAAATATTCAATACCATTTTCTATATTGTCCCATCCTTAATATCAACAGAAAAAGTATAATATAAAATGAGAGAATGGTTCTTGGTTTTTACCTCCCACATGTCATTCAGTTCAGGATTCTCCTCTGTTTGTGCCTGAGCTTGTTCCTCTGGTTCATCCAGAGACATGGCCAACATGAAGCCCTCCACTTCTCTGAGCGCCTGCTCTGTGTCCCCTTTTTTATCATTTTTTCCACCTCTGGGATAAATGAAGTCATCAATGATGCGCTCAGCAGCCATCATGTCTGCCTCTTCATCAATGTCAATGAGTAAATCTTCAGGAACTTCCATTGCAGCTTCAGCTTCCATTTCTGAGAAGGGAAAAAAAAAAACACTTTTGTAACTCATGAAGTGCAGAAAGAAAACATTTAGAATGTAGCCTAAGGCTACCTTTTAGATAAAGCAATAATGTCTTCATGGAGACTACTAAGGTAATGGTAGAATATCAAATGTAATAGCACAATTGTAATAATTTTGATTGTTTTTCTTGCCTCTTCACAAGTAATAAATGAACAAGGTTTAGTGTAACTTAATTCTTAGTAGTGGCTCTCATATTGCACCTTTTTCTTAAAACAAAATATAGAAAACTAAGAACTACGGTTGGTGCCTTTGTACTAGCCCAAGCCCATTTGAGTTGAAAAGGATTAGAAGAATGAGTAAGTTTAGTAGAAGGGTTAAGATAAAAAATAAAACAGCTTAGGTTAGTTATGCTGCGTTCATGTGGTCCTCGGGTGCTCTTGTTTCCGAGATGAGAGATAAGGGTCCCGACTAGGGTGACCAGACGTCCCGAAAAATTCGGGACAGTCCCGAAATTCACGCATGTGTCCCGAAATTCACGCATGTGTCCCGAATCTCGAATCCTGTCCCACGTGTCCCGAATTTCATCCTTGCCCCGACTGACACCTCGCAGAGTCTGACCTGCCCGTCATTACGCCAGGCTGCACATCCACATTACGCCCCAAACACTGTATGAGAGGCTGTAGTGCTGCCGGAGTCTTTAAAATGCATCAATACAGACCTATTTTCTGTGCATTATGATTGAAAACCGCTTCTCCTCGGGGCGCGCGGCTGCTCGGTACTTTGGCGTGCAAGTTGCCTGGCGGAAAGTGTAGTGATAACACACAGGGAGCGCAAGGAGAGACGAGGCTGCAGCTGCTGCCTCTGTGTCTCCCTATGAGGAAGTCAACAGCAGATCACAGCTCATAGAACAACTCCACTTGGGCAAAAGTTGTTCATATATGTTTGCCGCTCCGCCCCCAAATCCTCGTGCGGTGTGCCCCTGGAGCCTGGCTCCTGCCTGCGCGAGGCATTTGCTTGCCATCCTGCTCCTCGTGCGTAATGTTTGTCCCGTACGCGCTCCTTCCGCGCACAGTTGACTTCCCACTACGCCTTGGACTCTCTCGACAGAAACTAAAGTCATACACACTCGTTTTGTGTGGTTTCTAAAAGTATCCTGCTAAACAGAAATGTCTTTCGTGGTAATTTTCTGATTGAATCTGCAGATCTATTAGTTTTTTTGGTTTATTCAGTCAATATGAGACGGATTGACACGAATTAAAGGCTGTTCAATGCTTCCTGGTGTGAGGAACATTATTCTTTTGTCAAAAGTTATAAGGTTTCTGTTTCTGCACTATGTGCTGCGAATGATGCAAGCATCTAGACTTGTCACTCTGAGCACGCTCCTCTCCCCTCTAGAGACCTGCATCGGGCGGGAATTCCCGCGGGACCCACGGGACCCGTGAGCAAACCCTCGGGATCGGGCGGTTTTAACGTTGCCTCGGGCGGGAACGGGCGGTCAGGCCAAACGCCTCGGGTCCCGAACGGACCCGCGCTCTCTCCGCTGTCTTGAAAATATTACGTAGCAAGAAAGAAATACGGCTTTGTGCGCGCTGCTGGTCAACAGAGAGACACAACACGGACACCTGCGAGGTGCAGACACGTAAACTCACTTCCTTTCCCAGAGGAATGAATGAAGGACTGGCTTTTACGCACGGGGAGATGGAGATAATACACACGGAGTTTGGGCAAGTAAAGTGTTTGTTTAGCTGAAACTGGAGGTGCGAGGAGCTTTGTATTTCAGGTGAAATACACAGACATCATGGCTTTATGATTGAATGTGTCAAACGAACATAATCGCCTTGTTGCAGATTATTTAGGCTGGTGCCTATCATTTTTAAACTAGATGCAGAGAGTTATGCAGAGTTTAGTCATTTGTGTCCGTGTTGTGATGCCCCGGGGCCGCCACGCAACCTCCGTGTCACAAAAAAAAAAAAAAAAGTCGGGACCCAACGGGACCCGCAGGAGCTTCTCGGGCGGGCAGGCACACGGGGGCGTCGGGATCGGGCGTCCCGAATTTTGAACAATCTCATCTGGTCACCCTAGTCCCGACCTAGTTTGTATTCATGTGCTTTTTACTTCGGAAAATCGGGATGTTGTTGTTAACCATAATAAAAAAATGACACAGCACTTTTAACAGAGGTTAATAGACCTAACAGTGAGATCTGATGCTAGCCTGTCCAAAAACTAACGTTAAAGGTTGTTAGTATTTATTTTCTAACTGATTTTCATCAGTCTCCATGTGTCAGTGACGTCAGGTGCAGAGCTCGGGCAGCTCCGTTTGTCCCGAGTTACCGAGCATTTGTACCGAGATGTTTGAGCGTTCATGTGCATTTTTCAACTTGGAACAATATTTTCCCGAGTTCCCGAGGACCACATGAACGCGGCATTACCAACCAACAGAAATACACTTATTACCATGACAACCAGCTTACTTGTGTCCCACTGGACTCGATTATCTAGCACTTGTCTTTGATTATATATATCTGTGTTTTTTCAATCTAACAATAACCAGTTCAAGGTAAAATACAATGATTGGCTGCGAGAAAGTACTAGAGTTGCCCAAGTGATGAGCTAGCATTAGCCTCAAAAACAACTTTTTAACGAATATATCTAGAGGGTGAAACATACTCTAGAATAGTTACGACTCCACTTTTAACTGAAGATAGTTATAATTGTGAACTATTGTGGTACTTCACAATTTAGTCAAAAAATGGAGCGACCAGAGCATAGAGTAGTTTTCATAGGATAAAATAATATAATGTTGTTGTCAGTTGTTTGTCTTACCATGAACCACTGGTGTATTCACTGTATGTAGCAGGCCTCCTAAACCCAACCACTCCATAATCAGTTTCAATTTCCTGCCAGGCCTCCTTTTGAATCCCTCCTGATTCTACAAAACAGTGATTAAAAAAAGAAAAGCTGAAAAATATCTACATTTAAATAAATCTTTTGTTGAATACATTTTACTTACATAAAAGACATGTAGACTCTCCCAGTGCTTGTCTGATATATGTCGTTGCAGAACATTCTCACGTAGGACTCCTTTGACGGAACATTCCAGTTGCATACTATGAACCTGCAGCTCACGTTCAGCCTCACAAAGCTCTCTAAAAATCTAAAAAGAGAAATTCAAATGTGAAATAATATTTAGACAACATAAAAGATATCTAGCCATTTTTGATCTGTTCTAAAAAGAATTTGGCTTAATATAGGAAAATTAAATGTGCTTTAGCCTATCCGATTTTGTATGTAAACAAACAAAAATCAATAATTTTAAACTTCCTACATGTTATGCTCACTTAGTGCATTCTGAGCCGCCAAATTGTGTTTTAAGCTTTTATTCACAGCTGTTAGAAGTGAGGTGTGTCGGTATGCTAAGGTCGCTTCAATGCTAATGACAACATTAGATAAACTTTGCGGATTTTGGTGAAAAACGGGACAATATTAGATTATTATTAGACGATGCAGTGCAGACTAATTCCCATATGAATAGATCATTAACAAGAAATCTATGCTGGGGGAAAATGATGTTAAGTTATTTTATTGTAAAAAACAACAACAACAAAAATAGTAATAAGATAGGCCTTTAGGGTAAGTATGTACGTAACATGTTTTAGGCCACTGGCAAATAATTTGGCTCAAAGTAAAAAGTAAGCTATTCAGGCAAGACCAAAACAGTTTGAAGTAAGGAAAATAATTCAAATATATATAAATAGTCATAAATTTGACACAATTTTTTAAATGTATCCTAAAATTGTTTTTGTAGTGTACATACAAAACAACTTGTTAGAACTGTTAAACTGTATGGTGTATAGCACTGCCTACTGCTCCGAGTCATTTTTTTTTTGGCCATTTTTGTAGAAACTGAGCAAATTTGCACATTTAAACTCAAAATACCAGTCATCTGTGTTATTTCTAGACTTTGTCTGACAAGGGTGGGCAATTATTTTGTTCCCACGGGCCAAATACAAACCTGGACATGTGATGAAGGGCTATTCATTGGTGTAACAAATTATCATTCTACTACTTTGACCATTTATTGTGGTTTATATATTAGTCAAACAAGCAATGACACATGCTCCATAACAAAGTCAATCAAATAAAAGAAATAAAGAGTTACACTACATTCTCACAAATGTACCGGGGCCACACCAAAAAAGTTGGGACACAGTTTGTTCAGGTCTGCTATGAGACATCAAAACTAGTGTGCAATGCCTCAAATCTGGCGAATCAATACGAATCACGGAACACATCACGATATGATATGCGATATATCCCAATACAGAGGCCTACAATGATAAATTGTGATTTCTCTTTAATCTTGGTCTTTTGCAAAGTTAAATTCATTTGTGTTTGAGTCGTAAAATAAAATTAGACATGAAAGATGTGATATATTTCTGTTATTGATGAATGACAGTATTGACTTTCAATGACTCACTGATTGTACAGATAAGGGCAACACAAAGCTGATCATGTTTTTTTCACTTGCCTTTGTATTTTGCCATATAAAACGATAATTTGAGCCAAGGTTTAGCATTAGCTAGGCTTCTTAAAGACACAGTGATGCCCTCTAATGTCCTGGCTGAATGGGACAATTTTGAGCCACTACTGACATTGAAACCAATCCCACTGCAACTCAGCCCCTCCTTTCACCTTTTCTAAATGTGTTATATAAGCAGAAAGTTTTGAGTGGAGATTACTGGGTTGCCTTCACTTTAAAAAATGCTTTTGTGAATTAAACATACGTATATAAAAAATAAAATCCCTCACTGTGTTATAAGCAGCCGACAGATTATTGGAACCAGTCCGTTTGAACTTCTCTTTGTGTGCCAGCTCTCGCAAATTGAAGCGTTTCAAGATCTCACTGTTGCTGCGGCCTCCGACTCTCACTATTCCATCAGGTAGAAATTTATGGATACCTGATAAAATAAATGGTTGTATTAACAGATGGAAATTTAAATTGAAATAGGATCTTACAAGGCTAAAACTGAATAGCTTGGACACAGTTTTTGAGCTTACAATCTAAATGACATGACAAATCAGATGTTTCTAATTTTGACTTAGTTTGGTGTGATAGTCTTTGCAGTAAATGTTTGTCATTATTTACAGCTGTTATCATACAGATAAAATGGCCAAATAAACATTTAAATTTGCAGGAAGTATTTTAAGTTGTAAAACAAAATCCCTCCACATATTGTCAAAAAGCACTAATATGCAACGACAATTTACACACAACTGACAATTTTCTGTGAGTTTGAACAATCATTTAACAAAATAAAAGTGCTACTAGATATTATCATTTGTCAAATCATAACTTGTGTGTCATCTATGTCAAATTTGACTCATAATTACAATATAGTTGTGAATTTATCTCTACATATGTCATATTTAGTGGACAAAAGATAATAATAAACCTCATCAAAATAGCCAAACTGGGTCAAAACATGAACAGTGTTTTGTGAAAATTAAAAAGTATAAAAAGTATAATCAGGTTCACTATAGAGGGATTTTCGGTCAATGCCACTTTCTGCTCTACTGCGCATGTTTTAAGCAGAAAGAGTCTGGTTAGCTGGGAAAAGTTATTTGAATAAAACAACAAAATGGAACAAGAGCAGCTATTTTGATCAAGTCTGAACCGGTCTGACAGACGTCTGTCTTCTGAAGCTTGAGACAGCGTTTTTTCTAAACGTTTTTTCACTCAACTGAATGTAAGTTTTAAGGGTAGTCGAGTTGAATTTCATTAACAAATGTTGATTGAGCAGCAGTAACTTTTGTTTTCGCACAATGATAAACTCTTGCAGTTAGCTGTAACAGTGCGTTTTCGACTTGTTTACACAGTGTCTATTAGCAGTGGTTCTTTCTGGAGGTTGAGGGCGTGCGCATCGCCTGTGTTGATATACAAAAAATCCCCCTATAGGGTTCCTCAATAATCATGAAAATAATAATCACGATTGCTTAAATCATAATTGAAATCATTAATATTCAAACGATTTTAGCAATAGCACCCCTTAAATGCATAGAATAACGAGAACTTACTATTGCAAAGAAACTGTCTGAGACGTACTTATCCAGCCAAAATAATGAACACACTTATGAGTTACAGTTAATAATCACAATTACATCATTTTTGCATATATATATATATATATATATATATATATATATATATATATATATATATATATATATATATATATATATATATATATATATATATATATATATATATAGTATATATTGTATATATTGTTATTGAAATTGAAATTCCATCAATTTTTGGTCTAACTTGTCATATGTTCATTTTGCAGTAAATATTGTAATGTAATGCTATGGGTAAACGTATTACCTTCAAGAAACTGATCCAAAGCATGATTTGTGTAACACACAACCAGAAGGGGAGTAGAAAATCTCCAAAGGCTTTGGTTTGTCAACAAAGCCTGAGCAATCTTAAGTCCAACATATGTTTTCCCTTAAAAGAACAAATAAAAAATAAGTTGAAGGGATGAATTTGAACAGATGAGTTATTCCATCAGGTTTGCCTTACCAGTCCCTGGAGGTCCCTGTATAATGGCTAGCTCTTTAGTTAGAGCTAACTGAAAGGCTTTGAACTGAGACTCATCCAGCCCCAGCTCCTCCATCGTGGGCCACTGCTCTTCACGTAGGCAGTGAAAGCGTCTGACTTTTGTCTTAAAATCCGGATGAGCCACAGAGGACAGGTTGTACATGTCGGTTACTCGCAGATAAGCTGGAGATTGCACATCTGGGTTACAGTCTACAAGGTACCTAAATTTGAAGTACAAGACAAAACAAAAACAAAAAAACATTGAGAATAGATATTTGTAGAAACACTGAATAATTGGTGACATCTCAAAACATTAGCATTTTAAATTTACTTAAGGCAAGACACTGCAGGCAAATATTTACTTTTTCACCCTCCATTTTCTGCTTTTTGGACAGTTTGTGCTCGCAGTACACAGGCTTTCACGTGGAAACAACACAATTTTCAGATGGACTCGTTATCAGTCAGTTTACAGTACATGATCAGGGAAATCAGACTAGGCTAAAAAAAACAGACTTTACTTGGTTTTACCCTTAAACTGGTTGGTCCAGTTTCGCTCCTGTTTACATGCAAGAGAGATACATGGGCCTGTTGGATCAGATTGACTACTACATGATTCAGGGCCAGGCTGTTATTAAATGTTTGTAAAATGTCACCGTTTTTTTTGGGGGGGGGCATGTAGGACTGTTTAAAACATTTAGAACAGTGTTAAACATGTAATGAAATGTGAGGTTGTGTGTACCACTGTGCAGGGAGCTTTATTGTTCTTACACTTGCTGGAATGTGGAGTCGGCAGGAGTTGTGAGCTTGCTCAGTTACATTAGTCCAGCTGTAAACTCATTGTCTATTTACATGACGTCTGAAATCAGACTACAATCGGTCAGGACAACGTGCGCCAAATTGGTTTTCAAAAACTAGTTTACGACTCCTAAATAGGTCTGGCCGAGTTTACATGCGCTTTGGAGAACTGGTTTAAATCGGACTAGGCTTGTTATCTGTTTTTTTCTGGCCTGCATGTAAACACCCTGAGTATCAGATCTAATGTAGCTTTTACACACATCAAACCTTACAGTATTGAACTGAACAAAATTTTGAAGGTCTTTACACAAGACATTGCTAATAACTATTTCTAAGTCTGGATTATTAAAACTAAGTAAAAATAAAAGACATACAAATGTCAGAAAAATTTATACTTTTACTGTCCATGTTTCTGTTTTTGCTAACCCTTTAATGTGCAATTTTGGCAAAAAAAAAGCTTTATTTTTATATGAAAACATGTAATTGATTTTTTACATTTATATGACTAAACTGTAGCAGATTTTTTTCACAGTTTGCTATATATTTTTCCTGTTTACCTGCGGTGTCTTGTAGTCTTGCCTTAAAAACTTTATCTGACTTAAGATAATGGTTTAATAACTGAGCTACATTTTATGACTACATTGAGAATTAAATGACAAGGCATGATCTAGGCAACTCAAGGTTCTTTTTAGTATTCACCGACACACTCTCACTGAAATACTTAATTGTACCTCTGAAAAGGCAGCTCGTCCTCCTCCTGCTCTTGGAGACCTTCCAGGACATAGCGATAAGCTTCAAAGTAGGCGGTGGTCTCGACCATCAAGTACACTTGGTTTTGCTAAAACAGACAAGGACATTTGACTTTAGATACTAAGATTTTGTTTGCTTGTTTGTTTGTTTGTTTGTTTGTATTATAACTTGTCTTACCTGAACCCTAGCCAACCTATGTCTGCTTTCTTCTGTAAAAGTTATCTGAACTTTTCCTTTCTGGAGATATTTTGGATCTCTATCTGACACAGTTGCAAAGAGGAAGCTCTCGAAGTTATCACACGACAAACAGACCAAAGAACCAAAGATGAGCCTTTTAGAATTCTGCCAGCGCACAAACTGTAAGATAAGAATATCAAATAAACTATTTAGACATAGTATTTGGAATGTGCTATTAGAAAATTAGTATTTCGGAATTTACCTTAAGCGGCTCCACATTAAACTGCACAACATACGCAAGACCATTGATAGTACATTTGGGTGCTATCACTTTTGTGTCATGATATATTCTGATGTCATCAAGCTTTTTTGCCTTCACGTGATTCCCTGCGTTGTCCATTCGTCCAAGGTTCATCTGAGTCCAGAGCAGCTCCTGGATTCCTTCTCTAAGCGGCCTCACGAAGTCCTCCCTGAGCAGCCGGAAGTGTGTGTCCAGATACAGGTGAGTGTTTGGGTAGCGCTGGGAGGTGATGTTGGGTCTGAGATAAGGTCGGTCTTCATGTCGAAGCTCTTCTGGAGTCGGGTAGATGGGAATGGTCCTGAAGTTTTGCTGGTCTTCTTCTGCACAACATGTAAGAAAATGTATGTAGTTTGGTTCAGTTTATTGTAGCTAAACACTAGCCTAGAGCCTCCGCTCCATTTCATTTCACTCCAGCAACTTAAACGTAAAATGAAACCGACTGATAGATCAGGCTAAACACCCTATTAAAGCTCAAAGTGTATATCAGGGTTATTCAACTTAATCTTCCCGAGAGACATGGCTTCTGGGCCGGTAGTTGCAGAAAATATCAGCACTTTGATCAATTTTGGGGTTGTACAAAATATCCATTGTACAAGATCTGTTAAAAATAATGTTAAAGACGAATTTTCAACTTGGAATTAAACAAAGACTAAAGCAGTAGAAGTAAGTCAGAATTGCACCAAGGAATAAAAAAGAACCAAGTCAGGCCTAAGGTAGACCCCCAGAATTAACCCTGCAAAACACAGAAAATATATCGTCACCCTATTAAACTAATGGCCTAAGTCATTTTTTCAAGTTTTTGGGAAATCACAAAAAACTTCGCCAAATCCAGACTATATGATTTTTGTAAAATATTTCAACCAAAAAGGCCTTCACAGTGGATGGCTGTTGACATGCATAAAACATTATGTGTCAATTATTTAAAATTTAAGAATAAAGTGACTTAGGCCATTTTTTCTAAAATTTTTGTCTGACTTAGGCAATTTTACATCTGACCTAAACAGCCTTTTCAGTCCATAATCCAAACTCAAAAGTGAAATTATCCTCAGTTAAATTAAACAAACGCCAGATAAAGCAAACTGGTCAGGAGTCAGCCCCTTTCTTCACTTCTCCAGGTCTTCTTTGCTGGGTTTTTGAACTTAACCCATTTCCAATGTCCAGTTTTGCCACCTAAAAACTTGACCATTAACTGTCTTTTATGAAGCAAACTCAAAACATACTTAACTCCAACCTAAATCGACCAATTGTCAATTCAATCAGACCCTGAGTAGGCATGACTCTCTCCTCACTCGCCCAGCCCTTCTTTCTTGAGTTTTTGTACCTATCCCAGTTCTATTCAGTGTTTCATCGAAAACATCATTCTTTGTTATCTTGATTTGTCAAACTTGGGTATTATTGCCTTGTGCTTTTTATGTTTGGTTAAAGAAATAATTTGACTAGCCAGAAATAGGCTGGGGCATCTGAAACAGATGCTAAAGCCACCTCAGCTGTTTTCTCACAGTGTGAAGGAGCAGTAGCTCTACTATGAGTTCCTCCTTGCACCCAACAACCCTGTGAAGGACACCCATTGCAACCTCTTGTATCACCGCTGACACTGCACTGATCCACCTGTCCATCTCACGCTCCATACTTCCCTCACTATGAACAAGACCATGAGATACTTGAATTACTCCACTTGGGCTGGATCCTGCACTACCTGGACAGGTCAAGGCACTTTTACCAGTCGAGAATCCTGGGCTTAAATTTTGAGGAGCTGATTTTATCCCCAGCCACTTCACACTCGACTCAAACTGTCTCAGTGCATGAGGCAGGTCCTGGTTTGAAGGAGCATCAGAACAACATCATCTGCAAACAACAGAGATGAGATCCTGTGTTCCCTAAACCAGACATGCTCTGCTCCCTTACTGCAGATAGAAATTTTGTCCATAAAAACAATGAACAGAACCAGCGACAACGTGCAGCCCTGAGGGAGTCCAAAATGCACTGGGAACAGGTCTGACCTACTGCAGCAATGTGAACACAGCTCCTGTTCCGGTCGTACAGGGACTGAACAGCCCTGAGCACAGGCAAGACAAGACAAGGCAAATTTATTTGTATAGCACAATTCATACACAAAGCAATTCAAAGTGCTTTACAAGATTTGGAAAAATTACAATAACAACATTATTAAAATTGTAAATAATCTGCATAAAATTTACTTCAAAAGAAGTAAAGAAATAAAGAGTGCAGAGAAAGCATTTCAGTCATATGCACAGGGGCCATACTCTCAGAGCACTTCTCCGGAGCAGCACACATGTACTGTGGCAAACTCCCATGAACCCTCAAGCACCCAATGAAGAGCATAGAGCTGGTGTTCCACGACCAAAATGAAAACCACACTGCTCCTCCTGAATTCAAGATTCAACTATCGTGGTTGGATTCTCTTCTCAAGTACCCTGGAGTAGACCTTACCGGGGAGGCTGACTGACACATCCTTCAGTCCCCCATCTTAAAAAGAGAGACCACCACCCCAGTCTGCCAGTCCCCCTTCTTAAACAGAGAGACCACCACCCCGGTCTGCCAGTCCCCCTTCTTAAACAGAGAGACCACCACCCCAGTCTGCCAGTCCCCCTTTTTAAACAGAGAGACCACCACCCCGGTCTGCCAGTCCCCCTTCTTAAACAGAGAGACCACCACCCCAGTCTGCCAGTCCCCCTTCTTAAACAGAGAGACCACCACCCCAGTCTGCCAGTCCCCTTTTTAAACAGAGAGACCACTACCCCGGTCTGCCAGTCCCCCTTCTTACACAGAGAGACCACCACCCCGGTCTGCCAGTCCCCCTTCTTAAACAGAGAGACCACCACCCCGGTCTGCCAGTCCCCTTCTTAAACAGAGAGACCACCACCCCGGTCTGCCAGTCCCCCTTCTAAAACAGAGGGACCACCACCCCGGTCTGCCAGTCCCCTTCTTATATAGACAGACCACATCCCTGGTCTGACAGTCCCCCTTCTTAAACAGAGAGACCACCACCCGGTCTGCCAGTCCCCTTCTACAACAGAGGGACCACCACCCCGGTCTGCCAGTCCCCTTCTACAGAGAGACCACCCCCAGTCTGCCAGTCCCCTTCTTACAGAGAGAGACCACCACCCCAGTCTGCCAGTCCCCCTTCTTAAACAGAGAGACCACCACCCCAGTCTGCCAGTCCCCCTTCTTAAACAGAGAGACCACCACCCCGGTCTGCCAGTCCCCCTTCTACAACAGAGGGACCACCACCCCGGTCTGCCAGTCCCTTCTTACAGAGAGAGACCACCACCCCAGTCTGCCAGTCCCCTTCTTACAGAGAGAGACCACCACCCCAGTCTGCCAGTCCCCTTCTACAGAGAGAGACCACCACCCCAGTCTGCCAGTCCCCCTTCTTACAGAGAGAGACCACCACCCCAGTCTGCCAGTCCCCCTTCTTACAGAGAGAGACCACCACCCCAGTCTGCCAGTCCCCTTCTTACAGAGAGAGACCACCACCCCAGTCTGCCAGTCCCCCTTCTTAAACAGGAGACCACCACCCCAGTCTGCCAGTCCCCCCTTCTTAAACAGAGAGACCACCACCCCAGTCTGCCAGTCCCCCTTCTTAAATAGACAGACCACCTTCCTGGTCTGATACTGTCCATGCATTGTTGCAAATTTGTAGTTAAACTTGACCTTGTGAAATTTGAACTATATTACCACACAAGCCTTTATAATTGTAAACCTAATCATTCACTTGTAGAAACTTAAAAAAACAAAAACTTTTGCATCTTCTTTTGTGCTTTAGATTCTCTTTCTTCTTGAAGCAATTGCCATAATAAATGCTTGTCAAATTGCCTAAGTCACACTTTTTATCCTAATTATTCCAATATGTTGACTTAGGCCACATATAAAATGGCCTAAGTCTCCCTCTTGACATAGGCCATTGTCCTTTTGGGCTTAAAAAGCATGATCCTTTTAACTAAACATTCAGAAACTTTTCCAGAGATGGCCAGCATTATTAAGATATGATTTAAGCCAAAAACTCATTTTTGCCAAAAAATGACTTAGGCCATTAGTTTAATAGGGTGACGATATTATAGTTGCAATATAGGAAGGCCTGTTGTAAATTATAATTGTATTTTCAACACACTCAAAAACGCTTCCTTAAGACAGTAACAAAACATAACTTACAAAAAACATTAAAACACTAAGAAACAATGACAAAACACTGAGTGTGTTTACATGCGCACAAATATCCTGGTTATGATCCGGATTTTTAAATATCCAGCACTGAAAAAAAAGATTCTGGCCGTTATTAAAGTAGCATGTATTTTATATATTTAATAAGAATGAATCTTTTTTTTAAACCTACACATAGAATTAATCAATCAATCAATCAAGTACTTTAATTAATTAGATTAATAATGACACCACCTGCTTAATAATCTTAATAATAATAATATTTTTAATATTATTAAGATGATTTCACTAGATTATATGACTTCGATGTGTTTTTGCCCTGTTTTAAAAAAATGGTTATTTTTTCAGCCAAATTATTTGCTAATGAAGTAGACATTTTTTTTACTCACCTCATGGCAAATTTGATTCAAGCTCAAATCTCTTGAAAACCGTCAGAAATGCCTTGAAACAAGTGAATTTGCGGCCAAATTTCTAGTATTCTAGTAGTTTTAACCAAGACAAGATAATGACTTTTGGCAGTGTGATTGTACTTTTGCTTTTTTTTTACTTAAGTAAATTTACACAGGACTACTTTTGTATTCAAGTAATCCAGTTTCATCAGGACTTTGACTTTTACCAAAGTTGTTTTTTACACAAGTAACTGTACTTTTACTTGAGTAGTACTAGTGAACTTCAGTACTTTTACCACCTCTGTATTGTGTACATGTAAACACACTCGCCTGATGATTACCTGGGTTCTCCGCCGCAGTTGGCAGCAGAGCGTATGTGTCCTTGTCTGAGCGCAGGTCCCTCTCTGGCCCTGGTTTGGAGGTGACTGACCAGTCTTTCAAGATGCTCCATGTTCTCCTCTATCTGAGCTGAACATCCACTCCTGAAGTCCTCAGGCTGTTGACGGCCGTCGGCAGCAGTTTCAGAAGCAGGCTCACGGCTGGACTGAGCTGGCAGGAAAGATACTAAGAACCTGTTGTAGACATACAATAATGATGAGCACCTGTTCAGATTTTCTTATCGACTGTGATCAGGGTGAGCACTCCCAGCATCTCTACACAATAATGAGCATTGGACACATTTATTTGCTCATGACGTAAAGGTGAACTATGTAACTTCTAAGATCTTAAAAGTTGCAACATTTGTAAAGGAAATATGTCCAGCAAAACAACACTGCAGCAATTTGGATTTTAAAGGTGCACTGTGTAACTTTATGACCAAAAATAGTCATCTTTATTTGTTTGTTGTAGTAAATAGACAAAATAAATCTGTTTTTTATTTTAAGAGGGTTTGCAAGACCACAAAATAGACTATTATTTGGAGGGCCTGCAATAAATAGTCTATGATGATGATGGCATAAAAAGTGCCTCTTCATCTTCTCAGTCTTCCTCAACTTCATTCAGAATGTCCCAAAGCATAGTTTTAAATTTCTATTTCTATTATGAAGCTAACTTTCTCCTTCAGAAAGTTACACAATGCACCTTTGAAGGTACTATACTCGATTTTTGATTTCTTAAAGAACTATATAATGTATGTCTTGTTACAGCAGTGTTCTCTCATCATTAGTTTACCCAAAGCTGAATGCAAATCCATCGCTCCTTTAAAATGTATGTACTTTGACCAAAAATTGCTCAATAAAGAAGAATATTAATTGGCCAAATTATTAACAAATTTAAAATCTAGAAATTATATTAATATGTGCAAGAGTTAGCAGATTTCAGTGAACAAGAGAGTTTAGAGTTGAATATTGCTAACATAATGTGTCAAAAATGTCATCATATCAGTGGCATAATTTAGACAAGTTTATAGCTTAAAACAAGTTAGTTAAAATGTTAAGTGTGTTCAAAATACATTCCATTTTCTGAGTGAAAGTAGTAACGGTCTTGTTTTCTAGTCAGTTATGGCGATTCAATTTGAGCTGCTGAAGCCTGTAAAACACCTAATAGCATACGTATGTGGAGAATGTGGAAATAATTTATAAATGCATATTCTAGAAGGAAATCAAATAAAATAATAGAAGAATAATTAGAGCTTACTAACAAATTAAAAATTACAAGATGATGTTTTAGGGGCCCATCAACGTTTGTACCCGGGGCCCGGAATTTAGTGCTATGCCCCAGCTCATGGACAAAACAAATGGTCCCAAGCTGTTACAGATCATATCTCCTGATGAATTGTCCACCAGAAAGCTTGTGAGAGAATACTGACAATAATCATGAATGTGCGGCCTTCTTTACCTGAGTGAGGATGGCCAGAATGTTCTCCAGGTGCTGTGGATATTTGTCTCTGCGGGCGGCGTCAGACTCTGCGCATACACCGATCAGGAAGTGTGGCAGGACAGTGAGTAGGAAGGCTGAATCTTTGATGATCCCGGCCAAGTGCTGCAGCGTGCCTCTGTCTGCTCGCGATTTGAAGGCTTTGCTCAGCACCAGACAGATCAGTTCCACCAGGTCCTTCCTCATTGTGGACTCACTCAGGAGAGGTTTCAGACCAGGGTGAGAGGAGACGCAGATAGCCACTTCTGATGGTTCTTTGGTAGAAAGTTCTTCAAGCTTTTTATAACCCAGCCCACTTCCTTTAACAGCATCTGTCCTAGGTCCATTTCCTCTTTCTCTTGGATTATCTCTCATCTCTGGTCTACTTCCGCCTCTAGTCCCACCACTATTTCCCATTCGATCTCCATGTCCTCTCCCTTGATTGTTCCTTCCTCCGTTTCGATTTGCCCAAAATTCACCTCCTGCTCTCTCTACTCCAGCTATACTTTGACTCCTGTTCCCTCCTCGCCCTCTCCCACCTCTGCCTCTATCTCTTCGTCCTGTATCTTGGTTCCTCTCAGCACCAGCAGACCCTCCTCCTCTTCCATTGCCCCTCCCACCATGCCCTCCTCTAGCCCCTTCCCCAAAACCATCCTTTGGTTTGAATCCATTTTCCGTTGACTGGACTTGGCGCGGTTTGGGGGTGCTCTTGGTCTCGTACCTCCATGTCCTCTCCCTGCTGGTCCTCCTGGATTCTCAGCCTGTCCAGTGCCTGTAAATCATTTAAAGAAAATAAATACAGTATGTTCATATAATATATGCACACATATATAGAGAAATTATCGGTCTACGTCTCTATCGCCCTACTGAGCATGTCTCATGCAGAAAGAAACTCTGTCCATCTAGTTGCCTGGGTAAAGTTCTTTGATTAAAACAACAAAACAGGACGATTTTCATCAGGTATGAACCGGTCTGATGGACGTCTGGATCCTGAAACTTGAAACAGTGTTTTTCTCAAGTTTTTTCCACTCCCCTGTATGTAACGTGTATGGGTCATAGGGTCGAATTTCATTCACAAATGTTGAATTAGCCACATAACTTTTGTTTTTACATAGTGATAAACTCTTGTAGTTATTTGACAACAGTGCTGGCTCGACTTAATACAGCTTGGTCAATGAGCAGCAGCACTTTCTGCATTTCGAGTGCGCATTGATCTCCCGTGTTGATAAACAAATAATCTCTTTATACATATACTACAACTTTTGGTTTGAGTTGCCATGTCAAGTCACCATGTTTTGCTCCACTTTCCCCCTTTGGGTTCCCTGGAGGGTGTCCTGGAGGATGTCCTGGTGGGCGTCCTGGTTTTTTGTCCATCACACCACGTTTTAGGCCTATGGAAAAAATAACATACTTTCAGATATGGCAGTTATAAACACTTCAAGCTGACAATCTAAGGCAGCTTGAAGTGTTTATAACTTCAAGTATGACCTGAAACCTGCTAATTTGCTCAGTTTGCATTAAAAATGCCAAAAAAATGACTTCAAACAGTAGACAATGCTATTTACACACTATATACAAAGTTGAACAGCCAAAAAAAGTTATCTTTGGGTTTAGCTTCTCTTTAAATTGTACACTTATTTTTTTCTTTGTATTTCTGAACTGTCTGTTATTGTTCTTTACTGTAATAGCACATTGAGCCTATGTTTATCATATGAAATGTGCTATACAAATAAATGTATTATTATTATTATTTCTTGGAGTCTTCAGATAACATGGCAAAAAATCGTGCAGAAAGTTACAGGGTGTCACCTCAATATCCTCAAAATAAAGTCAAATATCATGGCTACTTTATCACTTTGCAAACTATCTATTTTGTGTGTTTCGTGGGTCACAAATGCCCACTGTTGCCCACTCTACTGAATGATGAAATACAAAGCCACAGACTGAGCGAAAAGCCAAAAATATTGGATGAAATTAGGCATATCTTTAACAGAGTGCCCATTAATAGCCTTGTCTGTCTGTCTGTCTGTCTGTCTGTTCTGTCTGTCTGTCTGTCTGTCTGTCTGTTGTGAAATATGATGGCAGTCACTTTAGCAGGAAACTTGAAGAAGAAATAATAGCCTGAAGACGGCATTTGGCCTGACCTTGGCCATAGTTTGCTCACCATGTAAAAAAAAAACAACATGTAAATGAATGTTCAAATGGGTACTGGGGAAATTCACTCTTCTGTAGGAGGACCTCAACCAAGTCTAGTTTCGTTTTATCTTAATAGGACATTGCCAAAGCCAATGTTGTTTTCTTTTCTTTTTTATTGAAAAAATCCAGCTTTACACGTGTGAAAACAGGTTTGATAAATATGTATTTTTAGTGCTGAAGATATTGAAAGATCATTCTAAGATTCAGCTTTGTCAGGCATTTGTTTCCAAATACAGGCTATCCTAAAAACATGCATTTTATATGAGAATTTAGACTTCGGCTAACAAAAAGGCTAATCCTAATAGGAAAACAGCTTACCTTACCTCCCTTGTTGACCGACGTCCCTCTGATGAGGAAGACAGCCTACTGCATCAGCAGCTGATGGCACAGCGCTTTTATTAGCTCGGTCACTTTCAGTTTCGTTTCATCACAAGCACCGCACCCAGCCAGGATGACAACACGAAACAAAGTGTAACTTTCTATTTACTGGCAAACCGTTGGGAAACATGCTAACCTTGAACCTAGGCAACAGTCTGCCTCCTCTTCTTCTTGGATCACTCTATAAATCCTTATTTTATATGAATGTGTGCGCACAAAGCGTGAGAAATAGGTGCGCATTATTTAATTTATTTATTTATATTATTTATTTATTTATTTATTATTTATTTATTTATTTATTTTTATTTATCCATTCATTCATTCATTCATTTAGGCTGTTTATTTGGCTATTTATTTATTTAGAGGTGGGATCAAGTTTTAGCATATCCCCAGGACTCAACTTAATCATAACATTCTACAGGCCAATATTTAAAATCTAAATGTGCTATGTTACAAAATGGGTCTAGTTTAATGCAGTGAGGCAAAATCACCAGATTGTAAAAAAAAAATAAATAAATAAAAATATAATATTATTATTTTATTATTATTATTTATTTAAGTGCAAAAAATGCCTCTTGTATTATAAAAGTGCTATGATTGGGCTACCCGCAACGCCTTTTTTATTTGTTGGTATTATTATGATGCGTTTACAACATGTATTTACAATTTGTTGCTAGGTAACAGTTGTGAAGTACTGAAATTAAAATTAAGGAAGTCACATTTTACCAACCAATAATTTCCAACGAGTGAAAAATAGTCAAATTTTACAAAACAGTATCTTGTTCACAACGTTTTACTGAAAAGTGTCGTCTGTCATCCACTTTAAGCAGATATTCAGAATTTTCCAGAACTTGTAAACGCACCATAAGACTACTTCCTGTCTCCGCGACCCCGCCCCCTAATGCGTTCTACGTCATGGTTCATTCCGCTATCCTATCCTGAGGCTAATATCATCGTTGTTTCACATTCGTAGTTTAAATCAATGTAACATGTAACCCTTTCATTTTATTGCCCATCGTAACACACCCAATAATCGCGTTGTGATGCTCGTATCTGGTCAACGGATTCTGACCGTAATGAGTATTTAAAATGAAAGAGGATGTAGTTCATATTAGCTGTCATGGGCTGTGTCTTGCTAGCGTTGCTAACCAAACAGCTTGACGCAAGAATCGAGGTAAATTAGGGCTATCCAAAAGGTAATGGCTGGTGAATTCGTTTCTTTGAGGTTGTAAAAGAGGCAGAGGCGAAACATGGAGACATCTGGAAGTGCGGGTCCCTCGACGCCTGTAAATGGAAGGCAAAGTGGCGGTACGTGGCCAAATGATCAGATCAATGCTTTGTGATGTGATGTGATATCGGTTACCCTCAAAGTTTATTCTGCAGCTAGCTATTTGTGTTCAAGTCGTATTTTTTTGCTTTCTGAATCAGATTGTAATTGAAGTGGTTCCTGTGATTCAAATTTGTTTTATCTTTTACATTAAGAGAGTCATATTTGCTGATTTATAGTGTTTTAATAACAAACTGACAGTCGTAGGCAAGTCATAATTACAAATAGATTTTTTTTCTTTTAAAGCAGCAGAATTTGTATGATGTAAAGCTAAGTGATGAAATCTAGTTCATTCATTGACTTCCTGTTTAAAAATGGCAGAACTGATAAACCCTGCCTTTCATTGTGATGTTTCACCATAGCAAAGAGCTGATTATCATTACATGAAGGACTTGGAGTAGTTTTCCTCCTAAGCCCAACAGAGATCTGCTTAGTATTTAGACTTGGATTCCAATCATAACTCCCTTAGGGATTTAAAAAAAAATAATAAAAAAAAATAAATAAATTTAATCTGGAATGAAACAGTTTATAGGCATGTGGGCAAAAAGCTATGTTTCTCTCTTATTTATGTTAGTTTTTAGTCTGAAAACACTTAAACATAAAATTCTGCAAAATGTTTGTGGTTTCAAATGTATCAGAAATAGATTTTAAAATTGTAGATTATGCTCACTACTCACCACATAGCTAATTAGTTCAGCCTCAATGTTTAACTTTATTGCTTTTTGAATTACTAAGGTAATTTACATGTAGGTTTAATGTTAAAACTATGAAGTTTTTAAGATCCTAAATACTGGAAGATAGCTTTCATTTAACCTATTCTGACACTACAGATCGATAGATATATGTATTTACAAGTAGTGATTTATTAGTTTAGCCAGTTGTTTCACCGCTCTTTTGTTTACTTTTTACACTGTTTTGTACTCCAATGGAAGTTTAGCATATCTGCTGAAAAAATGTCAGACATCAGTCACTTTATTTTCATGACTTTATTTATCTCTTTTTTTTTTTTTTACGTTACTTTCTGAGATAATGGAAATTGGTACTTCCGGAACCATGGGGTCACTGCTGATCCCTCATTACAAAGGTGTGGGCAGGGAGTAATTAAAATATGCATGAACTATTCAAAAGTACATTATAAGAAAACACTAATAGGTTCTCATTTAAGTCGATCTAGCTTAATATGTCATCTAGAAATAAGCAAAGTTGAGATTATATGGCATTTCTCAAAATATCAAATTGTTAAACACTCACTTAACTTTGTTTCCAGCTTTTTGGTAAACTAAATAACGTGGAGTTGTCTGGAAAGCAATTTATTAATTAGTTGTGTTACTTTGATTGAATTACAAACCAGCTGTATTGCATTGTGGTGAGTACCATAAGTTTAATCTGACCTGCATCTTCAGACAGCAGTTTAAAACACCTGATTTGGCAGTGACCTGAAGTTGTATACACTGTGTACATGTACATGGTCAGACAAGATAAAAGAGAATATATAATCAAGTATTTAAGTGTCTGTTTACATGTTTGTTCACATGCACAAGAAAAATCTGTGCCAAAACAATGGGAATTTGTGCATTGTGAATTGACTTTATGTAATTTAGGATTATGTGCAGGAGAAATTATCACTGCTGAGTATATGTGATGTATATGGGTTTTTTTTTGTCTGTCACTTGTCTTAATGTCTAATGTTTCTATTGACACTGTCTAGCTTATTTGTGTTTGTCCAGCTGTAAATAATTAATGTTTTTTTATTGTAACATCAACCTGCCATATTTCATATTATTTAAATGTTCATTACTATGCACGGTTCTCCCTTTTTGTTAATATAAATGAACATTTGAACTTTTTTAAAATAAGATTTAGCATTGGTAGAATAAAACATCTATTGTTGTTTTTTTTTCTGAAACATGGAAATGACAAGCATTTGTAAAGTGAAACTTAAAATTTGACAAAATGTACATGGTTTATTGACAACAATTTTTTTAAGCTAATTGAAGTTTTTTTCCAGAATAAATATTAGGCAAAGTTAAACAATCAGATCACTTGTTAGAATTTTTAATAATAATAGCATTTTGTCTATTATAACTGAGATACTCGTGCATAACTCTCAAACATTTGCGATATTATATAAAAATAAACTTTGCCCGGCTCTAAGGCTAACCGTTTGTTTTTTTTGCATTTTGTGATAGACTATGACAGTAAGCGGAAGAGGAAGATAGCGGACATCACCCAGGCTCTGAGCAGCAGTCCTGTAGACGTTGCAGCTCTGAGGAGGATGGCCATCAGTGAGGGGGGCTGCTGACCGACGAGATCCGCTGTCAGGTGTGGCCTCGGCTGCTCAACGTGCCTCCTCATGTGTTGGAGCTGGAGCCAGGTACTAGACTTATTTTTTAGCGTTGAATAAATACTAGATGAGATTTAATACTTGTGTTAGGTGTAAGGTGGTAATTTGAAGTGTTTTGAATGTCTGACTAGCAGCTCATTTATTGGAGAAAAACAGAAAAGAATAATAATAATGCAATGCAGTGTTTCCCTGAGGTTTATTGGCTTCACAGAGCTGACATGGCTGCATATGCCCCTATAGGAAAAATATTAGGGCTGTAGTCGAACAAAGAAATTCTTGGTCAACTTAAAACATGTTTTACCAAGTGATTAGTCAGCTAAAAAGGGGGCGTGACAAAAGATTTTTTGATCTCGGGTATTTTTTTTTAACCGAAATTGTGCATGCAAAAATACAACACTGTTCATGCAAAAACATTTATTTGTACATAATATGAATAGGAAACACTGCATTTTTATCACATTAGACCAAATATTCAGTCTAGGCTAGCTTACTCCTTTTGTTGCTGTTCAATATAAGTCCGTATTTTCTAAATTAAATATTTAGTTGACTAACAAAAATTTGTATCAACTAAGACTCTATCATCCGATTAAACGACTAAAGGACTACAGCCCTAAAAAACATAGACCTATATATTGCAGATTTATACTTACTGGTGATAATTATGACCTAAATGACATATTGACCCTTTGCACCTACGTCACTTGATCATGTGGCTGCACCCGGAGGGCAGAAGTGTGTGTACGCAGCATTACAGGGAGCGCAAAACTGACAAATTCTCACATATTTTGTTATTTTTCCGTAAAGAAAGCAGTGGATGCTTCTAGTGCATGTTCAGTACATTTGTCTGTGGGAGTAGGACATCTTTTTGACGCACCAAAGCAAGGTATTTGGAAAAGCTAATGAATGCTAGCTGATCCATACCCTCTTTCTCCTGCTATGTTTGCCCATTTAATAAAATGTACAAGTTTGCCTGACTTTACTCCTCATGATTTGTACCATTATGTGGTAAACAGGGTTTTGTCTCACACTGGAGCAGATTTAAAAGCAACAAGGGTTTGGTTTTCAGTAACTTAGCTGTATATAGAGGTGTGCAATATATCGAATTTTAGATAATATCGTGATTGTTGTCTTGAAGATATGCAAAAATTGAATATCGAGTATATCGTTTGTGGTAAAAAGGCAACAAAAAAGGCTGCTAAAAGACAACAAATTAAGAAAATTACCATGTAAATGTTCAAATAAAGCTAGATGGTGATATTTCTATCAATTGATCACTCGTTGGTGTCGTAGATGACCAAAATTTGTATCAGTTAGAAAGCCCATTTCAAACTTTTTCAGAATTTTTTTGCATCAAAATCTTTTGCTGTTTTTTTTATTTCTTTATTTGAGTCAGAGTTTTAGACATATCATTGGGCACTGAGGCTAGTTTTGCTTTTAGTGGACTAATCCATTTGTAATACATGTCTCAAGTCAACCAAGCATGTATGTAGTCAATACAGTCATGCCCAACGACTGTAATTAGTTTAAACACATGCTGGATGCTTGGTTCTAAATAATATCAGTTGAATATCGTCATCGAGATATGTCAAAAAATTATCGAGATATTCATTTTTGTCAATATCGCCCAGCCCTAGCTGTATATCATGTGAGGCTAGTGTTAGCCATGCATAATGCAGTCTGTTTCAGATATTCATTGCATTTATTTTTTTTGTCAATGGTCATATTTTTTTTTCTCATTAGCATTGACTTACCTTGTTTAAAGTGTTCACTGTAAATCTGTAGCGACTTGGAGGGATTTAGATCTTTTGATTTATTGTTGCCATTCACTGGCGTCTTCTATCTTCATCAAAATGTAAATGAAAAAACTACAAGTTTGGGCTTACAACCTTCTTGCCTGTTAAGGCAGCGTGTTTCATGAGATACAGCCATTTTACAATTGAAATCAATTAAAATTACTTAGAAACTAGCAAGTTTTCAGCAAAGTTTCCATTGCTGTAATGCGCACAGACAGCGCTTTTGCCCTCCAGCATGGAGAAGTGGGCGTTCCCTCGAGGAGTGTGACGACACATGCAAAGGGTCAATAGTAGGCCTGGGACACAAGTCTCAATACAATATATTGCAATACACAGGATATTGTCATTCGATACTAATTAAAAAGAACTAATACAATATTGTTAATATAAAATATATAATAAAGTTGATGTGTATTGCAAAATGTTTGCCTGACCAGCCAGTCCCTACACACTTTAACAGACACTTTACAAACCGTGAGTGTCTGGGAGCGGAGCGCCGAGGATTAATTTCACGGGCAGCCTTTCCGAGCGTTGAGTCAATCACAGAAAACCCGGAAATTCCACCAAAACAGCAACACGATGTTTTCGTAAGCATGTAGCGCGAGGATTTTTTCCTGCCCCTCAACACGGTTTGCTGCTCAGGTTTTAAGGAATTGATACGTTCATCTCTCAAAACCGAAGCACGAGCCGAATCAGCTGGGTTCACCTTCTTGAATGTTTTGAAATGAGGCTTTCAAGCAACTTCAGACTTTTTAGTGTCACGTGTCAAAATCGCCGTGCTTGATTGGATCGTTTTAACTTTGGGAGACGACTTTATTGGCTAACCGTCAGGTCCCAGACCTTCTGCATTCAAACAGAATGTAACAGAATGTAGGAGGGGCTGGCTGGTCAGGCAAGCAAAATAGTAGGTTTACAGTTCAGTATTTTTAGGAACTAAAAGAAGCATGCAGAAATAATTCAAAGAAACTCAAAGGTGACGCTTATTCATATGATATTTTCAAATCGAATCAATGTTTGGGTTATAAAACAAAATGTCCATAGATCCACTTTGGTGCTGATTGATCCTGAGAAGTTTGTTGTTGACACATTCACTTTGACTGTGACATGTAAATGAGCCTAAAAGTACATTTAAATGTTCTTTAACTCTGCATTTTATTCATAAATTAAAGCATTGTGATATATATGCCATGATACAATACAATGTTTAGATAGAAAGTTAATACAATGACTTATCTATCATAAAAGTTGGAATAGGACTTGTTAACTTGAGTATAATTTGGTATTTTCTATGCTGCACAAAACTGACAACTTCTCCTGTACATTTTCTTCATAATAATCTTTTCCAGAAACCGTGGATCGAGAGAACAACAAGGATTACAACCAGGTGCTGCTGGATGTACAGCGCTCACTTCGAAGGTTTCCCCCTGGTGAGGAAGACTTTGTTCTTACATGTCTGTCTAATAATCCACTAATAAATTAAATCAAAATGTTTATCCTTGTTACATTCTTTGCCAGTTACGTCAGATAATTTTAAAACCTCTGTACAATGAACCCAAAAAGTTCAGACTACAGTTCACAGTTTGAGGATGTACTGTAACTTCTGTAACTGGGTCAAAAAGAAAGAGAAAGTTTAGTGAAGCATAAATCAGCCACCTGCTTGTTGATGAATCTCTGCAGTGGTTTTCTCCTCTTTATGCTTATCTTGTGCTACTGATATGGCTTTAATGAAGGAGAGAGAGAGACACAATTAAAGCAACAGCTATACAAATCCACACAATACAAAAATCACAGAAAATTACTTTATGAAAACTAGTCTCTCAAGAAAAACAGACAATTCTTAATCGTTGAGCTGACCGTAAGGAGATTACTCATGTAGCCTGAAGGTCCCCCCAGAATTCTTTTGTAAATGAAAGTACACCAGTGTGGTTTTCTGTGATTTGACAAAGATGTGCAGTGATGAGTGAGGCACTTTTGCATTGGTAGTTTTTTAACGTAGTTGGGATGCGGATTTTGAAAGTGAAACCGTTATTCACCAAACGTTTCAATGAGTTTTCACTGTGATGTTATTGAATAGGTTTTTGAAAAAAAAAAATAGTTTAGTACAATATATATTGCGTTGCGTAAGGGCAGATTGGTGCATCATTTGTACAACATTGTACTTTTAAGTATTCTGGTTCAATCAACTACACACTACCCTTTCCTTGATTTTGTTAATTTATCTAACATTTTTTCTAACAACTTTATCTAACATTTTTTTGCCATTTAAAATAAAGCCACTGTTGTTAGAGCTCAGAACTTTTTTACTATATATAAACAGTCATATTTTGTGTCCATTTGTATAGGTCTATCCATCAGTTGTTAACGCAAAATAATTCAATCAGGTCTTGCACAAGTTCACGCTTTGTTTCTTCATATGGCGTGGCTATTATTGTTTTAGTATTTGTACTGTATTATACAACTAAAGCGTGTGTGTGTGTAGGTCAGTAGCAGCACAAAGTAATATAGCGCATGATCAATTCTGACCTTTCAATTCCATCCCTGCATACTTTTTAAAGTTTTCGAATTCTTTTCCATCCTTACTATTTCATAAATGCACAATTTGAGTTGGTTTTCCAATACAAGCTTTCTTTGAAGGAAATAACAGAATTTTGTAACAAACCTTTCCAGTCTTCTTCTTGCACATATGATCTTGGTTTCCATTTCTGGTAAATTCTTGGAGCTAAAGTAAAGCAGAAACATTCAGAACATCACATAATCAATTACTAACTAACTGATAGTCAATACTTAAGAGTATTTGTTAATTATTGTCCATAGTTAATAGGCAGAGAAAGAGGGAGAAGGAGAGAAACAGAAACACACAAAGAAATCTCATGTTGCTTTTTTGGGTTCTTGCAGGAATGCCAGATGAGCAGAGGGAGGGTTTGCAGGAAGAGCTGATAGACATCATCCTCCGAGTGCTAAAACGAAACCCACAGTTGCACTACTACCAAGGATACCATGACATAGTCGTCACATTTTTATTAGTTGTTGGAGAGCAGCGAGCAACAGCTCTGGTGGAAAAGCTGTCCACTCATCACCTCAGGTACAGTATCTATGAGAGAGTTGACATTTAAAAGAAATATCCAAAATAAAACATCAATGTAGAGGTTTATTGTTATTTGTGGTATTGCTTCCACAAACTTTTTGGCTTAGGATATTTCAGATGACTGAAGCACAGTTGGAGCTGAGTAATGGCTCCGCTTTCTGGTGAAGTTTTTAAAATAAACTTTTATGTTAGAATTACATTTTTTGCCAGTTTTTGACACACATGCTTCAGCCCATATTAACCAATATCAACAACAAATTTGCAATATGACAATCAAAACAAATTCTATAGTAGAATTCTGACCATAGGAATTTTAAATCTGGGCTATTCAACAAAATTTAAAAAGGGCCAGATTAGCTTAGCTCATTAAAAAGCACAAATACTATTATTTAAAAGTCTAGTACATGTTGGCACAAAGGACAACATTGCTCCACAAAGGAGGACATTGCTCAGCATTGAAAATATAATAAAATCAAGATAGCTAGTGTCTAGTTCAAACACATTAAGAAATTTAAGTTGGACACTATTTACAGAGGAATAAGCCAGAATAAATCTACAAGCAAGACAAATTATATTTTGCAATGTTTGGAAAGTGAAGTGAGGGCCGAGTCTGATTTTTCGAGGACTGATTTGGCACACGGGTCTTGATAGGTGATTCTAGATGGTTCAAATTTCATATGAGCCCATATGACTTAGTCACATTACTAACCATTTGTCTTTGTTTCCTCCAGGGACTTTATGGACCCCACAATGGACAACACAAAGCATATACTGAATTATCTGATGCCTATCATCGACAGGGTTAATCCTGAGGTTCATGATTTTATGCAACAGTAAGTAGTTTGAAACATGGTGAAATGCTTGGGGCAGGGCAGTATGGCCTGAAATTTTTATCACGGTAAAAGAAAAAATTTGCAATAATGATATAAATGACGATATACCTATACTAGAACGTTTATCATTGTTTTACTTTTGTGTTTCAGTTAAAGTGCAAGTTCCCCTTTCAAACACCATGTTTTACTTTTTTCATTATTTGTGTTTTGCCTCTATGTTAGCATATGTTACTTTTGTTCAAGGTTTTAGAGAGATCAGATGAAAATTGCCAACATGTGCCAAGTCTGCATCTTTATATTCTCTTTATATCTTTATTTAATGGGCTTCTTTTTTTGGAAAGTTGCCTATGAATTTTGACAGTCAAGAGATGTGAATTTAGCATTTTTTCAAGTTTTATCCACAAAAATATCCACACTATTGATTGAAGTATGAAGCACAAAATGTTTTATTAAATCTTTAATAATGATAAGATGGTTTGTTTTGGCTTTTTTCTGAAAGCTTGTTGCTTATTAATCACTGAAAATCTGGCAACAATTTCTGTTTGCCTTGTACAATCAGCACAATTATAGCACGATAATCTAAAATTCAACTTTTCCACAGGATTATTGCGATATATGATACACGATAGGATATTTCCCAGCCCTATTTGTATAGACATTGACTAAAAACACTGTTTGGAGCAATAATATTAGTATTTCATCTTTTAGGTCAGAAGTGGGCACAGTCTTTGCTCTAAGCTGGCTGATTACATGGTTTGGCCACGTCCTCTCAGACTTCAGACACGTCGTGCGGTTATACGATTTCTTCCTGGCCTGCCATCCATTAATGCCCATCTATTTCGCTGCTGTTGTAAGTATTGCTTCGCAGTGACTCGCTATCGTTAACCGCGCGGACGCCGACTTGATGTTTTTGCTTTTAGATCGTTCTGTACAGAGAAGAAGAAGTACTAGACTGTGAGTGCGACATGGCCATGGTTCATCACCTGCTGTCTCAGATTCCCCAGGACCTTCCCTACGAGACGCTCATTAGTCAGGCCGGAGACCTGTTTGTCCAGTTCCCTCCCTCTGAGCTGGCCAAAGAGGCTGCTTCTCATGACAGGTACTTGAACCTTATACTTGTTAATATTTGCATGTTTATCCAAGTAAATGCAATGCTTGTGTCTTTTTCCACACATTAACAAAACTGACTGAAGCCCTAGTTTTGAAGAAGTAGGCTGAATCAAAAGGATTAACCACAGATAAACCAGGACTTTGATGATATTTTAAGTCATCACGGTTGATAACATTGCAAAATCACATGGACTGACAAAAATACTGCAATGCCTTTAGGCCTGTTAGAATACACTTTTTGTTTATGTAACTTACTGTTTTTTTTCCACTGACACAATAAATCAAAAATCTTTGTAACCCCTGATTCAAATGAGTCAGGTTGTAATGGTTAAACGTTAATGGGAAACATTAAAGTAGTTAGTTGTTATAATACTGTATATTCAACCCTGGACAACTGAAATGTTGTTTTTCCGGTTTCAATTGTTTCCTGCTTCTTATGAAATGATAGACACATGACAGGCCTAAATGACATGCAACACAAAGAGAATGTTGCTATATATTGATACCACTGTATATTTGTTATATACTGTCCTTTCAAAGTGCTGTAACCCGGAATTTATGCCAAGATCTGCAGCAGCAAGTAACGTAGGCGGAGCGACATACGCGGCAATCTACACTAGACGCGTCAGAAACTACTCGAGCCTGAGAATCTACACAGATTAATAAACCAGAAAAACTGCTCACATATTATGAATTGGTCAGGTGAGGGAGAGCTTAAAACGAATCAGAATGCGAAAACGAATGCGATGTTTTTCAAAGAGCATCAACAAGCAACAACAGCTGTTGCATTTGCATTATTTTGCCATCAAAGTTTTAACTATTTCACAGCGTACTTAGAGCCTTAGTTTTTGTTTTATTTTTCACCCCATCTCGCAAATAATACTGTATATTTAGGCAATCTCGTGCATGCACATTAGCCCGCAGCAACAGGCGGCCCTGGAGGACAAAACAAACACAGTAGGGCTAAAAAAAAGGTAATGCAAGGCAAATGTGAACAGAGAGAACAGTGTTGATTCACAAACACGTTCGTTACATGCTAAGCTGTAAAATGATGTGTGGTTTATAATATATATATATTATATTCACCTAGAAAAGAGTCTCATAAGGACGTGATTTAAAATAAGTGTGTGATGTTTCCAAGCAAACAACAAACTTGTTCAAATTCATACATCAGTCATTCATGGAGCTGCGTGTTACAGCCACTAACACATTGTTTTAGTGGCAGTAATCATTTTAGTGGACGTATTTTGAAAGAGCATCGGAACTTTATTTTGTCTTCGCACAGCTATTTCCTTTGTTTCTCCTGCTAAAAAGCCAGAGGGATGCGCTGTTGATACTGAAAAATTAGATCTGTGACCTAATTTGAGCAACGCGTAGCATATTTGCTGATGCGCGGCTCACACTTTGCTGTAAATTGTTCAAGCCAGATCAGATTTGAATCTATGATGAGCGATTTCTGCGCGTATGACGTGTGTTACAACCAAGGGGTAGGGAAGTAACAATAAAAAGACCAGTTGGAAGGTGGTAACTAAAATGGTAAATTATTTAATGACAAAATAAGGTAAAAGTTGTAACAAATGGTGTCCAACATTTGGTAGTAATTTTACAGATTATAAAAATTAATTTGTGAACAAAAATTAATTAATATATACATTAACATTTTAACTAAAAAGAGTTATAAATAATATTTAACAAAAATATTGAAATGAACAAAAATGTGCTAGTGGCGAGCGTGGAACAGAAAAATCCAGCCCGCGCAAAGAACAAGAAAGCAAGACCTTTTTTTCGGGCACGCCCTCTGCAGGTGAGCCATCTGATTGGGTGTGCAGGGCAGAGGAGACCAATCCGGGAGAGCAGGGAGTGGACATCCATCGGCCAATCGACATCAACAGCAGGGACATGCACAGAATACATAAATAAGCAGAGAGAACACAGGTGCAAGTAACTAAAAAACATATCCAAGGCCCGTAACAACGTGCTGCTGCAGTTACGCGCTGCTACTGCGCTGGTGTAAATTGGGGGTTACTTGCATTGTTCATCATCATTGCACTAACATGCACTATTTTCCCATTTTTCCTCTTGTTCTTTGTTTCTCTTCTGAAGCATGGCTACCACTACTTTTAAGGACTTTGAGCTTGCCTCCACTCAAAGACCAGACTCTGTTCTTCGGCGTCGGCGCAGACAGAAGGCGGGGACTGTAGAGAGCCCCGCCCCCTCCGCAGTGACGGCGGTGGCTCAACCTTCAGCTGCCCGACGCTTCATGCGATTGGCCGTCATGGGTCTGACGGTGGCTTTAGGGGCGGCAGCTCTCACTTTGGTCAACACTGCTCTGGAGTGGGCTCCCAAGCTCGACCTGTTTCCTTGAGCTGCTCCACTATGATTTCATTTTATGGTCCCAGTGGAATCAGATTTGTGTCAAATGTGTAATGTTCAACTTAGAGTAGGTATACTTCCTAATGCTGAGGCCATTTTTCAATTTACGTTTTAATTTATTTGATTTATTTTTATAGAGGTAATGCAGTTGACATCATGGCATTCTAAATGTTAGGGGTGAGTGGCAAGAATGCATGAGAGTCAATGCAGAAAAAGTACATTTTCTCTTGTAAGAGCTCAAAAAACAGCTAAAACAGGACTTTAGCTTCTCTCACATTTAACACTAAATTTTTGCGGCATACACACAGGTGAACATATTACTCTTTTCTTCTTAAAAAAATAAATCGTGTGCTGCAGTTAAAATGTTCTAAATCTCCAAGAGTGTCTGGCTACAGACTGGAAATCACCTCTTCATACAAACCAAACGCCCATTTATAAACACCTCTAGTCATGGCTGTGCTAGCCAATGTATATAATTTCACCATTTACACCCCAAAGACGGTAAGGTTAGGATTAGAATAAGACTGGGGTTAGAATAGGTAATTTGGATAAGTTTAGGGCTTTGTGTAAAGTCAAGAGTTGCATATGGACATCCAGTCTGTAGCGAGAGGTGGGGAGATAAAAGGAGTGTGCACCTAGACACCTCTCTAAATCTCCAACGAACACGTTAGTGAAACTTGGCACTGTTGCCATTTTCCATGTTACCACATAAGTTTATTTGTTTAAAACAAAAATTTCAGGGCTAAAGATTAAACCATGAACAGCAAAAAAATATATATTTTTTTATTTATTGTTTTTGCGTATTATTTTGCCACTGAGTTGGAATGTTGAGGAGCATTTTCAAAAAAAACAAAAAAGTCCTGCATAACCTCTAGATCCCACTCTTTTTGCCTGTTCTCTTGGTTCTTTACAATTTTTAAGAGGCATTTCCATTTGCTGAAAACTTGTAACAAACACTCCTCCAGTTCAGTCCTTGTTTACATTTACAGTGTAGATAATGTATCTATGACTACCTGACGTCATCTAAGGTTATAAAACCCTTTACAATCTGTAATCTACACCAGTGACCAGCTCCACTGCTCATAATAAACTCTGCACACAAATGATTTAAAAATCTTCAGCAATTTTTAACGTATCAAAAAAGGGCAATCTGTAGACATAAGGACATTTTACAACAATTATTTGTCAGATTATCTCATTTGACTGTACAGTAAACTTAGTGTTTTTGTCCATTATTTTAACTAAATGTTAAGCGCCATCACTTGGCAGTGGAGCCTGGCACAGTGTTAAATACCGTGACATGTTGAAATCCTATGATCTGACAAATGGTTGTAAATACTATTGATAGTCACCACACAGACATAGTACTTAAAGGTGCTATACCCGATTTTAAATGTAAACAAACTAAAATAATTAATTTTAAACTTCCTACATGTGTCTAAATGTTCGGCTCACTTACCTAATGCACTCTGAGTCTCTGAATTTCTCACCACACAGTGTTATAAGCCATTAGGAGTGAAGGTGCCAATATGCTAACAGCAGTTAGCCACAAACTTAGTGGAGTGAAATTACAGGTCAAATGAGACATTATTAGACGTAAACATTACATTGCAGACTCGATACTTTAAAGGTATGTAGCTGATTTTCACACTACAAACACGATTTAGGTTTTAAATCTGACAACTTCCTCTCAAATCCTTTCACACATGGTTAAAGCGGTTTATAAGCCACAAGGCAATTGGTGGACCACCCAAGCTTAGCCAATCAGAGCACTGCATTTGGCTCCTGATTAGAACAAAAAAGTTGTAATATTCAGTCAGACAGACGTCTCATTTTTTCATTTCACTCAAAAAGTTAGCTACCCCAACTTTAACAAGATTTTCAGAATTTCTTTTAAGTTCTTTTATTGTAAAGAAATTGCTATAGTGCCTCTAGGCCAGTCTCCCTGAAGTCGTACAGAGATAAGTCAGGCTAATTCTAGTGCAGTGGTTAACCTGGGGGGGGCAGGGGGGCCTGAGATTCCAGGGGTCCCAGAGCTTTGTCTGGTCAGAGGTCAAGTTCTAAAAGTAGTTATAAGTGAAACTTTATTAGTAAAAAACACAAATGAGCACTAAAACAAAATAGTGTTTATTGCTGAAATAATGTTTTTAATTCAAATTTCATCATACATTAACAATTTAGAGCCACCGTTTAAACAGGGCTCGACAAGTCTCCGTTCCGTCAGGGGGCTTCGAGGAAAAAGGTTGGAACACTGCTCTAGTGCACACAAGACAATTGGCTTCATTCACAAAAAATGCATTTTCCAATGCAAAATACACTTATGCCTGACTCTATATGTCAAAATGAATTTAAATACTTTCTTGTTTATTTACTAAAAACATGTACATAAATTGTATTTATAGAACTCAATCTGCTGTATATATGTATTTTGTTTAATTTTTTTTTTTTTTTTTTCAGACAAAATTTAAATCTGTACATATTTGATCAAATCTGATTCCACCCTTCATGGATGCAACTTCTAGATTATACTTTGTTGAATAAAAACTGCTCTATGGAAACTAAACACTAAAAACAAAATCCTTTTTCTAGGACATCTAATGATCCTGTGTCTACTGGAGAGACAGAGAGACTGGGTTTTATGGAAAAGGATCCATCCTATTGTGTAAAATAAGACTATTTCTACTAAGTATCATTAAAGATTATTTATATAAATGTAACTTGATAATAGAGTTTTTTGCTGACGGCTTAGACTTGAAACTGCTGCCATTTTAAGATGCTAAGTATGAATGACGTGTTTGTCGTCATAATTCATTAGTGTTTTACTACATGAACCAAATGGAGGATTTTGTGACTTGACTTCTATGTGTATTTTCTGTTTTGTTTAGTCATGACAGACATACAAAGGCTTAGGTAAATGTATAAATAGTTACATTTAGTAACATGTATGTAATCCCCATTATATCATGTTTAAACAAGTCTTGTGCTTCAAAGGCGTTTTTTTTAACTTGAAAATAGAAAACTAGGCGTCAGTTCAATATTCTCCTTTTTTTCTCTTGTCATTTCAACTCAACGCATTAATGTGTCATCAGTGGGTGCTACGGGAAATGTTATTTTTACCACTCCTAAAAAATCTAAATTATTATAGAAGCCTTGCATAGTTTCATATAGTGCTACAAAACAGATCTTTTTGAGTAGCATTTAGATATTACGTTTGGGTTTACTATTAAAGGAACCGTATGTAGATTTTGACTTTCATAAACATGGCCTACATGTGTCACTGATACAGTAAAACATGTTCAAATGTAATCTTATTTTTGCTGAAAGTCATTTGCTAATGTTTACATTAGTGTTTTGTTCTCAAGAGGGATTAATCAATCAGAAAGCAGACTCTCATTTGAGTTTGGTTTCTTTGAGCCTGAAGCTGATTCCACACAGTTCTCATTAGACTCCACCCATACCGTTTAGAAATGTTATTCTTGGAAATGAACCATGACGAAGAGTTAGGTGTCTGACAAATGATTATCATGTTATTACCCATGATTCAAAGCAAACCTTATTCCTGATTGGTCAGTAGCTTTTATCTTCAATATGTGGGCCTTTTACCAATCTGGCAACCAAAGTTCATTTATAATTTTAGTAATACCTAGTTGTGGATATTACATACGGTTCCTTTAATCCTTATTATTTGAATGTTTTTCATCTTTATTTCATTTTTGCCTCTAATTATGTTCTAGCATCCATAACATGAGAAATACAGAAGTTACACAGAGCACTTTATACATAAATATGTATAGTTTGTTTTTTGCTGAAGTTAGGTTTTGCCATTTCTGTTATTGCCTTAGCGGTCTCACACTGGTTTTAGTATGATTAGTCTATAGAAGTATATAATGAAGGTCATTACATGTCAGACATATCTGCACTCAGTTTTTTTTAATGCACTTAACTTGTATTTGCCTTTTATTTGATCGTTGTAAATGTATTATATTAAAGTAAAGCTGTACAGAATATTAACAATAAACCAGTCAAAATGTTTAGTTTATACATTTATTGAGTTCTTTTTAGTGACTGTGCATATTAATCAACATTTTTGGTAATTATTCCAGTTACCCAAAGCAACTTAAACACAAAGTACATGTGGTCTGATGCAATAATGATCAGCTAAAATACAACATACCTTTTAATTCATGAATGGTAGTTATCTGAATTGCTGTTCAATGATTTAATGCATGAAACGTTTAAGTTTAATGCGTTATTGTGGAACATTCTCAGGTAAAGCAATAAAATCACCATGACGACAAGTATGTGACACCGTTCACCGGAAAACAGTAATACCTTATTAGTAATTTCTTGTAAACAGCTTACAATATCCTTCACCATATGTCACCTCATCACAAAGTTCAGACTAGTTTTTATCATTGTAGCCATACAAATTGCATAAAAAAATAACATCTTATTATATAAATATATGTTATATTTCGTCTTAGCACTGACATCATATTATGAAGCGCACATTCCTTCAGTGCTCAGACATTAAGCTATATTCAATCGTCCCTGTTCAAGCTTCGACTAGGCTAGTTCTAGTCCACACTGCAAAAACTATAAATGTAGATTTTCTTAGAATGACTAAAAAAACAGAATTGTAGTCCAAATTTGAGCTGTTTTAACAGGATAAGATTTCACTGGTTTTAAGATAGTTTTAATTGATTTTAAGGGAAATTGGCTTAAAACAAGAACAAAAAAATTGCCAATCGGGTAAGAACAGTTTTCTTAGCCAATTGGCAAATAATTTAGCTTGAAATAAACAATATATTGAAATCAGTTCGAAACACTTTGAATTAGGGAAATATTCCATGTCTCTACAATAAATCAAGGTTAAATTAGTCAAAATGCTTGAAATTAGGTTTAAATCCTAGAATCAAACAACTTTAACTTGAAATTAAGTTTTTGCAGTGCATTTCTTCCCTATGGAGAACAAGCTAAAATGTTTACATACTTAATTGACACAAACGAACAAGTTACAGCCAGATAATAATTTTCTGCATGTTAAGACTTTCACATATCTGTAAAATTTGCTGTTTGTGTCTGAAGCTGAAGCTTATCTATATGGAGTTCAACAGTGGAAGATCGCCCTGGTTCCAGAAGTAAATTGTCTTAATGTAAAGTGCCATAAAGGTTTCAAAAAATTAAAATATTTAAAGACGTATTGCTCGCTAGCCAGCTATGTGCTAACTCAGATCTATAGTGCATTTGTCTTCTTGCCTGGTACACCAGCTGACATTCGTTTCAATGGAGACAAGTCACATTTCAAACACACGTTTTTCCCTGGTGAAGACCTTGAAGGTCTGAACTCACTGCTAGTGATAATCTAGTTGATTGATTTATTTTAGTGCATCTTGGCAAATTCCCCTTAAGAGAATGAATGGAATGAGAAGGAACTATCCACAGGTATGAGGAAAAGCGGAACTAGCTAAGCTGTAAAGGCCCATAGTGTGAGGTTGTGCATCAGTGGCAGTTCTGACAGTTGGGATGACACGGCATCACATTGAGCCGACATTTACAACCACCTGATGTGTCTCCTCGGCCCTGTAAAAAGAAAAAATATTATTATGATTGTTTCATGATATGGTCAAAATGCTGTACAGTGTTTGCCTGAAATACATAGCTCACTAATTAATGAGCTATGTATTTCAGGCAAACACTGTACAGCATTTTGCTGTACAGTTCACTAATTAATAGTAACTTATTGATTATCTACATATTCATCAACTAATTAGGTAATCAAATGAATCGCTTGTGTTTGAAAAAAGGTTTTATGATTCAGACTAAGCACTAATTACCCAAAATACACTAGAAAGTTCTAATCTAAAATGTGTTTAAAAAAAACACTTTTACTAAAAATGACTTTCTTTTTGCGATTCAAGCAACTGATAAATTAACTACCACCAATCACAAAAATGCTCAATGCTGAATTTTTCTGTTCAACTTATTCTGACTGCCGACTTTTTTGACTGTGCACTTCCTGTTTAGCTGTGTTTTCCTTGTAGAATACAGTCAATGGGTTTATTAATTAACTCACTATTTAAAATTGCTCCACAAGACAGACATCTTTAGCAAAAGGGAATAAAAATTGTTACCATTTTAGGGGATGTTAGTAAGCTTGCATCGGGCAATTATTCTTTCGATTAATCGATTACTTTTTTAGAACGTTTTTGCCATATCTGAGAGGAGGTGCACTAAAAAGTATAACATCTTAATAAGATAACAAGTGCTTAAAATTGTAATCTTTTTTGGAGTGGGTTTTGACTGTCTTAGCATAATTGCTGGTGCAAAATGTGGTTTTACTTAAATTAAGAAAATATATCTGCTTATTTAAAGCTGCATCTTTCCCAGTGTAAAGCCATTCAAGAACATTCTGATGGTAGAAACTAGTGTTTACATCACAAAAACAATAAATTAACACACTTTTCATTGCTTATCATCATCAGCCCTATACAACCTGTGGTTTTCTCTGTACATAGCATGTTTTGAAACCTAAATGAAACCAGTTAATGATGACTGAATTACTAAATTAGTTGCGATTATTCAATTAACTTGTTGCAGCCCTAGTTAGAAGCATAGTATTACGATTTATTTTTTTTATTTACACATGTTATAATAAATAAAGATAAATTACTGATTAGTCCTGCTTCAGTGATTAATGCTTTGCAGTTATCATTAACACTGTGAGGCTATTTTTAAGCTGGAACGTAAAGTAACAAAGAAAAAGTTGAGCTCATGTCTAAAGGTTGTAGTTTCTTTTTGTCTGTGCATATGACTGAAATGCTTTGTCTGCACTCTTTATTTCTTTACTTCTTTTAAAGTAAATTTTATGCTGATTATTTATATATTTTTATAGTTTTGTATTGTAATTTTGATGCATATTTTCCTGCCTTGTAAAGCACTGTGAATTGCTTTGTGTATGAATTGTGCTATACAAATAAATTTGCCTTGCCTTGCCTAGTTTGCAGACATAACTACAGATAATTACAGTAATAATATAATCTATCATCCACAAGATAAGACTTGTGTTTGCTTTATCTCTCTTTATCTCTCACAACTTAACAACTACATCAGCAAATGTGGACTTAAGGAAATAAGTTGTGTCAAATATAGATATGAAGACATGGAGATGAAAAAAGTGATCCAACAGTTTAATTAGGTAAATATATTCAACAATGCTAATGGTAGCGGCAAGCTAAATGCTAACGTGGTGGCACCGCCTGGCGTCTTTTAGCATCTTTCTTTTACTTTTCTGACAAAACGCCTCAGCAGCCTCTATTTAAATGCAGCTGTGACTCAACTTAAATTAGTCTTGCTAAATATACACTTAATTTGCCAGAAAAAAAAGTTACTTCCCATGCCTTTTTACTACAGTATATTGTGCTTACTTCACAGATTTTACTATAAAAGAAGAATTTGTTCACTGAAATTCAAAAATGTTTTCAATTATTTGGTTGAACAGAAGCATAATAAATGTAAAAATTATGAAAAGATTCAACTATCAAAGTATTTATGCAAAAATAAATAAATAAAAAAATATACTTCCTATTAGTTCGAATGAGACCTTAAGTAGAAAATTGCTTTATAATAACTCATAGGTGAAAATCTTAAAGAAATGAATTGAACAAGAAGTTATCGATTTTTAATACTGTAAACATAATCATAAATAATTGATGAAGCTATAATTTAGTTAACAAAATTAAGACCAATGTAATGTCTTGTATATTTACGTTTGGTCCCCAGCGTGCTTGTTTGGTCACCCAACAGATTTCGGTCTTGCACATGACACAGCAGATCCAATCACAGCCATCTTTCTTCTGGATAATAATGTCACATCTGGGACACTTCATAGCCTCTCCGTTTTGCAGCATGGTCTGTTACGAACACAGTTATTGAGAATTTATCGCTGCAATGTGCAACAGTAAAAAAACACAGATCAAAAAATAACCTACATCCACCATTTTCTTGGTTTTCTGAGCCGCTTGGTCGTTCTCAGCTCGAAGACGGAGGTCATCTTGATAGTCTTTACAATTCATGCCATTGTGAATAGCCTGAGACATTTGTCAGATGATACAACACGTTTTAGGATTAGATTTACCGTCATATATATGGCATAAATAATGTAGTTTATACCCGGCAGAGGATGCAGTTGGTTTCGTCACAAATGTCGCAGCGAAACTCATTAACTTCATCTTCGTAAATGCACCATCCAGGACAGTTGGGGGTTTGGCAGTGGAAGCTGTGCTCAGAACGACTCTCTGCAATACTGAGACGTAATTCCATAAAGCGCTGCATTTCCTCTTCTGTGAGAAGCTAAGGCACATGGTAAAATATGTCGGATTATTCAGCAACATCTTCTTCATCAGTAATGAATGCAACACTGCATTTAGTTGAAAATACTCTTAATGTACTGTAAAGAAACTCATGTATCTCAAAAACAACTGACAGCTCCAGTGTACTAGAGCGGCATTCATTTAGAGCAGGGGTCTGAAACTCAGTTGGGTCTGGTTCTGGATGGAGAGAAAGACGCATTTTAATATATTGGTCTGATTATGTCAATATTAATGTCAATGCCAACTTTGTTAATTTAGCACATTTACATCACAGGCTACCCAAAGTGCTTCACGTGCACAATAAAAGAGTAATATATCTTCGATTTAAAATGCTTTTAGGTTCTATAAAGCCCGTCATAACACGTAATATATGTCCACATTTATGTAATTTTATATTAGATGGTCCCACATTTCATAAAAAAGTATATTAAAGTGGGCGTTTATGGTCAGACTCCACAGAAATATAGCCTAAACACGTCAAATCTCAGAGGCTAAACAAGTCAGCCCTGGTTAGTACTTGGATTGGATGGGACACCGCTGGAACACAGTGGGAAGACAAGAGTAGATTGTCGACACTTAACCCATATTGCCTCAGTGTCTGCGTACACTGGGTCAGTGGATCCTAGATTGTAAAGTGCTTTGAGCGCCTTGAAAGGTGAAAAGCGCTATATACATTGAGATAATTTACCATGTAACAAGGCACTAAAAACTATATTTGGGTCAGGTTGTTATGTCAGTTTATTGGCGGGTCACTATCAGTTCAAATCAGAGATCAACCCGAGGACATGGTAATATACAAAAAATGAATATTTATATATTCTGATGATATGAAGTTATTTGTCTGGTTCTATCATAAAACAGTTGAAGAGCATTTGAAATGGTATTGTTTGTTGTAGTAGAAAGTTCAAGGCCATGACCAGGTTCAAATATCATACTTGCTCCAAACCAATCTGAACTAAAGACAGGTGTTATGCCTGTGGTCACCAACACTCTACTCCAGTTATACAACTGATTGATCATTGTAATAATAAATATACATCCAGCTGAAAGCCCTAGTCATAAATCATGGTATTTATAGTAAAAACAAACAAAACAGAATGGCTATGGATGTTTTAAAAATAATGTATTTTCCTGATACTTTATTACAGTGGTTATAATAAGTACCCCCTAAATTATGTCTCACACTTCGAGTACCCCCTAACATGTGCTTTTCGGTAAACAAATGGGTTTTCGAGTAGAGCACTGCCAATTGATGTTTTTGTATTTTGTTTTTGATAAATGCTAACTTAAAATGCCTTAAAAATCATCACAAATAACATTTTTAATTCATTCAAAATACATTTCACCTTCTATTAAAGTTTGACATAATCCTAGTACCCCCAGGGAGGGGTTGCGGACCCCCGAGGGTCCACGTACCCCTGGTTGGGAAACACTGCATTATTAGACCATAAAGAGGTTACTAGTAATCTCTTTGCGAGGAAACTATTTAACAAGTATAGGCCCACATGGCCAAAAAAATGAATCGCCACCAGCTGTGGTGTTGATAATGGGAATTAAAATAACACATGGGACTATAACGCTGACTGACATCATGCAGAAATACCACTTTACTTATTTAACTATTAAAATGTCTTTGCTCATAACTTTGTTTCATTTAGAACTACAATTTTCCTTTTTTGTTACTAAACATAACCAATGCAACAACACAATCAAATAATAGCAAAATAAAAAATGTGGGTTGAATGAAATTGACAATCAAATAAAATGTGAAGAAAGAGAAGTTGAGTTGATTCCAGTGCTGTTACTTACTGCTTTGATTTCTCGGTCCAGGAGCTTACTGTCACATGTGGTGTCAGGACAGGCCACCTCTGCATCCTGACTGTTCACGATTGTTCCTACGAGACAATCCCTGACACAAAATCACACGTATGTAAATAATAAACATTAAAAATACTTAATACATCTTCTTATACTGACCTGCAAAACGTGTGCAAACATTCTCTGAGCACGACGCCCTCTGATGGAGCCAGAGGGGTAAAGCAGACGGGACAGTCCACTTCGTCTTGGTTGGGGATGAGGCCCATATTGTCAGTTTCGATCAGGTTGAGGTAGTTTTGCTGCCTTTCTTCTTGCTGAGCCTTCATTTGAATCAAGAAAAAGCTTTATGTTTAAGTAAGCCCACAGAAAAAAAATACAAATTGAACATTATGAGCCAAGATTACAGTATGTGTAATTATACGTACAGTATGTGTATCTGATATCAAAACTAATTTTGCTGTTACTGTTCATAAAACAAAAGCAATTGAAGTGTCTCCCAGGTCACTGTTATGCAAGTTTCGAGTACGTCTCAAGTCGGCCTCAAATCTGAGTCAAGTCCCAAGTCAAAGAGAGACAAGTCCACACTGCAAAAAAACGCATATCTTATTCTAGTTCATTTGTCTCGTTTCTAGCATTTCTAGTTATACTTATTTTAAGACCAACTTAACTCTGACAAATTTAGTAAGATAAAAAGGACTTGTTTTAAGGCATCTCATTCAGCCACAATGTAAAAATACATTTTCTTAACCTTTATCAAGTTATTTTAATAAACACAATCAACATTATGGATTTGAATACTAAACCAGGAATAGAAAAGGACAAGTGCAGGATATAAATCAGATTATAACTACACTAAACTAGGACTAAGGCTGGAATAAACCAGGACTAAAACTGGATTAAACCAGGACTAGACCAGAGCCCTGTACTACGAACGTCGCTGAACTCATCCTGGATAAGTTTCTCCTCCCCGGGTTGACAAACCCAGAAATGTCAATCATGAAAGCAAAATATACAAGTATTAAAAGTCTGAGTAAGGAAACACGCTACAGCTTCAAGTGGAGTCTACACTTAAGCGACCAATCACAGACACAGAAGTTACGCTACAGAGTTCATTTAAATGTCATGGATACAACAAACTAAAGCACAAATGTACAGACATAAAAACATTTAATAGATCGACCGCTTAGTCTGAATGAGCTGTGTCTTTAGCTCAGACAAGTGTCTTTTGTCTGAGTCAGTGATGCGTAAAGATCCACAGCCAAATGTGTAAAAGTGCATTCAATCATTATTTCTTGACAATGTAAGTGTTTACTAAACATCACACAGATTGAACAGGATTCTTCAGTCTAGTTACTGTTACATATAAGATGTGATAGCTCCTTATAATAAATAGGTGCACATGCATTGATGTTAAAGAATACGCCGTAACTTTCACATTTTCTCATTTCTCCTCTGCAGTGTCTCTCTCTCTCTCTTTCTTCACAAACAGTTAAGTTCTCGTCTCGATAGGCCCTTGCCTCGTCTTTTTAACTTATTTGGAACTTATCTTGGTCCGGAGCAGGTTATAGTTTTCCACATGTTGCCATAGAGACCTGCCCCGATAGGAAGTGATCCAGTTTTGTAGGACCGCCAGGCCAGGTTTAACCCAGAACTTACCTAAACCCCAAATCTAGCCTCATAGTACAGGGCTCTGGACTAACTAGTCTATAGTGATGGCTTATGATAAATGTATTTATTTTTATATTTATTTTATAATCTTAAATAAGATAAAATATGTTTGTTCCCCATTGGCAGATTTTTTTCACTTATTTTGATTAGATCTTAACTTAAGTATTTTTAACTTTTTTAAGGTTGTATTTTTTTTTCAGTGGAAGTCAAGTGCCAAGTCAGTCAAGTCCTCTGCTTTTAGTTTCAAGTCTTTATATCAAACTACCAAATAAATCATGTTTCTTTTATTTCATAAAATGAAATAGAAGAAACTTCTGCATGTTAAAAAACTAGATCTCCAATACTGTTCTTTATGTTGTTTTATTACAAGATTTGACCCGTTTACATCAGAATATCACACTTTTGGTCAATGTTTAAGCCATTTTTATTTTTCCTTCTTGAGCTCTTTAGACTCTTGTCGGATGTTTTTGTTTCATTGGAAATAATATTTGTTCTTTTTGTAATGTCTGTTTTGTGTCACCATGTGATGTTCTATATTTAACTGTTTATTGTTTTGACCCGCCTTAGGACAAATGATGAAATGTAGCTCTGCGCTAACACCAGCATAACTATGTCGAAGTTGCTGCTGAAATATTGCTTAATATGCCTTATCGTAAACACTTACAATAGACAAAGGATTACATAACTGTTGGACCAAACACTGAATGTTGACAAGCAAAATATCAAGTAAAAACATGACTACAAAAAGAGCTGATTAAACTAAAATAGTTAAATAATCCTTCCAATTTGTCTGACAACAAAGACTAACTAACACATTCAAAGATATGTTAAATATATTTTTGAACTGTATTTTGACTCAATATTAACTATTAGACAAATTATTTGAAAAGTGGCAATGAAATGAATGTAACATTGATTATTGTAGTTGTTACCTGCTCATACAGCAGAAAGTCCAGCTGCTCCTGCTCCATTCTGCGGATCTCCTCCTGCGTGTGCTCGTTAGGCACCTGATATTCCTCTGGTCTGGCCTGACTGCACATTTCACAGCCTGGACGAGTGGGTTTGTTCATAAAGGTGCACTGCGGACAGGCCCAACCATCCTACATAAGCACACAAATGCCTTGATTAAAACTTTTAAAGGGGATGTGTTGTATAGAATCCATGTTTCTCTTTTAACCATGTTTGTTTAGTCAGAGTGTACTTTAATTAATTTAATTTAATTCAGAAAAGCCACAATAGTCTAATATTATATTCCATGACAAATGAATAAAGAATGGATTGAATAGCCATGATAATAGTGGGGCTGCAACTAACAATCATTGTGTTAATCGATTAGTTGGGCGATAATTCTTTCACTTGATCAATTAATTTAGAAAGCATTTGTCACGTGACCACAACATTTTTACAAATGTCAATCCAGATAAAGCCTAATATTAAATTAGACCATGAGTTTGTAGTTGAGTGAATTAAGATTTTAACCTTTTTTTTTAATAAAAAAAAAAGATTTGCCAATGGAACATGTTCATAATAAAAATGTATTGTTTTGCTAAAATATAAACAATTACAACCATTTAAAAACAGCTACTGTACTTGAAGTAGTCACATAAATATATAGTTTTATTGACAAATTTCATTTGTAGAATTTCAAAATCACACAACTTTAGTCACATTTACGCAAATCAAGATAAAATTTGTCTTTACACAACAGTGACATATTTAAGACTGTGTTTTTTGACAGCAAATTTGCACATTTTCTATGCCATTGCTGCTCAATTAGAGTCAAAAAGGTTTATGCATGTTTGGGAACCTAATAAAAACAAATTAACCAATAATCGATAACTAATTTAGTTGACGATTAATTCATTAGTTGCGATTACTGTAATCGATTAACTTGTTCCAGCCCAAGATAACAGCACACACTGATTACTTCATCCTTAAACTGTCAGAAAATACAAGTGCTTCATATTGATGCAGGCCAAGCCATCACAATAAAATGTATACACATTTGATGCTGGAATGATGATGGCTAGGCAGATATCATTTTTTTTCTTTAATAAGGACAACATTGTCAAAATATAACAAATAACACATAACATAAAGAGCTACCTAAGCCCAGACCGCTAAATCTACTCCATTCCCACAACACGCAAAGATCACAAATAAATTTTTGTAGACTGGATTTTTTTTAGACAATTAATTTTCAAAAAGAAGTAAGTTAGTTAAAAATGGTCTGCATTTGAACAGACAGACGCATTAAATAGAATTGTCCCAGAAATTAGCTCACAAGCCATTTTTTTACAATACTGCCCAGCCCTAGCAGCTGATAAAGTTAAGTTTTACAATGAAGCTTATCAGTTCTGCAGCTTTGAACAACCTGATTCTATTTTAGTCATTTAAGTGAATTTTGTGTTGTACAACTAAGTATGTGTAAATTACCAACCTGCATACATCATAGTTTATCGTTAGGTCTACTTTAAAGCTACATTGCATAACTATAATTTTACATTTGGCCTATAATAACAATAACTTGCGTTCTACCTGTGGTTCGGAGGCGAGGTCGACAAATGGAAAAGGAAGCTAAGGGGCCAGCCAAAACCGGTTTTAAGAAACAACTTTTTTGTGGTGTGCCCCTCCTCTGGTGGGGCGCTAACTCAGTATAAAATACAGCCAGTCTCTCAGGTCACCTTCCGATGCAGGTTGAAAATGACTTTCTGATGGAGAATCAAATTCTTGATCTTTATAAATATTGTCACACGATGACAACCTTTGAAGTCTTTCTACTATTGTGGTGGAGCCTCGAGACGCGTTTTTGAAGCTGCTTGGTCATCGGGTCAGTGTGGGAGACTTGTGAGTTCCGCGCGAGCGTCCGGTTCGGATTTGTGGAGAGACGTCTTAACATTGCGAGTACGCACAAGTGCCTTTAGAACGTCTGCCCGCTGCACAGCGCAAAGGCTGCGTCGCATTCAGCGCCTACGCTTGCCATATTGCGTATCTTGCTCGAGCTAACTATGACCTCTTTGTCTATCAAAGCAAACACGACGCTATGGAGAAAGACGAGTCGAGCCAATGCCACGTGGCTCAGCCGCGCGATCACGCCAACGCATAGCCATCCACTAAAATCTCACCACACTGAGCGGCGCTAGAGACTAAGGCCATGCACATGAACTTTGCGCTACGGTTGGTGCTCATGAATTTAGCTGACTTGTATTGCTTTATGGTGCTGGAGTGTAACTCCGCATGGCAGATACCCGCATGGGACTAAAAGTTACAGAAACATCTGACTAGCATCATTGCCGCTCACTCTGTCTGAGACTGGTTTTAGGATCCCTATTGGATCCTCGAGGATATAAAGGTTTTTCTCTGAGCAGAGGTTCTCGCGTCTACTTATTGCTTAGGCGTACGTCGTTTTGAGCGAACTATTCATGCCAGACTGCACTATCAATTACTTGTTAATAATTTTGCTGACACGAATTGATCTGTTCTGGTCGAGGAAGATAGTCGTGCTCTGGCACGAGACCACACAGACCGAGCAGACACTCTGGGTATCTCACGGCTATCGACACACAGCACGCGTCTTATGAAGATTAATCAAGCATTGCAAACATACAACAACGAAAATTTCATCACCTGCACGTCAGTGAAGCATAAACCCAGAGAAAGCGACAACCAACTTCCACAGCTAGCCAGTGTGAGAAAAGAGGCTAACACACACCCAGGCGTCGAGTCTACAAGGTACGACCCATCATACGATACCAATTAACAAAGTGTAATATAATATTCAGATGAGATCCTGCTGTTCTCGTCGCGTATTGTGTGAAATACACTGGCCGTGCGATCGTTCATTCACTTAGGAAACGTGCGAAGTGTAGAGGGATGTCAGGTGTTACATACAAACAATACTCTGCACGCCTATCACATTTCTGCCTAGACACGTATTTTAAGCACCACTATCTATTATAATACCGATTCAAGAGTCAACGACACTATTCAAATTTGAATGGAGCTGAGGAGGGATATATTATTTGATTACAAATTAACACTACTACCAGTCATTTTTCTCACGCGAATTGAAAAACACATCATAATTAGATGTAAAACTATTCTCTTCGTTCACATAACAAAAATCGATTTATAAGGAACGAGAGATGGCTAAAGGTGGGCATGTTGAGCATATAAGATGCTATGCATGAATGAAATCACAATAAACTGTGCACACTAAAGTAACTGTATCCAAGACGTTTCAAGTGTTTACAGGAGGACTAGCGGATAAACTAGTATGGTGAAGCAGCGTATGGCTGCGTGCAATATTCTGCTGTATTACTATGCGAGTGTTTTGCGAGAACAGAGAATTTGCACCTGCGAGATAATCACACCAACCAATACTTTCCATAATATATTGACTCACAGGACACAACTCATGGACGAGATAAGATTTCTTCAATAAAGAGTCTTGCTTTGAAGGTAATACCAATTTAAAAAAAATATGTCTTTGTTAATTTTTCGATTTTTACTATTACGAATTTTTTCATTCTACTTTGTTTCATTCAGTCTTAGTTGACCAAAATCTGTATTATTTTATTAGGATAAAAAGGATTTAAAGGTATGCTACAAATATATTTTTACGTTTGAAAATGTCGTTTCCCTGCATTTTTTCCTATCTGAGTAGTTATTTGCTATGATATTACGTCAAGAGTAACATTACCAAGTTTTGTAAAAGAAGCTGTGTCCTTTCACGTGTCCTTGCATATCCAATGAGTGTTCTCTGTATATATCTCTGCGTGGCTTCGACCTTTATCATGAGCATACTAGCTAATTACCTATATTACAAGCGATCCAGAATTATCATCCTTACTCTAGGTCACTAATTACCAAACACTGTAACTAGTGAATCTAGGGATTATTTCCTGTTGGACTAACGGAACCGGAACATCATATCTATACATGAGGAGATTTTACTTTGCCGAGTTTATGTGTAGTACCACAGACTTCACGCAGTGACTACGAGAAATTAAAATACATGGAGATATAGCGATTTATTTGCAATAGATTACGCCTAGAGACCCCTCGATTCCGTGTCGCTGCGAACGCTCATACGACACTAAATAAAATCTTCCAGTATCATGTATGAAATCTTAGGTATACTGATTATTAGGTGCGTGCTATAATAGTTCTGATTGTTTCGAATTTAGGCACATATTACTGATTCGGGTGATCAAATCAAAACAATAGTGCTGTCTGGTTCACAGTATAAATCACATCTGCAAGCCACCTTCCACTGTTTATTGTCTATATGACTACCAGCTCATAAGTCTCTATTATTCCTCGTGCCACTAGAACAAATCATTACATGCGAGACTTTGTGTGCAATCCTCTACGTAAGATTGTAATTAGGAGGCTAAGACTATGAATATACGTCCTGGTGATCTATTTGTCTCACCATAGATCTAGACTCTCAGTACAAAATAGCTTACTGACTACTCGAATCTCGTGCGGTAGCATCAGCTCATTATGGTCCGCTTTACTGCATTGTATGGTGCATAAACAAAGAGTTTTATTAACAACGTTTCGCACCTTCCATAAGTCCTTATCTTGCATGTTCTTCGCTCTGACCGTGATAGATATAAGGGCTTAAGCTGGATGGAGAGATGCGTCTCGCGTCCGTGTTGAGAGGGCTTGAGGAGAGCCTCGACTTTGTGTGGGAGCGCTGGACTAAGTGCAACACTTGCTGCACGCAGTTGCTCGACAGGCACCCCTCCGTGTGATTCACAGACTTTGAGCTGGCTCTGCGGCGAGTCTCCAGGCAGCATGAGAGGCTTTACACTCAGAGACTTGGAGTCGCAAGCTTCTATTTTCAGCTTGAATATTGAGAAAAAAAAGAGCAGCTAGGTAAAGAGTGTCGATCATAGACCACAAGCACAGGTACAAAAGAGAAGGTTAACTCAAAATATAGTTATACGTGACTTCTAATAGCATATAATTAGATTTTCTTACTGCTATAAAGTAGTTTTAAGTCTGTGCGAGTACTTAGTCTAAATCTAACCTAAACCTACAGCATTCATACACTATATAGTAAGGTTTTTAGTGTTTATTTTAAAGCATACAGAGCATAAAATCACAGATCTAAAGAAATATTATATAAATTACTTGTTCAACTGAATATGTAAATTATTTTCAATAGCTGTTTTAATTAGAGACAGAACTGTGAGGTCTCTTAGAAGTTATAATAACTATGAAACATACAATAAGTGAATAGTTTATAGAACTATCTTCCTTCATTTTTATTAAGAATATCGAGAGTATGTATCCGAGACTATATTCGAGGTAGATGCTTTCATCATATCAATATATAAAAATTTGATACCAAGATATAAACATATATTTCTCACATATCTAAGAACAATGCGCCCGATGAGTATCACAAGCTATGAGAAGAGTAGTAATCAAATCAGTGCGAAGCTAAGACATCAAGTCTGGGTAATCTACACGAAATTTGTCTTATAACCACAACCAATGCTTTACATTTCTCAATGATGCTAAATGAGTCGCATCGCTTTTGCGATAAAAGCAGTGTATATCGAGAGCGTGATATCACAACGTCAGTCATACCTCTAGAGGGTGTTAGACTGCCACAAGTAACATAGTACACACACTTGACTCACTGTGGGGCTCGACTCAACTCGAGGTGTGACTATTGCACTGCACCTCAGAGCACTGTCTTGTGTGTATAGTTATGGAGAATCGTAGCGTACGACACGTGTCAAGTCTGCTGACTCACTGTCTCAAGTTCGGTTGGCAGCAGTGAAAAGGCGCAAAGCATCTGATACCAAACTACAGATGAGTGCGTGAAGGGCGCCTCTATGTTTTACAGGAACGATGATCTAAAGCAGTGACCAAACCTTAAATAAATCCATAGTAATAATATCAGCTTGGAGACTCTTTGCGAGCCTTCAATAAAAAGTTATCAAATAAAATCGTTAATTTAAATGTATGAGCGTGCTCTACCAGTTACTTAACGCGTGTTTTGTAGCGATAATTAATGATTTTATATAGAGTTGTGCTGAAACTTATTACAACTTCTTTTAAATCATGTACACATAAAAACTGCAAGCGTGCGCGTTAGTAAGTAGAATTCTAAAACTAGTGTTCATTCTCTCACATATGATTGTGATGACCTAAGCTGCTGGAATGTCATGTGAGTATTATATCCTATCTATATATACACACAACCAGCAACAACACTCTTAAGAACTCTTCCATTGACTATGGAGCTGAATTGCAATTGAGCTCCGTTATGTGATTAAAAAAATTATATCAATTTTATAGGTTAACAATCTTTACGAACTATAGACCGCATTTAAAAAGTACGATAGAAAGGCAGATTTTAACGAAGCATCACGGAGATCGCTAGCTCACTAGATGAAGATGGTTATGAAAGTACGATAGAAGTATATGACACAAAGTACACTGACAACACATACCGCATATAATCAAACGAGTAGCAATACAGGTACCTAGGACAGTCACAAGGTTTGACTTAGTGTATGATAAAACGCCATCAATCTAGACCAGTAATAGTACTAGGCCATATGAGGTTCTCTAGGAGTTAAGATGATCTCTACGGCTTATAATTATGCATCTTACACTTGTTGTTACAGAGACACCTTGTACTCCGCTCCTACAACTTGCCATTTATAGTTGATGATATACACTAGCAGTGCTTAAGTGTATGCTGGGATACATCTGTGCGCTCATATCACATTCTATCGACTTATCAGAGCGTAGAGAGACCTGATCTCCATTATGGTGCGTCATCCATGATAGAGGATTCAAAGTGCATACATAGATCAAAGGTCATCAAATTACGATGCGGCACAAGGATGCTTTAGTGAGTCTCTCATACTATATGAGAACCAACACACATACATACTTGAGTTTTCACCCATCTATATAGCCAGTGTGAGATACTCATGTTATGTATGTCTTCCTGATATGTACATGGGCACAGTGTGCACAGAATTTATAGCCGCATATAATCCCTAGGGAATCAGATTAGATATACATGAGTACCTGAACAATAGTAGTTTTTCATTTATTTTTCTATAATGCATGATTGAGGCATGTCAACTTTGTATTATGCTATTATTTACATATTCATATAACTTGTTCGAATGTGATACTTAGAAGGGTTTTGTTTATCTACTTTATTACAAAAGACCTTTCTCTGTAAAAAGTGTTACTCTACACTATTTTTCTGCCACAAAATATAAGTTATGAGGTATCCATTCCGTCTGTAAAAACATAGACTTAAAGTATAAGCGTTGTTTTAAAGATGTAGACGTTTTAAACCCTAATAAATTAAGAAATTGGATAAATACAATCGATAAACAAACAAGAAGTTACAAACTGGAATATGGTTTGTGTGACGCATCGTTTTGTGTCTACTCAAGACATTTATATACTTGAGCTAAAATAATCATTAATAGATTATAATTGAGATATGCGGAATGCATGCTTAGAGTTGAACATGGAAGTTCAAGTGATATGTTTATGCTAAAAGCATTCATTGCAATTGTCTCAGTCAGCAAAGACCAAATCCGGCTGAACAATTGAGCGTTATGCAGCTTATGGATGGTTACGAGAAATACTCACGTAACAAACAGCAAATCGGTGTACTATTTCACGATGCAGAAAGAACACATGCATCCTGCACTAAACATTACTACTGTGTGTTTATAACCCTCGGTCGAAAAAACAACGTGTTACAGTCTTTCATCAAAATAGGATAATGCCCGTGGGCGAGGTTACATTACTTGTCTCCTTGGAGTACACCAACATCCGACGTGATTTGCCCTCAAGAGAGTAGCACGCAGCTAGGTCTTAGTAAATCTTTTTATACCATGTATCTATCTTCTTGGCCAATCCAAGTTCAGTACACTCTACGCAACTCGAGAAGTTGTATATGCCAGCGCTTTCAAAACATACATCCCACAAGAGTAAAACGATGACACCACTCCGCCAGACGATTATCAGCGTATCTCCAACCCTATGTCTTCTTCTATCTTACTGTCTGTTTGTGCAGCGATAGCCATCACATACGCACATATTACTATCTCGATAATGATATTGTGATCACCTTTGCATCTCATCAATGAGGTAAATAACTGGCTCCACACATGCCCTTACCACAATTCGTTTGCCTCAGATAACCGCCTACACTTGAAAGAGTCGCTCGGGCGGCAGGAGTGAATTCGTGAGTTTTGAACTACGCGCTCTTACACAATACCATGAGTGATGATATATACTGCATCAGCGATTGTTCGTTTCACTCCACAAAAGCGTAAATTCATGTACTCACAGTGTGCATAAAGCGTGTTCTAGTTATTTCTCCGCTAAAGCTCAAACACATATATATATCTGATCACGTTGTTGCATGCTGACGGCATGCAACTGCAAATTGTCACAGTATCCTTACGCGTCCGCTGGAGCCGTGCGTGCGCGTGCGTCGTGTGTCTTCCTTATATACGGAATCCATAGTAATAAGCACTCAACACAAGATAACCATATTCTATGTATCATGTAATATGAGACATAGGCTATCTAATCTATAGTGTTCTGTGTTTCCATAGTCTGGTTCTTTTATGTTAATAATAAGGCGCGAATCATCTATACTAACGTAGGTAAATACTATCTTTTAAACAAAATTAAATCCTCAAACTTTCAAAGCACAGCACTTTGTTTTCTTGACTACTTAGTCATTTATCTTGATAGACTCGCCTTCAGATCTCCTACGTATATTAGTTGCGGGACGGTTAGCGCACACTCTGGTCTTCCACTCGCGGACACGAGGTTCTCATCCACGTTGCGTACTAATACAAAAACAGGTATCGTCGTAAGCTGTCACTGATGATAACAATATGATGAACATCTGCGTTAGTTAATAAGCTTATATATTTAAGCCATATCGATTCTATACAAGCTGCACTTATCATCTTCGACCTAGACTCTCTCGATAATCGTTTTACACTTTCGCACGGCGGTGTGTCATCACCATACTATTGGAGGTCAGCATCGTTCGTACTCTACTATGCTCTACGGTCGTCACACGACATGAGCAACGGCACTGCGCTCAAGCTACATATCCAGCACACAATACGTGTCCGTCACAAGCCCGCCAGTCTCTGCCTCGACTGCGTGCGATTTCTCTATGCTCCCCAGCGGCTGTATTTATTTCTCCACTTTTCTTTCCAACTTCTACTCTTGTCCTCGTTCGCCACCTGGGATGCATGCGCGGCGAGCGCCTTGGTTCTTACACATTCATCTTATCGGCTTGAATCCCGCAGACTTTTCTGCCATGGTCGTTATTCGGCATTGTCTTGCGTTAAAGATGCTGGTGGGCTTAATTGATACATGCTGATAATTTACACACATGTGTTTTGCAATCGGCTCACATTACAACAAAAGCACCTCGCACACGGCTGGGCGGCCAAAGCGAAGCATAGCAGGAGTATAATGAGATTAGCAGTACTTGTCTCGGAGCATTCTCCCAGTCGCGCCCAAATCAAGCACGCAGCACCCATGCCCGGCAGGGGATCTGTATCGACTCTTACCATCAGTGTATAGTCACTTTCCCTCCAACTTGCGATTTTCAATTACACATTATCTCTGAAGTTTCAGATACCCAGGTATCTACTCCGGTGAGCCCTCTTAGGGCACAGAGATCACATGTTACTATAAGCTTCCAGGAATTGACAAATACAGCTCCCACTTATCAGCTTGGCAAAATCTGACCTTATCTTCTACGTGTTATCACATCTTTGAGACGTCAGCATTCCATCGTCGTAATGTTACCCTCAAGTACGGAATCTACTGTAGACAGCGTCTGTGAACTGATTCATATATATGGCCGACTGGAACTTGGTTTAAACTGGAAATTCAGATCTGTTGCAAAATAAACTTTTAAAGGGAAACACGTAATTTAAAGCCAACAATACCCCTTCTGTAACTTAAATGTAAAAAGTTTTCCACAAAAAAATGAAAAAATAATGGACAGAGCCAAGTTTAAATGTTTTGGTTACTTTTCTAAGGGGATTCTTAATATTTTATTTTGTTTTTGAGTAAACCAGACGTAATTAAAATGTTTCTCAAATTTAATTTCAACACATTCTGTATAAGCTTAAAACTCCGATAAATAAGGGTTAGAAGAATTAGACAAACCCATGCTAAAATCTGATAATCCAATATATTATTAGCTCTTTGTTCGATTATGTTCATTAGGGCTGCAATTAATGATTATTTTATCAATAAGTAGGGCAAATATTCTTTTGATTAATCAATTAGTTGTTTAAAGCATATGAGTAGCTTGAACACTGCTGAGCTACACTGTAAAAATGTACAATTTTCAAGTTCATGAGTGCTTGAAATATTAATCTTGTTTTGAGAAGGTTTTGACTGTCTTAAGATTTGATTTGCCAATGGAACAAGATATAAAAACATGTACTTTACTTAGAATAGCTAAGTAAAATTAAAGTAACATTTTCACTTGAAAACAAGAAAATAGTGTCACTTCACTTCAAATAAGAATAAAACTTACTTTTTATGTTAGCAAATCTAAAGCAAAACAGCTACATTTGTATTTTAGCTTTTTCCAATCTGTTAATCATTTTAGTGCAACACCTTTAAGAACATTCTGAAGATGTAGAAACAAGTTTACTTCACAAAAACATTAAATAAACGCAGGTCATCATTATCCATTCTGTTCAATCTGTTTTCTCTGTACATTTTTAAAAAGAATTGTTTAGTTGCGATTAATCGATGAACTTGTTGCAGCCCTAATGTAAAATAAAAGTTTTTTTTTTTTTAAATGGTTAATCAAAATTGAAATTGATCAATATAAGAGGGGAAAATCATGTTTTTTTTTTTCCTCAGATTGCCCATTCTTATATATTTTAACATGAAAAACAACTTTGTGCATGAAGCATCAAAAAAATTGATACATTTTCGCAAATCAAACTTGAACATTTTATAAAACTCACCTCTTTCATGACACAAAGTGGCAGCCCAAAAAAACGCAAACTTTTAAATTCACACACAAAGAGTCTGTATTTGAACAAACATGCATTCAAATTAGGGCTTCAACAAGTTAATCGATTAATCACAACTAATCGATTATTGGAATATTCGTCAACTAATTTAGTAATCTGATCATCAGTAACTGGTATTGGTATTTGGTCTCATTGTTTCATGAATACGACGTGTTTATGCACATTACAGAACATTTTAAAGAGTAATTCTAGAGAGTGCTCCTTTTTTAAACACAGCAAAATAAATATATATAAAACAAACTATATAATTTCTCTCCAAAACTAAGTTGGAGCTCAGCTGATCACTGTGTGTGCAGCTCTATCGTGCAGACGACTGTTCAAACAACTGCCTGAGTAAATATCGGCCACAATAAGGCTGATATGCAAAAATATCTACCTCAAAATATCGGCCAACCGATATATTGGTCTATCTCTATAAGCGGTGAAAATCATGTAAATTGTTTATCTGAAAATTTGCACCTCAAACGTTCTTAAGGGCCCAGACACACAGCAAGCGACAAAAATGACGTGCGTGAACAAGCGAAACTACAGCCGTGCGTCCACGCATGGGTGGCCACACCGCCAGATGCAGCAGAATACGAGTGCTTGCCCCCTGCGCGCCTGTGGTGCGTCATTGCGAGCCACTCACCCTGTGTTTTTCAATGGGAAAGCTGTTCAAGTTTGTCTGTCTGTGTTTCTGCTTTTGTACCCGGTCTATAGTGAAAATAGTCACATGAACAGGTTTATATTTCCCCTCTGGACCGGCTGATCATGGCAAACGCGAGGTTTTCAATAGTAAATATGAAAACTCAAGCAGGCAATCCTATTGAAACACGGCTTCGTCACACAGCCCAGGTCTGTCCCAGGACGTGTGGTGCTGATGGCAAGTACACACATACAACAGTAGAAGCCTGATTTCTCTGTATTCTCTGTACTCTACGCTTCTACGTACCTACGCCAGCGTCAAGCGACAAAAAAAATAGGTTGGATTCTTTCGCTCCCGATTCTCGCGCGTCCAACGCTCGCGCAACGTCACGCTCGCTACGCGCATCAAGCGCTGGTGGTGTGGCCGGTTTCATTGACTTTGCATGCTTTCTAAACAATACGCGTGCATCGCTGGGCTATTTTTAACGTGCGTAGGGCTGGCGTAGCGCGAAAATCACTTGCAGTGTGTCCCAGGGGTAAGTAATGTTATCTCGGCAAAAAAAAAAAGCAATTTTGTATCCAAGAGACTTTTGCATTCTAAACAACTAATTGATTAACCGAAAGAATAATTGGCCAACTAAATACCAAAATAACAGCCCTAATTAAAATAGAGAAATGGGAAATCACAATACGACAATTTCATCAATAAAGCAGATTGTCACAGAGATGAGCTCACAATTTGATTTAATCACGATACTGCCCAGCCCTACTCAAAGCTGTATTTTTGATTAATATAATAGCATTGTTTTGCAAATGAGGTTTAAGTGAGTGAGAGTCAGTCAGTCAGTCAGTAAAAGACACAACGTAACTCTTATTTATTTTGGACCTACAACCTGTCATAACGAAGCAAGGACATAACAAGTGTTGTGTAAAGAAAGTGTCACACAATTACATTTCTAATTTGCCTCTAATTATAAGCCTCGTAGACGGTGTTTTCTTCTCTTCGGCTGCTGTCACGCTGCATATTTTGGCGGTGTGTGTCAGGAGACTATAATGCATCATTTACAGCGGGCCCAGGAAAGGTCAGGAGCAGCTTCCCATAGCGCTGTGGTCCTGGTGTCACGGAGGCAGGTGCTTCAGTCTTCTGCTGTATGATGCGACAGTAATTGGGGTGCGTTGACCTCCGCATTCATCACTCAGTCTTGGCGAGTTGTCTGTAAAGAAGTGTGCTGCTTATTGTTGCTTGTCTGTAATGCTATTTTGGTCTATTTTAATAATGTAGTAGTTAATTTTATGTACCATCTGCTGCCGCCCAGAGGCTGATGTCAATCTGCGTCTTTGACCTCAAATTATGAGCTAAAGATAAGGTGTGTGGGAGAAACTACAATTGAGCACCATAGTTTTGTATCAAGCAGCTCAAAAGTCAATAAACAATAAGGCCTTTGTAGTATAACTATCATCCAAAGTTGATTTACAGTTATGGCTGGGCGATATGGTAAAAAATAAGGTCGCAATTTTCTTGGAGCTAGACTACAAATTTGATTTTATCACAATTCTTGAAGACCGTATCTATTGTCTTTGAATTAAATACAATTCATCAGTAGCTAAATCCAGCTGTCAAAATGACCAGTGTTGCCTGATTTTCAGAGAAAAACAACCAACCTCAGCCCTTTAATGAAAACTTGATAAAAGAATTGATTTACTAGAACATTGTGGCTGCAAAACAAATGTTCTTTTAGACATGAAAAGAAGCTAAAAATCAGTGTTTTAGTTATAATAATTGATATATTTTAATAAATAAAAATTGAAAAATTGCTGATATTCATTCCTTTTTTGGCTTAAAAGTGCACTCCAAAAGAGACTTAAAAAAAAAGAACAGACAGATATTTCAACACACAATATAGACTAAGGAAATCACAATATGACGATTAAAAAAAAAAAAAAAAAAAGACACAGAGATGAACTCACGATTAGATTTTTATCACATTATTGCCCAGCCCTATTTAAAAATATTAAAAGTAGCTGTAGTAAATATTGATATATTTCAACAAGCAACACAATTTATTTGCTTTATTATTTATGAAAAGCTGACTATGACCTGTATTGTAATTGTTTTGTGATAGTTTATGGGTTCTATGGAGAGTAAAACACAAAAACCTTCCTCCAGCAAAGACAACTGCATTATTATCGGACGATATTTGATCAGGCAGTATCAGCTGAGCTCCAAGTTAGTCTTGGAGAGAAACGATAAGACCAGATCTCTCTAGTCTCTCTGTGTTTTTAAATTTATTTGTTTTATTTGTTCTATGACTTTGGTTGCAGCACAAGCTTTGATATGTGCTTGTTTGTTTGTCTGTCAGTAACTAACGTAGTTTAAAATGGAGAAAGCACGTGGCTGCCCTGGTATATAAAAACACTTTCAGGGACAAGGACACGTTCTTGATTTGCTCTTTAGAGATATTATTTGCATAATATTTTAATAGCTTAAATCAATCAATCAATGATATCAACATCAGCTGACAAAATTTTAAAAATCAGTATCGGCATTGGCCAAAGACAAACCCATTACAGTCAATCTCTAGTATTTTCTTGACTTGCTTCATATGAAAACACAACACTTTTCACTGATGACATTTGACAGTCCAAGCATGTTTACTAAGAACTGACAAAACTCATTAAATCCTAATTTGTTTTTGTTTATCTTACGCTGTGCCTGACTAGAAAAGGGCGACAGGCCAAAAAAATGTGTTCAAGTGTGGATGAAATGTATTTATTTTTTATACAGAAATGAATCTTAATCTTATTTACCATTTGCACGTGTAGTTTTTATCCTTCCAAACAGGCTTTCTCTTGCTGTTGGCAGAAACACAACACAAGCAGTGTGCTGTGATGTGCTTCAGGGACAGCATGCAACACGAGTGTGACATTTTTGCCTAAAGTGACATATTTTTAAGAGGGAAACATTCTCTTCGGACCAGGGCTTGAGCTTCAGCGAAAAAATGTGACTGCAGGTCCAGTTTGAGAATCATCACAGCAAACAACTCAGAAGTAGGAATGTCACATTTTTTAGATTGATTATTCAACTACAATGTAATCGTACGAACTAAGGAGGTACTGATTAGGGATGTCGAGATTAGTAGGCTAATCGATCAATATCTCAAGACCAAAAGAATAACAATCATGACAATTTTAGAAGCAAAATCAAAAGCCTTTTTAGTTTATTCTATAGAAACATGAGCAAAAATATCACTTCCAGTTTAAGACAAAGTAGTATTATTGTAGTCAAAAAATTAGAAATGCACTGATCCAATACTGGGGTCAGCTATCGGTGCCGATCCAGGAAATTTTGCTAGATTGAGTATCGGCTGAACCGATATCTTCGTTGTGCCTTTAAGGGTTAGGGTTACAATGAGACTTATTTACTGGCTGATCTAGAACATCTCATTTTGTTTGACATTTTATTCATATTAAGTTGTTTAGTTGTGACTTGAACTATAAATAACTTAACTAACTAGCCTTAGTAAATGTTGCCATGTCAGAAACAAAAGTCAGGTTTTTTTTTAGCTTAGAGAAGTATTATAATTTTAAAAGCAAAATCCATTAATTGAACAATCTCTCTTAAAGCAAACGCATCTAAATGTTTCTGTCACATTGATTTTTTTGCATTCAGAAGTTTAATTTCACAAAACTGGTCAAATCTTGAGGAAAAGTGATGGGTTACACAATGAGAATGTAAGAAAATAGCAAATTTCTCTGCTATTTGGTTGTTACAGGTGTAATCAATCGTCCATTCTCTTTTTAATGCATCTGTCTGTTCAAATACAGACTATTTTTCCAACCTGCTTCTCTTTGCCTCAGTGTTGCCAAGTCCACTTCTTTATGGCAACTTTGGGCTTCAAAGTTTCTTATGAACTTTAAAGGTTGTGGGTTTTTTGGGCAGCACTTTCAAGTCATAAAAGAGATGAACTTTAGCCATTTTTCAAGTTTGATTTTCAAAAGCATATTCTTATATCTGAAACATGGACTTTAGCATTTTTACATGTCTAAAAGTTGTTTTTTATGATAGAAAATGAGATAGAGGTCACTTTTTGAACCAAAATAAAGTTGATTTACCTTCGTTCAGTTGATTGAAAAGGCATATTTAGGGATGCATTGCTCCAGCTTTTCCAGTCTAATACCACTACTGGCTTGAAATCTCTCTCGACACCACTAGTCTTCATTTCTCCTCACAACACAGATATTACCATGAGTAATGATCAAATTGGGTTATGTAACTGTTATTTATCCTGTAAGTAACAAGTGAGTAAGTCTGTGTGACTAACATTCTAACATGGGTCACAGCAGCCCTAGTGCAGCCACTTAAAAGCCAAACCAGGACATCAGCTGAACCATCCAGCAACAATTCATGAATCAATGCCAATATCTAATCCTAGCATCTGTATCGGTGCTTTTTTAGATGATTATCAGGTCTTGTCTCAGTCTCGGTACACTGTGGCCCCAGAAAAATCTTGTTCTGTGATCTTCACTGCTACACTAGTGTCAATTATTTATTTTTATGACATTTAAAAATACTGCAACAATTAATGAATCTGAAAAGGAGCGGGAAGAAGTGAAACCACCCCCTTTATACAATCAGTTCTTCACAAAGTCAACTTAGCTTCCTTCCTTGTCTAATCTTTATACAACATGCAATATATTTATTTTAGTGTCTGTGTGTGTGTGTGTGTGTTATTGTGTGAAGTCAACAGCGCCGTCTATGAACCCCCCCAAAAAATCAACTCATTAATTATTATACCAAACTTAATTTACTGAATTTAATCTTAATATCTAGCAAAAATAATTTCTTTATATCCTTGTTTAAATGATTTTAGATTTGGACATTGTTTTAGCTCCCCGTTTAGACTGTTCCAAATTTTACCTCAACGACCAAAACACAAAAGCTTTTCCTTGTTGTTCGTACCTTTTAAACTTGTACAGGCCCCTTAATTTAAACTGGTCTTCTCTTTCAATAAATAGTGTTTGAACATTTTTGGGTAGCAGCTTGTTTTTTGCCTTAAACACTATTTGTACAGTTTGTAGCTGAATCACATCACGTAATTTTAATGTTTTGGATTGAAAAACAGTGCGTTAGCGTGATCTCTAAATGATTTGTGAACAAAATAAGATTTTCTTGATGCATGTGACAGGTTTTATTTTCTTACTTGAAAGTTAGGAGATTTTGATGCTGTTTTTGTATTGCCAATTTGCATTGTGCTGATATGAGATTTTGTAGAAAATGGCACATATTTAAGATTTTTGTCTTCTTTGTGCTCCTTGTCTCTTGTTATTCATGTTCATGTTCATGTTCATGTTATGAATACATTCAAATATGAATTGGAAAAAAAAGAATGTTGTTGAAAAATGTACATAATTGAAATGAACAAAAATGAAATGAAAACGTTAAAAGAATTATTTTTTTCGTATTTTACTTAGAAAAAGTCTTGTTCCACTGGCAGATAATCTTATTTAACAAGTAAAATCTGCTAATCTCAAAATGATATTAAACTTGCTGTAAAACGTTATTTATTTATTTAATTAAAAAGATAGTTACATAGATAGAATCTATTTGAAGTAGGATTGCCTTTGGTCTGAGTCCTACAAAAACAGCACTTGACAGGCTTAGCTGACGATTACTGGAATGATTGATTAGTTGTGATTAATTGTTTAACTTTTTGCAGCCCTATTAGTGACATGCCTACCCCAAGTATAGCAAAGAATGGTTACCGTGGTATACTTTATAATGTTTTCTATCTAAAGCAGGATTAAGAAAATGCTGTTGGAGACAGTGTGTGAAAGAGAGAGCAGAGGAGGAGGCTGCATCTGCTGTCTGTGCATGATAAATGAAGCTCTCACAGTGGGACGGGTTTAGGGACAGTTGGGTGCCCTCCACATGTGCAGCCTACACTTAAATACAGCTCTGTCGCACACATGTTACCGAGATGGAGGGGAAAGAGAAGCTGGAGATTGCCTATGCTGATAATATGGTTTAAGCCTATGTTTTTGCACAGACTCGAAAAGGATAAAACTGTACATATCAATTTTAAAACAAAGCAATAGAATGTGAGCAACCGATGTTGTTCTGATGTTTTTGGGCCCATGCTGAGTTGATTTTTGTTCCAATTACATGTTTTAATTCATTCCATTCCACCTTTCTTTCTAATGCAAAATTGAATACAAGCTCTGAAAGAGGTTAGAGACAAGAGTGTAGTCATAGACAGTATCTTCCTCAAACTAAAATATCAAAATTAGCAGTAGGTTGACAAAAACACTTGCCTTTAGCTGGGCAAAAATCCTATTGTTTATCATGTATGTACATAATGAAGGGGACGATCCTGTTTTGCTACGATTCGATTCTTGTCTATATACATAGGTTACGATTCCTATATGTTTTCAATTTTGTTAAGCCTCGCAAGAAGAAACTACTTTTTTTTTTCTTTAAAAAAAAGAGCTTTTTTGGGTGACAAATATTCTGAGTTGGGTCACTAACACTAGCTGCACTGGCTGCGCTGTCTGACAGATGAACGTGGCATGTGTCAGAAAGCAAGGGGCAAGCACCTGCAGGTTCTATTAGTCTACATTGTAAGGCATTGTGGCTCCTTTTTGAATATACAGTAAAAGACATTTGGAGTCAAGATGTTACAAGCAACTTGTAATAATAATAATGTTCAACCAATGTTGAACATTATTAAAGGTAGAACTGGGTGATAAAAAATTAACTGTGAGTTCATCTTTACTTTTTTGATAAAATTGTCATATCATTATTTCCCATTTCTTAGTCAAATGGTAAATGATTTCTATTCATATACCACGTTTCCACCTTTCAAGGCACTCAAAGTGCTTTACAGACATTGATCCACTCTCTCAGTGTACGAAGACACTGAGGCAATGTGGGTTAAGTGTCTTGCTCAAGGACATGGCAGTCCACTTGTTGACACACTGTGGCACCTGGTGTTCCAGCGGTCTCCCATCCAAGTTCTAAACAGACCCTAACTTGCTTAGCTTCTGAGATGTGACGGGATCAGGTTTTGACAAGCAGATATGGCCAGCATTGATGCATTTGTTCAAATAGACTGTATTCCAACCTACTTATTTAGCCTCAAGTTGCCAAGTCAGCTTCTTTATAGCAAGTTTTTTGAATTTGGAAGGTTGTTTTTTTAGCTGCATTTCTTGTCCAAAAAGATACATTTAGCATTTTCAGGTTTGATTTATGACTGAAGCATAGATTTAGCATATTTTCATGTCTAAAAGTCATTATTAATGATTTAATGTTTGTTTGCAGCAGTACACGATGTTGTAAGTACTGTACTTCAGACACAAAAATAGTCTCAAAAAATGTTGATAAAATTAAAATTGTTATCTCGCTCCAAGGAAATTGTGATGTGCATTTTTTGCCCTATCGCCAGCCTTAATGTCTGACTGAGTTTTTAGAACTCTTAATCACCCAACCGTTGGGGAAAAAAAACACAAAAAAACAAGCCCTGTGTTGTGTGGCAGTGCTCGAGTGAGAGGTGGGCTGAACGAGTTGTATTTATCATTTTAAAAAGTCAAGTGTATTTACGTCATTTTTTTATTGAACACAAATGTCACCGTTGCCAGCTGTTGTATCTGAAGTACGTTTTTCATCTTTGAAGTGGTGAAGTCATTGTTGTTTGTCCTGTTGGGGAATTCAATGTTTAAATAAATGTTCAGCATACATTCATGTTAAGGGCTGTTGTCAGAACGCTCTGGAGAGTCTGAACACAAATAGCAGCACTTAACATGTGTCCAATTCACACCAAGATTCACTTCTGCTTTGGTGCTGATTAGATGAAGTGGACTTTAATTACACAGAGAGAGAAAGAGAGAGACAGAGTAATTAGGGTTTTTATGCTACACAAACTAATTAAGCATGTACTGTAGTATGTCTTTTACGAACTAGCCATGTGAGCTTGGAGAAAACCAAAGTAAATGTGTAAATGCAGCTCAATTTGTATTGGATTATTTGAATTTTCACCAACTTGCAACAGGGCTTCTTGTTTAAAAAATAAATAAACAAAATCATTGAAAAAATTATGATTTGAGTGGTTAATTCCTAAGAGAGGAATTTCATTTTCCAATAAAATAGCTTGAAATCAATTTCCTCCTAACACAGATATTTTGTTGATGTTTCTATTCAGGTAGGAAATATTCTTCAATGTCTAAGTCTAATATGTCAGGTTTGTTCACCGAAATTTACAATGTTTGTATGTTGTCGTTGTTAGCATTTTGGCTAACTGCTGTTAGCATATCAACACGACTCGCTTAAACATGGTGTAACAATTTAGAGACTCACAATGCTTTAGGTAAGTGAGCAAAACATGTGACTGGTGTAGGAGGTTTAAAATACATATTATTTGTTTAAGCAAAAATGTACTATAGCATATCATAAATGTAGATAATCTGTGAGCAATTTATACATTCATGAAAAAAACCCATGCAAGCTTATTTAAGTTGATAATCACCACAAATTGATTATTGAAAAAATCGACAACTAATTTAAATAGTATATATAGACTTCAAAATATGCTTTTAGCTGAGAAAAACATAAGAAAATGGCATATAGTTTTATCTTTTCTATGTAAACTTTAGTTTGCCTGTACACTTTTAAACGTTACTTCGGCTAGGCCTGGTGATAATCACAAAAATTAAAAGGCCTGCTATATCAATATTCTTTAGGCAAATTTCAATAATGATAGTCAGATAATATGTCAGTTAAGCAGAAATGTACAGATGCTTTTAAATATTATAATTTTAAATATTATTTTAATTGGGAAAATAAGAAATGTCCAAATCCTTTTTGGTTTAGATGCGTGGCCCTTGCGCCTGTTTTCAATATTATTTTAACTACTGGACAAATGAACACATCTGTAAAAATTAAAGGGGCTATACTAATTTTGCTTCCTTAAAATGTAAGAAACAGATATAATTCATCTTAAACCTTCCTCATGTTTTGCTCGCTTACCTATCACAGTCTGAGCTTCCGAATTGTTGACCACAAAGTGTTTCCAGGTTTTTTCACAGCTATTAGGTGTGACTGTATGCTAACAACACTTAGCCAGAATGCTAACAAGAACAACAACAGACAAACTTTGTGGACTTTGGTGAACAAATGAGGGGAAATTGATTTGAAGTAATTGTATTGTTAGAACTCAGGGTATAGCGCCTTTAATGACAGTAGACCTACACCAGGGCTTTTCAACTTAATTTTCTGAAGGGACAGTAATGTTAGTACTGCTGCCATTGTCTCTCTTAGATTTGTATTGCTCTACAAGCTTTCTAAACCAGCACTGAACCAGAATTAAAAAAGGGCAAGACCTTTATTGGCGAAGTACTCATGAAGAATATACTGTGAAAATCTATAGGCTATAGTTTACTGCCAGCCCTAACCCTACAATTTTGCAAATCTTTAGTATTCAATAGACTGCGTTTGAATTACCTTATCAAACTAATCAATTAATCAAAAGAATTATCGCCTCGCTAATCAATTACCCAAACAATCATTAGTTGCAGCACTAGATTAGAGCAATAGTCATATGTAATTGAAATGTGATTCATTCCACAGCCTTACGACTACTAGTGCATGTCTTGTGTAATCTTGTGTATTTTTTTGTCCTGTTTTCCAGATTTTCCGGCGTGCAGACAAGAACGGTGAGTCAACAGCATGTCCACAGATAAACATGTCGTCCGCTTGCATGCTCTTATCCTCATTTCTTCTTCTGCTTTTCTTGTTACGCCGGTTCATCCAATCACGCTGAGAGAAATATCAGATGTGCATGGCTGACTCTTCACACTTGACTAACTTTGCCCGCTCTATTAAAATGAACTGAAGATGTTGGATTATGGCACGGCTTCAAGTGTGTGTCAGAGAGAGGAATGTCATGCAGTCTGTGGGCCCATCACAAGAAAATATTTACATATGAGTCATTTCAGCCGCTCATAATAGGTTATAAATCCAGAATAACTAGTTTTGGTCTGTTTCAGTACAATGTATGATGCAAAAGCTGTGTACTATACTATAATGCTGGAAGAAATGACAATGCATATCAACAGTCTCAGAAGATATACAACGAAACGTCAAAAATGTATGATGAGCACGTTTTCTTGCCTTTTTTATGCAGATACTGTATGTTGCGAAAAGCCAAAATGTAAAATAACCCCTAAATTTAGTGCAAAGAAAGAAAATGTCGCCATGTGGCTTCAACAAAAATTATTTTACATTTTGGCTTTTCGTAACATTCTTGTGTTGTGAGTCAGAAGACTTTACCTCTAATCACTACTGTCAAACAATCCATCAATACATGTCCTAATGTGCCTCATTCTGACATTGAAAATACACTTAAAATAACAATTTGTGTTATGTGTGTTTAAACAAATTAGAACACATAAAATAAAACACATTTTAAAATCACTTTATAACAATGCTGGTGTGGCCCACGTCTGGCCTGCCGCATGTAGGCCACACCAGCATTGCCAGAGGTGGGCCAGATCCAGCCTGCCGAATCTGGCCCACTTTTGGATGACATGTCACTTGCCGTACCGGATGTCAGCCACCTGTGCCAGACTGCAGTCGGATCCGGCCCACATTGGTGTGCTATGGGGGTATTGACGTAAAAAAAAAAAAAGACTGAATACGTACTCACCATACAATTTGACATTTCATTGTATATCTACGTTTTCTTCGGAGACTGGGCTGTACATATTGTGGGAGGATATAAAAAAGTGTCTATTCTGCCATTTCTCTTCTATTGTCAATAATCTGTTCAATTCTGTTCAGATTTTTGCAAAAGAAATATTGAAAAGGGTATTAGCAATGAGTTAATGAACGTAAACAATATTCTGCGATGAAGTTTTTACTGGCAAACGATTGGTTGTCCACTTTTTCTATTCTAAACCCCCAAACAAATAATTCTCAATTCACCATCACATCAGTTCTATTTCTCAATTTTTCAATTAATTGTTGAAGTTTCACACGTCTCAAGTGTCTGCTATATCCACAGTTTTTTTGTCCAAACTTATTTCCATCTCTGTGCCTAGTCTTTTGTTCATTTCTCCCGGAAAGTTTTCCTCTGCACTTATACTTTAGCGAGAGGTAGGATACGTTTAATCAGGAAGTGCACTTGCAATTATTGTCAGATATAATAATCTGTGAAAACATCAGTGTTTGCTTTTTTAGCGATCATGGTCCAGAGAATTAATCATCACTAAATCAGACAAAAACTTTCTAAAATCAATTCTTATTCACTCGTTCTAGAGCTTTATTGAAGGTCCTGCCGAAATTCCCCACTGTACATGCTGTCTTGTCAGTCGAGACTTGGACACTCCAACAGGACACGGCTCTGCGGCTTATAAATAGTTGCGACCATTGAATGTACTTTTTGTTTTTCTTACCTCACCTCAGATTCAGGAAGAGCCCTTGTTGTTAACTTCCATTAGGACTCCAATAGGAATACCCAGAAAACATGAGCAAGACTAATATAAAATTGTTTGTCTATGTTTTTAAGATGGCAAAATCGGGTATAGCACTTTTAAGAAGCATTTCCGTGTTCTAAGATGTAGCGTTGGTGAAGAATTACATATGTGTCGTGTAGTAGTAGTATTTGTAATGTAGTCATTGTGCTATGTTTATACAATTTCCTCTTCTTGTCTTGGAGTCTCGGGGACCCTGCTGTTGTTTGTACACTGTTATTGCCGCTTATAAGTAAATTTATTTCTGTGCAGGGTGTGCAAATCAACAAAGCACCATCCCACGGGCAATCAGCGCCTCTCTACACCTCTTAACCTTTGCCATGACAATTTTACATGATGAATTGTTCTGGAGCTCGCCGCTAAATATATACTTACCATTGTTTTCCTATTAGGCTGAGCTGGGGAAACTGCCGTCACATACTGTACAAGGAGGGGAAAAGGAGAGGAATGGAAGGGAAATGCCTTGGTTTTTCAAATAAAACCCAACGAGCTGTGTCAGTGTTATGTAAAGCTCTGCCTAATTGGCCTTGGGTCATTGGCCATTGTAAACGCAAGAGTGGCTGTTTAAATACAGATGCACAAATGAGATTAAAAACTAAGCAAGCATGGAAGAATATAGTATTATTTTTGCATGGTTTTACGTTGAAGTTTAACATAATTAATACTAGCATTTCAGCTTCAATACAAAAAAAAAAAAAAAAATCTCTTAGCAGACAAATTGATCTTCTCGGCAGTTTTCAAATGGTTTTGACCTTTATCAGACTAGTTTAAAGTTTAAATTTACTTAAAGAACTAAAGAGTGCTGATAAAACTCTTTCAGTATTCACAACAAAAAGAATGTTTTGAACAGATTTGCATTGTCACAGTAAGCCTGCAATCTTCAGAAGAGCTAACTGCATAAACTGGTTCAGACGGAGTGATCCATTTTTGTATGACTGGGACTCCTGGAGACATTCATGTTATTTTGACTCTGGCACCAGCACGGGTTAGTCCATTTGTCTGACTCTGGCACAGCAGAGTGGTCATGTTTAGTCTGACCTGGCACCAGCATGAGGTCAGTCCATGTTTAGTCTACTTGCACCAGCATGATGTCCATGTTTAGTCTGATCTGGCACCAGCAGAGTGTCCATGTTTAGTCTGACTCTGCACCAGCATGAGTCGTCCATGTTTAGTCTGACTCTCAGCAAGGCATCCATGTTTAGTCCTGACTCTGGCACAGCATAGTTCCATGTTAGTTGACTTACCAATAGGTAGTAGTCCTGACCTGCACCAGCAGAGTGGTCATTTTAGTCCTACTCTGCACCAGCATGGGGGTCCATGTTTAGTCCGACTCTGCACCAGCAGAGTGTCCATGTTTAGTCCTGACTCTGCACCAGCATGAGTCATCCATGTTTAGTCCTGACTCTGGCACCAGCATGAGGTCGGTCCATGTTTCGTCCTGACTCTGGCACCAGCAGGAGGTCAGGTTAGTCCTGACTTTGCACCAGCAAGAATCCGGTCCATGTTTTGTCCTGATTCTGGGCACCAGCAGGAGTTGTCTAACTCTGGCACAGCAGGAGGTTATGTTCTAAGGTCCACTAAGCCTAAGGCATGCATGAGGTTGTGTTCTAAGGTCCTCAGAGTGCGAGATGGTTCATAATGCACTAACATGTCAGTGATGTACTTTGTGCTATGTCCATGGAGAGACTTGAACACAAGCAGAGCTGTTTTAAAGTCTATTCTCTGGAAGCCAGACCTAAGCACAGGACTAATGTGATCAAACTTTCTGGTTCGAGTTAGAACTCGAGCAGCAGTGTTCTGGATGTACTGCAGCTGTCTCACAGCTTGTTTTTTTAACTCTCAAAACTCTGGGTCAGATAGTGTTATGTAGCTAGTAAATTCTTCTTATTACTTTCTGCTGGGTCTTAAAATGTATGAACAGTTGATCAATCAAATTAAGTATACTATCTACTAGCAAAGGAAATTACACAGACAAACAATCAAACCATCTTGCCTCAATCTGAGATCTATTTATGACATCACAAATCAGGAACCTTTAGAACAGTGTTTTGGGAGAATGAAAGATATCTCACAAACAACTTCAGCTGTGTATTTAAAAAGAAAGCAACATTATATAGGATTAATTACTCAAAAAGGGCATTAAAACTCTTAGAAAGTATTACATTTCACTTCATTCTCCTGGAACATACACTTTACATTTAATCAAAGACACAACCCAATTCGATGTCATGAGGTTGTTACCTGATACTGCAAAATCTCATAGATTGGCGCTGCTATCAGATCGGAGCGTCACTAGGAGGTTTCTTGAACCAGGTCAACTGTAATTGCCACTTGCCTATAACATTTTCAAAAGGTAAATAAATGTCACCCTGTCTAAAGGCATTACTTACACCACGCTTGTTATTTTTGCTCCCTTCACTCCATCAAAAGGATAATGAAAAGATAGCATCCACAATTATAATGTTCTACATCCATCTAACTCGCCTCCTTTTCACTCTCTGTTCCTCAACACTCTAATGATTGTGAAATAAAGTCTGCGTTTTAGTTGTGAAGTGATGATTTCCCAGTTTTAATGAGCCGTGTTTCTCAAGCGTGCCAGAGAAAACACCAGTGGCCTTTCCACCATTAGCACAAGAACTGTTCCTTATAAAAAGCACGGCCAGGCTTAAATTAGGATCTGCCTTTTATCCTTTTCACAGATGGCTTGGTACGGGGGCTCCACTAGAAGTAGGCCAACCAGGAATATCAGTAATGGCTGTCTATAGACTTTATCAAATGGAAACCAACTGTTCGTGATGCATTTGAGGGAATTTATAAACCACTTAGGAGCAGCAGCGATGGGACCAACCTTTGGGCGCCCTACTTTATGCCCTACTTTTGGACTCTGTCTGACTGTCTCTCTGGTGATTTATAGATATGTTTTGAAGAAAAGCATGTTGACCTCCTGACCTCCATATCAACCATTAAAGCATTGTAAATAAAAGTAATATTTAATTATCCAACACGTCCATTGTTCTCATAAGCCTTGACACACTAGTTTCACAGTCAGATTTTTTGTCCTCTAACAATACCCCTTAGGGAATAGTATGTCTAAAAGAAAATGTGTTTTTAATCACAAAAAGTGATTCACATGGCTAGGCAATTAATCAAAAGATCAAGAGATCCAACTCCAGTCATGTCAAATCATCAATTGTTTAGTTGTGCTTTTTGAATCGGGAGCTCCGATAACTAATACTGTGTCGATTTGAGCAGAAGCCAGACTTTGAATGATTACATTTGATTCTTTTCGGTGTAAATTGCAGACATTTAGTTTATGCTCCAGAAATTATTACCAAAAGCCTTTTTTTATCATTGTAAAATAAATGAAAGCGAAAATCAAGATCAATCTTTTTACAGAAAATTTTGTTTGTTTGTTTTTTCTTTTTTTTTAAACACCTAGCCTTGCTCACCTGACTCTTTCTTAACATAAAAGATTCCTAATAATGAGGTGAAGACAGTCTGGATTTTACAATAAGCTTTCTGGGGATATCAAACAAAACAAAACAAAAAATAGGCTACCACAGCTTTAACTGCTGTCCTAGCGAGTGTATCTTTATTTATTGTAAATTAGTGAACTTGTCCTTTTCTACTTTGTCACTGTCTTTTAAACTTCATAAAATTGCTGTCCTGGTAGGTTTAGTTCCAGTTCCAGTTAGGCGGACCAATACTGACATTTTGGCATACCAGTAATGTTCATATGAAAGTATCAACATTCATTTATATGAAAATGTTAAGAAGAATCCTTCAGGAGCAAACGGCTAGGCTGTCACAAGGATGCCTGGTAATTAAAAGATTGATTTTAATGAACTGGAAAATACGGAAACAAGGATGCTTTTCTAAAGATAAATGGATAACGAAATACCTGGACATAATTAACATTGAACAAGCCGCACATCTATTGGACGCTTCTGCTCCTAAAAATACTGGATTATTTCTCCAAGAGACTTAATCCAAACCTTATAAATTAGACTATTGAAACCTCAAATTTTTTTGGATTTGTGATATAAACTGTTGTACTGGTCTTATTTCTGTTTTGTAATGAATATTATGTTGAAAATATTTCATTAACTGCAACAAGTAACTTGATAATTCTTAGTATAATAATAAAATAATTAAAATAATAATAATAAATAAGATATAATAACCCACCTCCCCCCCCAGCATTTTAGGGCCTGACCCTGAGTCAACCTGAACCTCTCTTGATGAGATATAAAAATGTATTTTACCTATAGGTTTCCTTTAAGAAGCAATTTAGTTTTTTTCAATATTGCTAAAGTACTTATCATATAAAAGAATGGTGGTATCGCCCAGTCATCTCAGAGTTGACGTGCAGCTCCAAAGGAAGACTAGTACTCCACCACAGAGACCCACACTATCTTTTTATTGCTAATGCTAATTTTGGCTAGACTATTGGTGACCTTGTTTGATAAAAACCCTCGAAAATCTAGGGCATTTTGATGATGTGCTTCTGATTAATTTGCACACGATTACTGGGTTATCTGCTTCTCCTTTGTGCATATTCCAGGAACAGTCTTTAATCTCAGCAGTGCAGTGACGACAGCACTGTTTATTTTAGCCAAATAGGCCTGGATGTATATTTGTGTGTTCTGAATGTTCTGGGGCCAAGCAATCTGTTTAGAAAACCCATTTCTGTTCCTTTTCAGTAATTCATTTTGACGTTGCGTACAAACTGTGCAGCTGCCCTGGTGTAATATATAATGTTCACAGTTTGACACATAAAAAGGACACATAGCCTCGGATTATTTCTTGTGCTGTAGATTTCGCCACTTGTGTGTATCCACTGTTGTTTAAAGTTATCTATCTCCTAGGCTGCAACTACGATTGTTTTATCGATAAGTCGGATGGTAGTTCTTTAGTTGTTTAGATTGCAAAAGTCACTTGAATACAATTTTTTTTACCCATTTTTAGCTGAGGTAACATTGCTTAAAGTTAGGGTAACAAACCTTTTTAGTTATAAATTAATTCACTATTCAGTGTTTTCCACTGATCAGTATATGACAAATGCAAGACATTGTGAAAAAATGAGATCACTGAGTACTGTCTGAATTTAATAATTAAGAATTTTAGTTCTCTTCAGGAGCCAAAAGCAGCTCTCTGATTGGCTGAGCTTGGGTGTCCTCTCCAGTTTCACTTTGTTGCTTGTGAAAAAAAAAAAGAGATTTTTAAGCCACAATAGCAACTAAAAATGAATAAATGTTAACATTTTCACGTGTCCAAGAATTTATGAGAGGAAGTTGTCACATTTAAAACCTAAATTGTGTTTGCAGCCTGGAAGTCAGCTGCTCTAATATTAAAGTGCATATGACAGGTTGCTTAAATGTTATTTTTTTAATATAATCCACTTAAAATATATTCGTAGATATGATAAATATTCATTTTGTTCCATAAAGTTGCCAAAAATGATAAAAAACTTGATAAAACCATGCACTTTCTAGTGTTGTTTATCCGTTGCTAGGGCGCCCCCTGGAGCTGTGAGGATGACGTAGACGGAGGGGAACGCAGCATCAGTTCAGGCTGTTTTACATGTAAAACTAAGCATCTTTTTGATCAAATATCTGCACTGTCGCCTGGATTTGTAAAGAGCTGATTGTTATATATAGTTAAATTAGATATCAGGGTGTTATTTTGTGTGTTCACCTTTAGTTTTTTATATAGTTTTTTGTTAAAATTGTTGATTATTGTAAGTGAACAGACCAATAAGAGTTTTCTGAGTGGACACATTGTGTAATGCTTTCCAGACCAAAAAAAGGCTGTAGCTTTTTTAAACGAAGGAATAAAGAAACCCAGCCTTCCACACGTGAATACAAAGCCCAAACACAGCTTCATCTGTTAATCACATGTCAGAGGAGTGTTATACACCCGAGATATGGAGCGCGGCACAGCTCAAAGCATTTGCACTGGTCAGACGCCCTTCTGCGCTCACCTCCCGCAAGCCCTTCTTCTATGAGTCGATCCCAGCACCTGAATACCCTGTTTGTTCACTGTCTATGTGCTCTTGATGATCAACATGGCACATGCATTTGCCAAATTATTACAGCAGCAACAACAGAGCACATCCTCCTCCAAGCTTCACATAAGAACAGCGCCTGGCGATTACGCACGTGTAACAAGCCTTTCAAATCAAATAACTCTCACAAACAAACTTTTTACTCACCGTGGATGTCTGACGATGTAAGACGATGTCCGCTGATGTCCAGAGGAAGCTTAAAACACATGTGTCTGACGGGGACACGGGTTAATCCAGCTGTTCGTATCCACATCAGGGCTCTGCAGATACGTTGGCTGTTCTGTTTCTTTCCGCGTTAAATCCATTGGCCCCGTCGGCCCCCGACGCATTGTCTAAATCCACAAGTTCACCTTAAATCCAGTCTGCATTTCCAGCAAAGCATTGCTTTGTTTCTGAGTCTGTGAGCCGCGTCAAAAACATGCTCCGTGCAGTAAACAGCCGCTGGAGTCTTCCTGTTGCCGCGCCGCTGATATAAACCTATCGCTTTGAGCGCCACGAAAACAACTTTCTCTACAAAAACAGAGGCACAAAAGTTCACAATTCCCTGTCTGCGAAGTGTACGTCCGCTACTGTAACATGTGATCATAACACGAGACGCTGAGAGGAAGAGGGAAGAGGAGAAGGAGGAGCCAGCCAGCTGCACAGCTGCTGTGTGTGTCTCCCGATTCAAGTGACTCTGCTCATTTATTTAACACACATAAACACATTTCAAGCAATTCTGTTGATAAACTACAGTGTATCCTAAACACTGAGGGAGGTGAAAATGTCCTGGCAGGAGCAGTAAGACTAGGAAACACCGATGTTTGTAACATAAAAATACATTCAAGTCAATAGAGAATTACGAACGTTAGTCAAGTTCGTCCCTCCGCCTACGTCATCGCTCACTTACATGTTCAAGGCGGAAGAGATTTTGAATTTCACAATAAAATCGTATTTTACTGCTAAACAATAAATAATTATGTGAAACAAAGACTAATATTTGGTAAGCATTGCTGTTGCTATGGTTTCCTGAAAATGGTAGCTAATCTGTCATATGGGCTTTAAGAATGATGCAATCTAACAGTCAATCAATAAATCAATCTTTATTTATATAGCACTTTTCATACATTTCAATGTAGCACAAAGTGCTTCACAAAATTGCAACAGATAAACACACATCCATACACAAAAAATAAGAAATGGAAAAACCAGAAAACCTCCCTTATGGTTAAAAAAAAACTGTGAAATTTACATCAGAAACACTCACATTTCACAATAGTCATTGCTCAATGCTGTTCAGTCTGAGGTTTCCTCAGCTCTTGACATGTTTTGAAACCTATACAAAGTAGAATTGACGAAAGTATCAAAAATCACACATTGATCAATACTAAAGCTAGTATCCAATTAGGATTAAGTATTGGTATAAAATACTACAGTTTATCCTTTCCTGAACAGTTGTAGAGTGATCTACTTCAGGAATTTGTTATGGCTCAAAAGCCATATTGGCCCTAAAATATCTGATCTGGCCCTCAACCCTTTTTCCTAATATTGCAAATATGTTCTTTTTTATTGTTGGTGTATTTCTGCTTTAGACTTGATTTGGCCCTAATTTACTTCTGGTTCAGTCTTGAGTTATAAAGATCTAGTTCTGGTTTACTTCCGGTTTGGAAATGTTATAGCACAATACTGGCTGTAACTGTCAAAATTACTAAAACAGATTGTGTACCATTCTTTTGCACAATCCAAATTTTTTTTAAAAGTACTGACCTTTTGTGTTACAATCTGGCTCAGATGCCCTGGCCCACTGAAAAATCTGACCCTCCGGAAAATTGAATAGCCCTGATCTACTTCAAATGTAAAACTAGAACAAACTGTGTGGTGAAAATGTCTAAAAACCAGCCCTTTAGAAATAGCTGTTTTTAATTTAGATTGAGATTGTAGATGTAATCTTTAAATGTTGATTCATCCTTTATGTTACTCGGTTCGTTGATGTCTGTTCAAGAAGTGACAAGGGAAACCCATAAACAGAAGAACACTGTTATAAAAACTTTAAATGCTAATGTTACTAATGTCCCACCAGACTTTCATCTTACTTGAATGATTCAATTTCACCTGAGGTAATATGCCCTCAAGGGGAAGCCATATGTTAACTAACCTTTTGCTCACTCCTGCTCTGATGCTATCAATACTATGACCTGCTCTGACCCCAGCCAGTGTGGTCTCGACGCTTCTCCCTTTCAGGGTTTAAGCAGCATGGGGCAGTTAGCATGACACACTACGGAGGAGAGGACTGGGAGAGAGGTGGAAGAGAACCCAGAGCTAAGGGACTCACAGAAACCGACGTAAACCTCAGGACTGGACAATATGTACTGAGATCTCTCACAATGACCACATAGGACTCTGGACTTTCAATTATGCATATGGTACTTTTGTTAATAAATTATACTTTTAGACAGCTCTCAAGGATTGCAGTTTTCCTACATGAACATAAAAAAATCGCAGCAGCATTAGTATCAAGAGTTGAGTACTTTCCTTGGTATTGAAATCGTGCCAGTTTTTAGCAGGTCTGAGGGCCTACAAAAATCAATCTGAGGTGTACATTTGGCTGGGTTAGATCTATGGAGAGGAGAGAAAACATTTTTTTCTACATGTTATGCTTTTTTACTTTAAATGTACTGTGTATTAGCATTTACAGCTCTTTTAAATGACGACAAAAGTGTATTTCTGCCGCTAGACTAGAAGTGAATCAATGCTTACATTAATTAAGCTGTAAAGAAGCTTTGACATTGATTTAAGCTGTTATCTGGCATTCATCCATTGTGCTTAATATAATTGTGCATTGTCCTAATAAACCTTATCCTACCTCATTTGGATTATACCATCATCACCATAAGAACATTCAGAATTGTTACTTCGATTGTCTAATGGGAATTCTATGTTTAATTGGACTAATAAGCAGAAACAAAATAGTGTGAGGAGAAAGCAATTACCAAGGTTTTTCAAGTCTAAAAGCACAAACTAAAGTGAAGGCGTTAATTAGATTGGCATGCAAGAATTTTCTTTGTCATTTGTACTAAAGCTTCACTTTTAATTAAAGCAACAGTTTTATCAAGGTCACATTGTTTACAGTAAGTTGTCAATATCAATAAGCATACAGGGCTTTATAATAAAATATATAGTTCAAGCAAACATCATCAATATAAGAGGGGGCAAATGGAAGCAGATGTTGAGAAAAATAAACTTATGGCACCAGTTATGTGATCTTTAAAAGCACACTTGGAATCAAATTCTTAGTTCCTAGTTCCTGGCGGATGTGAAAGACCTAAACTTAGCCGTTAACCCAAAATAAAATGATAAGAAGGTCCTGGGTTCATTAACTGCTGCATCATCATGTCACCCAAGAAAATTGTGTTTTATTTGATGCTTTTCACAACGTGAAATAGAGATGCCGTGAAAGACACGCAGAAAAGGACTAGAAATAGGCTCATGATAGGCGATGTTGTAGAGATGGACCAAAATGGGTTTTTCTTTTGCCGATGCCGATAACAATATTTCAAAATTTCATTGTCAATATCAATGATCGATTTTCAAGACTGATTTCTGGGGCTGATTTTCTTATTTTTGCAAGGGTGAGTTAGTATAACAAAAAAAATTTCAACCTAAACATGTGCGTCTCTTTCACACAACATAATGACGCTCGATTGTATTTTGGTACAAGAAACAATCATTTCATAGCGTCATGAAGGACATCTATATTGACAAACAAACAAGCACTTATTAAAGCTTGTGTTACTGCCAAAGTCATAAAACTAAAATTAAAACTGCAGAATTAAGAATGGAGAGAGATGAAAGAAGTCTCTCCAGACCAACTCACCCTGGATGTACACAGACTGTGAGTTCGGTGCGGGTCAGGACACGTGCAGGAACGCTTGTATAATGAAGCCGCACCAGACCGCTGTGGTCATCGGGAAAATTGACTTTGTGCGGATTCTTTCCGCAGACCCGCGCGGTTCCAGCACTCGCGTCCGCACTCCTCGGACGTCCGTGTACATAGGTGCATTGGGTTTAAGCACTTTCTAAGTTCTGCAGGACCCGCACCAAACTCACATTCAGTGTACATCCAGGGTCAGACTTAGCTGATCACTGTGAATGCGGCTATTCCGCAAAGAAAAAGCCCAAACTGCCTGATCAGATATCGGCCAAAAGTGAGACCGATATATGTCCAATATACAAAAACAAATCTAAATTTCGACCCCAAAATATCGTCTGGCCAATATATCGGTCTATCTCTACTATGCTGTAATATAGATAGGCATTTCCATCTTAATAGAAATAACCTATTTAGACTGTATTTATGTCTTCATTTAATAACAATGTGAGCTTTAAATGGAAGCTCAGTCTGTTAAAAACACAGAATTTTCTTTCTATTTGATACAAGAAAGAAAACACCCTCAATTTTTCCTTACTAGTTTGAACTAAATAATGGACTACCTGATAAGATTAGGATATTTTCTTTCCTCATATATCCGCAGCAACTGAAGTAATCTACACGATGCTTGATTTCTATGCATAATTGATCTAATGCATTTCCTCCTTTAATATTCTTACTTCTTACCAGTGCGCTGCATATGTGACAGACACGAGCTTGCATAAATTAAACTAGAAGCGACGCGTATAGGTATGTTTTTCACTCTTAATGAACACATAATAACCACATGTCCGTGTACAGTCGCTCTTGATGGTGAACGGAGTCAGAGAGAAGCGTAGATAAAGCAGAAAAGGACGGCTTTGAGGTTGTTTGATCATAATGTTACAAGCCCTTAATATGTGCTGGACCGTGTACATAACACACGCGATATAATGAGAAGTTTCTGCTGTTTATTATGGTCAGATAAAGTCACACGAGTTTGAAAAGGATGAATAGTTGTTTTATCTGATGTCATTTCGTTTATCTTGGTTAGGCTCTGAGGTGATTGATGTAGTGGCATTTGGAAATTCTTAAGCCTGCTATAGATCAAAGATGGATGACGTTGCTGTGGATATTTAGTTTGCACATGAAGTAATGTTCCTTCTAAGGCGCGACCGACACCGAGGAGAAGATTGGAGATGCCAAACAATAACTGCATATATTTAAAGAAATGTATGTCTTTATTTGCTTTTTAGTGCTTATAAAATGTCTGTCAGGCTTATTCATTTGAGGTTTTTAGGTAACATTTATTGCTCTTCTGTTCTTATCAATCATTTCAAAGGTTGAAAGTTTGTATAAGATAGACTTGTACTAGTGTTGGGTGTAATTAGTGTAACTTTCTGCAATTAGATTACATTTTTTTAGCGCTCTGGCTTCCCCCATCTAATTCCCAAAGTCAATGACAGGCTCCAATCATCCGTGTAATCATCAGGAACAAGCAGTAGAAAATGAATAAATAGTAGTGTGGCTTAGTTACTGTGAAAATACTTGTAGGTAAATTACTTTAAGTAAAAAACAAAATCTACAAACATATGAGACTTATTGTGCCAGATAAAACAGCTCAGAGACAGCAACTGGGACATTGTTCAAAAACATTTCTGTTGCTAATTTTACTTTGAGCCTATTTAGCATCTAATTTTTTGCAAGCAAAATGGCAATAATAAAACATAAAATCCAATATTTGATCGATGTTTGCGATATTGCACAAAAAGTAATCCCAAAGTAATTTAGTTACTTTCTTGGGGCAGTAACCAACAAATTACATTTTTAGAAAGTAATAAGTATTACTTTTTCAATAGTTTCCCCCAACACTGCTGTTGTTAAAAATGAGCCTAAAGTGCGGTTAGCCTCATTAGCATGATGCCGTGGTAATTGTATGTGTAAACTGTATGTCCAATGAACACTGATCCAGTACACCAACAATAGCATTACAGCTGCAGTTACAATGTTAGCATCATGCTAACTGCTAGCCATAGTAAATTGACATTTCCAACACTCACTACTCAAGTAAATGTCTCAGATGCCATTTCTTCATACTGATTAAAAACGATTCTCTATAAATTTTGGTCAACTTTCAACTGTTCATATCGCCCAATCATAATACCATTCAAGTCATAACTCTTTTTTCTAACATTAGTTACTAAATCTGGAAAAGTTAGAGACTTGCACTATGGCTGCTGGACTGGCATGAAATCTTTTGACTAAGGCTTAATCCAGTGAATCAAGCCGGACGATGTTTTAAAGACGACCAGGGCATTGTGCCAATACTGCAAAATGTGTATGTATGAATGTGCCATTTGTTCAAGCATAGGTAAAGAAACAAAGTCAATTCTTTAAACGAAGCACTCCAGTGATACTGTCTGCAAATCAAATGCCAGTAACTTTGAATAAAAACAACTTATTTTTTCTTCTTCATGTCAATAATCGTGAAAATCGTGATTTTTCCTTTTGCTATAATTGTGATTCTAAAATTTGATATCGTGACATCCCTACTCACGATAATTGTACCAAATTGTGACATCCCTACATATCGCACGACTCTTCACAGAGCTTGTACAAAAGACAAGACGTTTCTATTTCCTTTTACGTTGAATAGAAATCCATCTCAAAATATATTGCTCTTTTCTTACAATGAACCTAATAATAATTACAACTTTGCTCAAGTATGTGCAGATGAAGTACCCCACTGTCAAACTGTCAGCAGCTGAGAGCCTTTTTGTGGATTATCTTGTTATAATATCTTCCTGACTGCAGAATACTGTACAACATTCACTTCACGACACGAGAAATTCCCTCTAGATAAAATGACAGAACAGCTAAAACATGCTTTGTCATTTCTGTTAGCTGCTTAATGCACATGTCGCAAAGGAAACTCTAATAAACTTAACCTAAATTGACCTTCAAAACTTAACTCTATGTACGTGTGAATAATTGAAGAGATGAAGAAAGCACACGCTGTGACCCGGTGAAAGAGTCAGAGGTTTGTGAGATAGATCCATCCCACAAGTGTCAGACTAATGCAGAGCTCTGCCACTAGCCGTCATTAGAACATCAGTGAAATATGGAGTGACACGTTGGAAGGATCGCTTGTCAGTGAGGGAAAGATGCACTTACAAGTATTTAATATCAAGGAAGCCATTTGGACATGGTAAAGAATATAAAATAAAGTAAAAGACGCATATCAAAAAAAAAAATCTAATTGCCTTTTTGATTCAGCTGAAAACGGCCTAATTTTTTTCAAAGCTAAAACAGAAAAACTTTAGTGAAATCTTTAAGTCCATTTCAGGTGTAAGTCCATTTCATTTTCACTGTTTTGTACGTCAATATGTTACAAACGTTGAAACGTAAAATCACCACGAGTTTTGGTTGAAGCCACGTGGCGACATTTTCTTTGGGCCCAAATAGCATTAATGCATTTTTATGCTCTTCAAACTGCTAGTGTTCCACTGACACAGCACAAAATGAGAAATACCTTCTCATTTTGAAGGTATTTCTCTGTAGTCTCACAACATAAACTTTTACTTTTACCGCTCTGCCTGCCCCGCGCCATCTCCGCTCCCCTCGCTCCGTCACCACTCTCCCCGCTCAGGCCACCATCGCTCTGATTGGTCAGAACTCATCACGCTGTCACTTTTCTGACGTCATAGTGGGAGGCCCGAATTCAGGAAATAACGCGAAAGAAAAACATTTTTTGCCGTCAGTGCGCCACTGAGCACAAACCATTGAAAACAACAGTTGAAAACAACAACTTAATATATTTTGTGTAGAAATATACAAAAAAACGTTCACTCTAAATTACTTTAATAAAAACAAATCCAAGTTGAAGGGCCTGATAATTCCCCTGACCTTATGTTTAATTGCACGGCATTAGATGTGATATTGATGTATGTTGATCTATTGTTGGTCTATTACATGAAAAAAGGTTGGGGGCTGCCCCTATAGACGGATAAACTGGCTCCTGCCCAATTGATATGTGTACCAGTTTGAATTGAATTGTGCACATTATTAGTCTGATTGAGTGTCGCTGAAAGCCATCGTCTAACTGCTAATTCTTGCTCAAGACTATGAAGACAAAGATGTTATGTGCATTATTCATACTCCTTCATGCAAGATTCAAAGTGACACTTTTTGCCAAGTGAGCTGTTTTAATTAAGTCGATGTTCTGTGGCTGAATTTAACCACATTCATTAAAATTAAGTGTTCCCACAATGATGGACAAAAGGGTATGAGAATGTCAGATGACTCAAATGTTCTATTTTTGATGGGCTTTTGAGGAGATCAGTGGTACAGTTATATTGGCATGTAGTGGAGACATCCTGTAGATGGCTTCAAATTGTGTTCTACAATGGTGGCACACAATGACGCATTTAACCAATCACAGCAAGTTTGAAACGCACTTTAAACTCCACCCAGAGAGATTGACTTGGCTTGACCCATAATCTCTTATTGGGCATCCAGAGCTCTAACCACTCTGCTACTGTGCACACCATTTTATTTTGAACTTATTGGAACTTTGGCTTAGTATCACCACCCATAGTTGTAGTATAAACAGCTATTTCTTCCCTGTTGTTAAGTATATTTGGTTATCCATTTTTCACTTGTGGAATTAAGGTGAGACACTGGAGGTGTTATTAAAAAATGTCAAAAATTACAAATACAGGTAATATAGTCAGCAAAATTAAAAAAAAAGGACAGAGAAAAGTTTAAGCTTCTTATCTAATTTTGTTATCATACTAGATACAAAGGTTTGGGGGATTTAGTTATTATTATTTATTGTTGATTTGACTGAAAATGGGCATACATTTCTTTTACTTAAATGTGGAATAGCTGATTTTACAGCAAACACTATTTAGGTTTTAAATCTGACAACTTCGTCTCATAAATCCTTCAACACATGGTTAATATCGGCATGTAGTCATTTTGGTTGCATTTATGGCTTATAAACTTCTTTTTACAAACAACACAGTGAAAATGAAGAGGACCACCCCAACTCACCAATCAGAGCGCAGCATTCTACTCTTGATTCTACTCCAGTATTCAGAGGTCTATATTCACAAAGTACTGTATTTATTATATACTTTTTAGTGAAAAGGACAAAGTTTACTAACTTACAACTAAAAACTTAGTTACCCCACTTTAAAACTTGAATAAATCAAGCTTAGTATTAGATATTAACACATTTTTCTGTAAAAACCTTCAAAATCTTGGTCAGTCCAGGACTGTAAGTTTGCTATGTGTATAAACTACTTTAAATGGTGATATTGATGACCCTGTGAACAGAAATTTTGAGAAAATGTTCCAATAAACTCTATGGATAAAATTGATTAAATTAAACAAACGTCTTTAAGAGCAGATTATTGTTTCCACATGAAAGCACTAGAGGGCAAAGCTGGTGGTGGTTGTGTATCTAGTCGTACATACAGTACATTCATTAAACTGTATGAAGCAGGTCAAAAACGTGACACATTGGCTATTATCTTCCACCACAGTGTCAAACAGCCCAGTCTAAACAGATGGTCTTCAGCCTGCCCTTGAGTCTAAACTGAATCAGCCAGCTGGAACTGCCATGTTCATCTGCCCCATGCCTTTCGAGAAAGAAGACATATTTTGCTTTTCTCAGGTATTTAGTAATAAAACTTTATAAAAAGTCCTGGCCAGGGCAACACTTTTAGATTTTGTGAGAAACCTGTTGTTGAATTTTAAAGAGACATATTCTGTAAAATCTACTTTTCTGAGTTTTTCAGTTCTCTTTTATTATTAGTTTACTAACAGTTGTATTTAAATAGATTGGTATATTGTTGTTTTGTTCTGTAACTGATGCTTGAGTGCTCAGAAAGTCCCTGTTTTCACCTACAAACTATCCCAACCACTTTTTTGTATTTTCTTGTGATTAATTTTGAACAAAACAAAATTAGTAATTACTTTTTATCTTATAGTTGATTAGTCATTATATGAAGTTACTGTATATCTATACATTGTGCTTTTACTCTTTTAAGATCCACAAATGGCCTTGCGTGAGCTTTCGTTATCGACATCTACTGCTGTCTTCATCAAACTAAACTGACAGCGCAGCGTACATTTATAGCGTGCAGACAGGGATAGCTCTGCGGCCCTGGACTCCATTACGAGGATTAAAACGTCTTCAGCAGCAGTTCGGTTGGGAACTTTAGCGTGGAGGAGCAGACTGATGGCTGTGGTTTATGCCAGAGACAGATTGACGATAGGCTGGTGCAGGAGCTTCTTCACACATGGCAACACAGCGATTAATCTTATGTTATTGATTTTGCTATCCACGTCTGTCACAACATGCTGCGCTCATAGTTAACTCAACAGCCGTATGGGGTCGCGCGGGTTTAGTCAGATGTGTGGCAGTTTGGTCACACATGCCATTCTACAAGTTAGATTTCTACTTTTCATTATAGCCTATAGTATTGAGTTTTCTTCTTTTTTTTAAGGCATGTTGCGAGCTAACTGGCTATCCGCTAACTCATACCCAAAACAAACTTTTCAAACCTTTGTCAAAAAATCTATATGGAGATTTATAATGGGAGCCAGTACTTCCGGAACCAAGGAGTGGGCGGTCACTGTTGAGCTCTATTACTTTGTTAATTCACATTTTATCTTGGTGGTGTGCAGTCTTTCGTGGCTAAAGAAGTTAGCTAAAGGCACTATACTCTATGTTTGGCAATTAAATACCTTAAAATCAATTCCCCCCAGCACAAATACATTGGTAATGTGTCTATTCAGCTGAAAATGAGTCAACAATATTTTGTCTACGTCTGATAATGTCTCGTTTGTTCACCAAAAACCACGAAGTTTGTTTGTTGTTGTTAGCATTGTGGCTAACTGCTGTTTGCAAACTGATATGTCTTGCTTTGAACAGCTGTGTGAAAAAAAAAAAAAAGCTTAAAATAGAACATGCTAAGTCATTCGGAAATGCTTTGGGTAAATGAGCAAAACGTGGACTGGTGTAGGAAGTTTAAAATATATACATTTTTTAAGGAAGCAAAAATCCGGCATAGCACCTAAATGTTTTGTTTTTAAAAAGGTTGTATGGAGGATTTTTCAAATCCAACAGCTGTTTGCTGTTTTTCAAACAATGCACATGTGTTTCCCCTCCCAGGGCCACGCCCTTCACTGTAACTGGACCAATGAGTTACTTAGGAACACTGAGGGTTTGCTTGACAGGTTAGCAGGCCAATAGATAATGAGGTACCTCGTTATCTATTGGTCAACATTTTACTTGCCTCCTCATGTCCACAGTTTATATATTTTTATAATAATTGTTTTGTTTAGCATAAGTACAAGGCTGTTACAAATCTATACAGCTGTTTTTGACCAAGACTGACAACATCCTCCATACAACTTTCAAATTTGGTAATATAATTTTATTATATTATATCAAAACTAATGTTTATTGTGCCAATTTCTTAACTATCTTTTAAAATTCAATTCTATTCCTGAGGTAGAATAGTCCAACACCTGCTAAGTTGTCATACAGAAATCAAAGACATCAACATTTGAATTTAAATTAGACAAAACTCCAGAGGATTGCATGTACCACCAGAGACTGTATCACCAGTGGCATACGGACCACACTTTGAGAAACACTAAAATAGTGGTCAGTCTGTCTTAGTGTAGTTTCACTAAGGACTTAAACTGACACACAATGTCTTTGTAAGCAAGATGAATTCATGTATGCATTTGATCGATTCTTGTATTGGATTTTTTGACGCACTTGCTGACTAGTGTGCCTTTTATTGATTCACAGATCTAAGCTGAGCCATTTCACTGACTTGATGATGGTGTCTGCACCAGCGTTCTTTGTAAATGTCACAATAAATGAACAATAACAGATTAAAAATACCAATATGGTTGTCATGAGAATTTGTTACACCAATGACCGTGGTCCATCCCTTCCCCACTTGGTTGGTTTTGAATATGACCCTCGGTAAAATAATTACCCACCTCTGTTCTACAGGAAGTATTATTTTCATAAGGTAAGAGGGCAGTTAAAATGATTAACAGGTCTAGTCACTAATAGAAATCACCAGTTATTAAGTTAGTATATATGAAGATTTTAATACTTTATTGTGAAACAATACTACCCTGTGTTATAGTTTACTCAGTTGTTTATTATATGCCATGTAACTATATATATTTTAGTTGTAATTCTTTGTGCAATCTTACGTATTTTATTTTGACAAAGTAAATAAATCTTGAAAATAAATAAATAGGTAAATAATTAAAAATAATTAAATAAATAAATAAAATCAAAAATATGTTTTCTCTTTGTGTCTATTAATTTTTGAGAGGTAAGATAGTTCTTAGTGAGTGTTTCAACTGAACTTGTCTATTCACATTATGGCTAATGCCTTTTTTTAGGGTAAAGAAAAGTAACATTGGTAAAACATAAAAAAAGAAGAGTTTAAGTATTTACCAGTTTGAGAGCTGTTCCAATTAGGGCTGTGCAATTCATTGAAATTCAATTTCAATTATTATTTTTGCTGTAATCAATCAGAAAATGGTATAATCACATAATCATGATTATTAGCCGTAACTCATACATTATGGTAAAAGTGAAAAAGTTAAGAAAAGTAGGTTCCAGGTAGTTTATTTACAATTGTAAAATACATTTGCAACATCTATGTCCATGTGTTATGTTGCCTATATTTGTTCGCTCTCTGTGCTTTCCTCATTGAAATCCTGTGATTTCAATTATCATTTAAACAATAGAGATAATTCTTTTCATCATAATTGAGCAGCCCAGCGATACATCAAGTACAGCCATAATTACTTCTAAAAGCAGCATACAACTATATGTACTTTATCTAAATATAAAAAAGAAGATACAATCCCACAATCCCATTGCATGATCAAACATTACAAGAACAGCTGACTGTAAAGTGTGCAAATGATTCTCTTTTTTTCTTGTTTTCTTTTCCAGACGACGGAAAGCTGTCGTTCGATGAGTTCAATGCGTACTTTGCAGATGGCATCCTGACCACCGAGGAGCTGCAGGAGCTGTTTTACTCCATCGACGGACGCCAGAACAAGTGAGCATCTCTGCGCTCTGCCTCCACTCTCTTCGTTATAATGAAACATGACTGCAGGCTCATTTAATATTCATTTATACAAAGCTTGTACTTAAACCTCAGTAAATGTGTCTGCTGTCTTATTTATAGGTTAAATGTTACAAAATGTAGAACAAACTAAAGACTCAACGACTAATCTAGCTGCCATGTTTTAGTGGGGAAAAGCTGACCACACAAACCACTTGAAACACACTAGAAATTGCAATAAAAACGCTTGGGTTAGCTCTTAATAAGCTGTAGCCACAAAGGAAAATCATTTTTGTCAATGGTTGATTTATAGATGGTAGATATATGTTTGTTTTATCTCAAAATCCAGAGGGCTAAACTGTCCTTGGCATTTTTTATCACATACTGACACATACAGGAAATGTGCCTTGAACAAAATACATGCTGATAAATGTCCCCATAAGTAAAGAAGCACATGTGTATAATTACTTTTGCACACTTATTAGCGACATACGCTTTGGAGTAACAAAATTGTAGTGTAGATACATAGGAAAAGTAACAAAGCAGGTAAAACATACATCTACAGCTTCAACTCAACCAGACGTGAGCATGGTCTGCATACACCAGTCTACACATAATTAGACATATTGAGCATAGGGATGCGCCGATCCAGCTTTTCCTGTTCTGATACCTATTTCCATACTTTTTTCTGCCGTTACCCGATATCAACTGATACCAGTGTAAGAACTGAACTTGCTTTTCTTTCATATCAAAACATTTGCATGAGTTAACAACAGTTAACATTAACACGATTGCTAACTGTTATCTATAGTTATATGCATAATGGCCACAAATTCTATACAATCTATAATCCTGTATTTAAAGTTGAAATTTGGCGTGGCAGGCCTCGATCATGTGACCTACAGTTTACAGATCATGGAGCAGGACTAATAAATATTTACAATAAAAACAATAAATAGTTAGCAATTTGAGTATATTATACAGTAAACCAAAAAACAATAACAAATATACCCGCCTTAGCTAAGGGGCAGTCTATCTGTGTGCGATTCGCACCGACTGTTTATTGCGCATGGTTTATTTCACCTGTGTATTGTAGACACTTTTTTAGTTGTTTTTTCCCCTTATATGTAAATTATGATGTACAAAAGCTAAAACATTACTGAAATCAACAATAAAAGACAATTATTTACTGTTTATAATGACAAAAATGACAAAAAAAATCCTAACAAAATTTACTATTTACAAATTTAAACATGTATTTTTGGAGCAACTACGTATTTTTTCGCAAGGATAGTAATATTTAAATGTCAGAATATATAAAACATGTTTCCAAACAAAGTTAATGTTGTAAATGTGCTTATGTCACCAAAAGGTTACTGTCCTCCAGACAGGATTTCCCCAGTCCATAGTTCCTGCTCTTAAAATGGGAACTGTAACTAAATAAATTGAGTGAGAAAGCTAAAGAAACATGTGAGCGCAAATGTTTGTGAACGAAAGAGACGCCTCGAGTTCGCCACCCCTGAGCTACCATCTAATTATACAGATTTCTTTCTCAAATATCTGACCTTTGCTCCAAATTACATTTAAGAATAACACATTTTCTGTGAACCTCTTTTAAAAATATAGTAGAAGTCTTCAAAGTAGTCATCTGGACAGTGTTTCCGAAGATCAAGACTCGACTCTCATCCGAAAGTCATTTTCAATCTCTATTAAAACTTTTAACCCTATAAACAATAAGTTTCCAAAACGTGCACAATATTGGTCCTTTTGTACAAGATCCTAGTTCAGGCATTGTCAAAATGATAAGTTTGACAGGTTATGTCTTACACATCTGCATTAGAATTAGATGTCCTCCCTGCAATAGCTTATATGTCTTTTATTAAGTTGGCAGTTGGTAACCTAATTAATATGTGACCTTCACAGTTCATGGTCACACAAGAGCTGACATGGAGCTGTTTATGACATGCTTTTTATTTGAAATGCAAGAAATGGCATACAGTATGTTCAAGCCCATTCAACACTGCATCCACTGAAGAAGTAATTATCTGAATTATAAACACATATTTGTACAGGCTTGTCGTTACTGTTGTAGAAATTACTTCAAATGTATCTAATCAACTATCTGAAACATGTCTCTTGTGCTTTGCCTTGCAGCAATCTGGACACCGACAAGCTCTCAGGTGGGTGAAAAACCTTGTGCTACTTTATTTTCCAACACATTGCATTCCAATTGGCACAAACATTGGTTTGGCGAAAAAGCAAATATTTTGCAAGCTTGACATGTAGCTTTCATATGCTGTGTAGTCTAAATATCATAAAAGTTTTATTTATATTGCACATTTCATATGATAAACATAGACTCAATGTGCTAATGCAATAAAGAACGATAGAGGGATTTTCAGTCACTTTCCCCTACTGCGCATGCTCCATGCAGAAAGAGTCACTCTCTGTCTTGTTAACTTCTTTGAATAAAACAACGAAACGGGATGAGAGCTAGCTGTTTTGAGCTTGAGACAGTGCTTTTGTCACCATTTTTTACTCACTTGAATGTAACGTTTAAGGGTCATAGTGTCAAATTTCATTCACAGATGTTGAATTACCAGCATAACTTTTGTTTTTCTACAGTGATAACGTGTAGTTAGCTGACAACGGAGCTTTTTCGACTTGAGCGGCGGCGCTTTGTGCAGGTCAGGTGTGCTCGCATCACATGTGTTGATAAACAAAAAATCCCCTGTTGGTTAACAATACAGTTCAGGAATACAAATAAAATCAGCAATGGTGTCAGCATTTTTTACGGCAATTGGCAAACAATTCCAGAGAGTTGTTGCATAATAGCTGAAGGCACTCTCACCAGATCTACAGGTAGACTGAATTTGCAGGACAGATAAAAGTTCTTGATTAGATGAACAGAGAGATCTTACTGGAATGTATAAAAGACTGTTAGAAATATAGACGGGGCCAGGCCATAAAAGATTTAAAAACTAACAATAACTTTTTAAAATCAATCTTTTGTTGACTGGCAATGAGTGAAGTGTTGTAAGCTTAATTTCTTTCTTGAAACCAGATGATAATGCATACCTGGTAGGGTAGTGCCTGTGTGTTTGAGGCAGGGGCCCGGGACAGGCACGCTCTGAACCTGAGTCAAACCAGCGTCAACGCTCATGTGTCTGAGATGAGAGCCTGGAGCGCTTCGGGACCGAAAAGCCCACTTTTAAACCAGAGAGTTTTTGTGACAGAAAAGGACAGATATTGATTGACTTCACGTCTAAAGTGTTGTACTTGTGTGTCTTCAGCAGCAACACTGGTTTGTTCTCCTGATGCTGATCAACATTATCTCTGCAGGAGAGACGTTTTCCTCACTATTTTCTCTCCCTTTTCTCCACTTTATAAGCAACGCACTGTCATTTACATACATAAATTCTCTTCACGTTGCATATATGGCCACTGTATTCAATGCGAGTAAACCATTTTGGCTTGAGTTGAGAAGAAAAAAGCATATCAAACAGCTCCAGGGTCACGTATATCAGGGTGAGTCTTGAGTCTGACTCGGAGCGCATAGACTAACCATAGCACAAACAAATGGAATTATAATTAAATAGCCTACAGTAGATCATGTTATATTTATCATTTACTGTATCTTAATTCTGTCGGTCAAACTGACCTAGGACATCTACTCTTTCCGGTCAAGAGCACATTTTACACACGCATAAAAATTAGAAGGACTTTCACCTTTAAAGTGAATTTAAAGGTGCACTGCGCAACATTTTGGCAAAAAATAAACTTGAATAAATGCATATTTATTCTTTGTTACTCTAATTAAGTCACAAAAATCTAAATTTTTACTTTGAGTGGGTTTGCATGACCACAAAATAGTTTATTATTTGGCTTGGAGGAGCCCGAACATGTCTATTTTTGCAGTAAAGCCGCTCCTTTAGCTGATTTTTTTTCATATTATGGGATAAAATATATTCATCTCCATTCAGAAAGTCTGACAATCTTGTTTAACTTTGTAATTCTACTAAATTGTGTAGATAACTTTTCTCCTCCAGAAAGTTACACGGTGCATCTTTAAAGTTTTTTTTTTTTAAGGACTTTTAGCTTCATTTTTTTTTCGAATTCGCATAATACTATTTAAAATTAAGATGTTTTTAGTAAAAATTGAATCAAAAATTTAGATCAAATGAAAGGAAAAAAACTGATCTATTTTTTTTCCCCAGATCACAACAGTAACCCAGCGATGAAGCCCTATGTGTACAATGAAGCTAACTACAAAACACTGCCACATTTTAATAAGCTTTCTTTTTACTGTTCCTACTTACAAACACAGTGTAGCTGCTAAAACCTGCAGCCGCATCAGCCAGATCCATTGGCCTAGTTTTCCTCTGTTCTCCGCATGTGTGAAGTGTGTCAGATGGACTGTGAAAAGTGGAAAAATAGGGCAGAGACCTGTAAATACCAGTCGTACCCAGAATAAAACTGCAATGCATAATTTATCGAATGGGAATGCCATCTCCTCCATTTGACGTCAAGAAAGTTTTCATAGCACAGTGTTCTTTTCTCTTGGCTGGTGGAGAGCAGGGAGGTCGGCCACTGTTTGTATGTGTGATTGACAGGTGGATTTTTTCTATTGGAGATTGTCACGGACCGGTTAGCCTTAAGAATCAACTTAAAGGTGAACTATGCAACGTTTTCTTATGTGAAGGCACAGGATAATATTTACCTCTCAGCGTTTTTTTTTTTTATTATTATTTTACATTACTAGTTGTTGTCTGGAAGTTCAAGTAATGAACTGCCAAAATGAAACTGTTAAAAATGTCATGTATCAATTGTAACTTTAGATCGCCAATCACATGAAATAAAAGTTTGTTCAAGTTTATTTTTTACTTTCTACACTCATAAAAAAAAAACACCGGTGACCTTGAAGATTCACTGCTCTGATCTGCTTAAGTTTATGAACCGTTAAATATTGTATTTTCACAAACATTGAGCTCACATTTAACTTAAAATAAGCATATTTAAAGAGTAAAGATAACTATAGCATAGTCTGTGTGGTTTGTCCTCGTATGCGTTGCCGTAGTCACTAACATTCATGCGCTTGCGATAATTCGACACCGACTGTGATTGGGGAATGACTGGGAGGTGCAGCAGATACTTCCTGGTTTTGTCAGCTAGTGGGCGGAGCAGAGAGCAAAATTAAATCTCTGTGAATATTGGAATACTTGCCAGGAAAGATTACAGATTGCTCAAATATGCATGAATTACATAAAGTCACTTCAGATATGTTTTTTGATGAAGAAATGTTACAGACTAACTTGTTAGAAACCCCACAAAAAAGTAGATTTTGCATCTTAAATAGAAGAAAAACAAGTAAGTCATTGTTTTTTAATTGAAATTGGATTTTGACATTTTTTTTTTTTATTTATTTATTTATGTATTTATTTATTTATTTGTTTATTTATTTATTTGAAAGGGACAATGCACATTAATAAACACCAGTACATAAATACATGTGTAAATGTGCAGAAGTTAGCAAACAGCTAATTTACATTCGTAGTCCCTTTACATTTAGGACAAGACAACACAACAAGACAGCAAGTCATAAAGGCCACACTCACTCAGGGTACAAAGTGCACATTTTCTAAGGTGCAAATGTGGTTAAGGTGCATTAAGTAGTTTTAAAGTGCTGCAGTTTTAAATCTAATAAATAAGTTAAATTAGTTTAAGACCAGTTCGTATCCACGTGTTGGTCCTCTCCTGCCGCACAGAGATGACCAAGACAGTGGAGTTTGCAGAGTGCCCTCATTCAATCAAAATCGCATTTTATAAATATGCAGCTGCCATGAATTGAAAAGCTGTTTTGCTAGGATGTTCCTTCACTGCAAAAAAAAAAAAGGTGTATCACTGTAATGATAGTAATCACAATAATAGTAGTAATAATAGTAGTCCTTTCGTTGTCTAATAGATTAATTGGTCAACTGAGATTTAATTGACCAAAGTGTGTATTAGTCTATATTTTTTTTGTGTAGTCGTTTGTTTAAACTTTTTCTTGAAGAGTAATAAAAAATTGTATATAATTTTTTTTTTAGTTCCAGAGATTTTGCCACACCCTTTTTACCTGCATAATCAGTAGACATGACATATCCAAATAATTTTGTCAACTACAGCTCTAGTAATAAATTAAAAAATACACAAGGTTGCATTTTTATTTAACCACTTGTTAATCAGGTTGCATGTGTACTTGTATGCTGTATTTCAAATGGATGTGTTTTTGTCCTCTTTCAGATTATTTTTCACAACATCTGGGTGAATATCTCAACGTGCTTTCATCGCTGGAGAGCCTGAACATTGCCATTCTGAAGGCCATGGATAAAACTAAAGAGGTACGTTTCAATGCACCATCAAGCATTGTCCCTTTTTATTGCAAACCACTGAACTACCGATGACCTTGCTCTAGCACAAAAATGAATAAAAGGTGGGTAGGCGTCCAAACACAGAAGGTTTTTGTGCTAAAATGTGCTGAGCGCGTGCTGATTCAAGCCTTTCCCAGACAAACTGCTGGAGCTGTGCTGGTGCCAGTGCCGCAGCCAGACTTCCAAAATGGATGACTACACAAAAGAGCTGCAATAAGTCGTGTTGACTAATTAAGACAACACGCTGCTGTGGTCCCATTTTAGGCAAAGTGATGGGCTAATTTAAGTAGCCTTTTCATCTTCATTTTAATGAACTGCACTTGGTAGAGACGTGTTTTGAAACTTTCCTAACCAAGGTCTACTTACCTTCAACTTGCAAATTAAAAAGCTACTCAGTGTGATGCTTTTTAGCACTAATAATGAAAAAAAAATCTCCCAGTTTGGGTGGGATTTTACTGTGTGTAGACATTACCTGTTCTCTCTGTGTCTGGTTGGGTTTTCCCCATCAACATAGAACAGGGCTGTTCAAATGGCAGCCCGGGGGCCAAATGCGGCCCACTAAGACATACGTTTTGGTCCAGTTTGATAAGACAGACCTTACCCAACCAGCATAGTTTTTTTTTTCAGTAGTATTGCTGGTTTCAGATGACGTCACGAAAACAGCGCGAAATGCAATTGGGGTCAGGAAGTTACCGGAGCCGCGGAGTCCCATGTATTTTCCCATAGATGTTAGCATTAGCCCGAAATAAATTAAAGTTAAGAATAATTCAGAGACTGTCAGCTGGTACAAACCACCGACCACATTTAGGAGAGGTAAGAGCCTCGTTAAAAGACATTTTTGAGTTTAGAAGCGTTGTGAGAGTTTTTAAATAGTTAATAATTAGCCGCGTTTAGAACTGCGTCTCACCATAGAGCGTGTATACGTATGTGTAACAGTATTTTACTGTCTGTTGTGGAGTGTTACTGAAGTGGGAAAGTCTGAATGTCAGAAGACTCAAACAAGAAGTGGCAGTGCTTCGATCAACAGTGGCAGTGCTTCAGATCAACAGTAACCCTAACCTTATCACAGCGGTATTCCTACGCCATAAAATAGTTCCTCACAACAACATTTTACTCTTTTATGAGGGCATAGTCCAGATTAATCAACAAAAATAGGGCTCCTTATTATGTACTGTCTATGTGTTTCACTCACATTCCAACATGCCCTCGGTGCGGTCCATGTGCTAACTGTCTAATCGAGAGAAAGTTTTTCTGCGTTCGTATTAAGATGCTACTCACCCAAGCAAAAACGAGACCGATGCCATTTAGAGCTTTCTTGGATCTAAGTGTTTGACCCGATCAGAAGCAAAATAATCGTAAACTTCGAGTCTTTTGAAGGCTTCATTTGGCTCAGTGTAGAAGGACATCTGTCTCATCGCAGGTAATTACCTGATTAAATCCTTCAGATTGTATGAAAAGTCCGTGTTTTTCAACTGCAGGGTCATATCCGATATGTACAGTCATTTTTTTCCTGATATCGTGTTTGTGTTAGTCCACTTAAGGCTTTGAAGTCTCTTGTCGTTCACTGCGCTGTGTTTGAATGGGAGCGAAGCACTGCTTGCCCCTAATCTCGAGTTCGCACGTCCCTGAGGTCACGTGAGTGAAACCCAGCAATTAGTAGCCTAAAAAATATTTTGTAGGTTGCAAATGAGTTTTGTATGTTGTCGAAACATTGTTATTGAGATACAATGGTCCCTCGGTTATCGCGGTGGTTGCATTCTAAAAATAACTCACAAAGTCTAAATCCATGTCTTCTTTATCTTTTTTTTTTTTACAATAATTTCAGTACAGCCTACAGTATAACTGTTCACCACACACATTACACTTTTGTCAAATAGGTATTCACATTTTCTTTGTTGTTTAAACAAAAAAAGTCCAAACTTTTATACACATTGCACTAGTAATGCACAGGTTTGAGTGGGTCGGGTCTAAGCCCATAATCAAACGCTTTTATGCTTTAGCTTCAAGTGACGGGAACTTCAGTCCATCAAGCCTTACGTAATGCAAGTTCTGCTTAACAAACTAAGACACAACTTATGGGTTTCGAGCATAAACTTTGAAAAGGAAGAAAAAGGCAAGAGGCAAGTAGAAAGTAGAAAAACACAAACGATGCTCCACTGTAAACAGATTTATCATCGTAAACTACGAGCGCAACAAGTCCAATCCTCACCTGGAGAAACGTCCAGAGCATGGTCACGCTGCATCAGTTTAGCTCCTCCTGCATAATCCAAGCTGCCTAAAGTTTACTAATGCTGGTGAATGCTGGTAATTTGACACAGTCCTCAAACAGTATGTTAGAGAGCAAAGCACGCTAATAAGTAATAGCAGGGCATAGGCCTAGACTAGGACTGTGCGCACTATACTGTTTTAAAAAATAAATAAATAAAAAAATTAACAGCAAGCCCACGAAAGGTGAACAACATTATACTGTGGGACAACTGTACACCAAAAAATTGAGATATTGAATGTCAATATGGCCTCCTTATTTTAGAAGGTAAAGAAAGTTTATACACAGTGATTGTCAAATCCAGGTCAAAAGCATTACAAAGGCTGAGCAGTCAGAGAAAACAGGTGGGAAAATTGTCCGTATATATTAAAAAAAAAAAAATTGCATAAAAAAAGCCCTACAATAAACACATTTTCCTGCTAAGAAGTCCTACATAAGCAAGCACAAAATATGGGAATGACACTGCTTTGGCCAGCCCAGTGCACCTGACAAACTGCCCCAGAGGGATGGTAACAGGCCAGGACAAATGTTCCTCCACAGACAATACAGCATGCTTTTAGAAGAACCTTGTGAAATAGCTTTTTTGGCCAATGTTTCTACTCATTTTATGTTACGGCTGCACTGGCGAATAAAATATTTACAACTACAATTTGGGCCGTCTAACTAAATACTAAATAATAGTTGAAGCAAATGTGTTCTTTACTTGATTTTTGCAATCTTATAGGACCATTTTGTGCTGTAGTTACTACTACTACATCATAAGAAGATTTCCAGACTAATTTTGAGCATTTGTGCAGCATTAGCATATGAGGCATGATCGATTTGATTATTTATCTCTCAATTAGTATCTCAATTTCTGGCCTTGGAAATAAGACTGTCACATTTTTTTCTGTTACATATAAATACCAAATTAAAAGTATTAAAGAGAAAGTTAAAACGACAACAATGCAAACAATGTATCATATTTGTCCTTAAATATGTGAACATCAGTGGCCTGGTAATCACTTATCAGGTGCTAAATTGCAGGTATAAACTAAAAATATACAATTATTTGAGCATTTTGTGCTCGATTTATTATTGAAAGAGGCGAAAATAACATAATCCACAAAGTAAAACGTCAGTTCCCTTTAACCCATTTTGCACATGAGCAAACGCTTGATAAATGAGGCCTCATCTTGTTGCAGCTCACTTTGTACAGTGTTGCAAGCATTCCTCATTCATCAGTGTGATGGCTTTGTAAAGGCTTTTCACAACTTTTCATGGCCAGAACAAGTATCGCTGTTGCTTAACGTAACACTAGCTTTCTGCTCGTGTAGAATAAATTGATAAATTGTGTTACACTGTGTTAAATTGTGTTTGCTGAATTTGAGCTAGCTAACTCGCAACAATGAGCCACTGTGCGCAGCCATGGACACAAAGTGGCGGCCATCTTTTATCACCGGGGCTTGCTTACCTGTTATACTAGTGCTGCAGAAATGCTTAAAAGAGGTATGGATTTACGTACCTATGACATCACAGATCAGGGACATTCAGAGTGGTGTTTTAAAAGTTTGTCCTGACTACCTTTAATAATCTCCTTTGTTCACCAAACTCCACTATGTTTGTTGTGTTTTGTTGTTGTTAGCATTGTGGCTAACTGCTAGCATATCGACACGTCTCACTCCTAACAGCTGTGAAAAACACATATTGTGGTAAACAATTCGGAGGCTCAGAATGCATTAGTTAAGTGAACAAAACATGTAGATTGATGTAGGAATTTTAAAATGACTTTTAAAAAATAAAACTCCTAAAATGATATGTTTAGTAAGTGAAACATCACAAAATGAAATGTATTAGTGTGAAATAATTCACTCTAATCTAAATGTGTGTATCATTGGACTTTTAACACTGCATTAAGTGACTAATGATAAGAAGTTTCATTACCTCCAGGTGCCATCAAAAACACATCTTCTTTTATTACGTTCTGTGTCATTAAATATTTGAGAGAAGTCTGTTTTTGTTGTTTGCCAGTATGTTGCAATTCAGAAGTGAAATTGCAATATATTTTTTCACCTCCAAATCCCTCCCTCATAGCTACTTTCTTGTATTGTGTTTTAAACAAAGCCACAACATTATGCAAAAGACCCAGCCTTTTCAAACTTTTTATGTACCTCCATTTACCAGCAAAGCCAAGTTTTATTCTCTGCAAAAGCACCGTCTGCTTAGCATGAAATTTCCAAGTCAAAACACTACTTTAATTGCTACCCACTGCTAATTTTGTGAAGAGAGGAAGCGCCATAAATTGAGGCTTTGAGTAGTAACAGCCTTCGTTGTTAATGGCGGAGCAAAGTAAACGTGTTGTGAATATTTAAGCTTAATGAGCCCACCTTGCTCTTGTGTGTTTCTTTCTGCTGTCAGAGAGTGGCGTAGAAGCCCGTTTTCCGTGGAGGTTTCAGGCTCCACTTAGCATATGTCGTTTGTCCTGCACCGCTGTGCTTTGGCTAATCCCAGGACGCATATACAGAAGTAGCTCTATTCAGAGTTAGATAGTAATGAGGTACTTTTACCAAGGTACATGTATGTTTTTGAATACAGTGAGCTTCTATTGATGGGTTGCATATGACATTACAACATTCTATGCATACAGATTGGGAAAACTAACATTAAAATGAATAAACTACAGTTTTTTTTTTGTCAGCCAGGTTCGTGCCACCTAGTACTTTCACTCAATTTCATTTCACTCTACTTACTAGGTCAGGTATTACAAAACTGCTAACGGTTCTCGAAAACCAGGAAGTACAATTGACCAACCAACAAACAGAGATGAAGCAGTGTGTTGGCCAGAACCAACCCGAGTTGAGATAGCAGACTGTATGCATTCTTCTCCTTTGATCTCAAGTCAAACTAAGTTAAAATATGATATTGTTACTTTTAATTTGAAAGCTTGCTGCACCAAAACAATTGGTGACACATACTACGAAGCTAGATTTGGGGTTTAGCGTGGTAAGTTCTGGGTTAAACCTGGTCTGATGGTCCTACGAAACTGGATCACGTCCTATCGGGGCAGATCTCTATGGCCAGGACCAGGATAAGTTCCCGAATAAGTTAAAAAGACGAGGTGTTGGCCAATCAGAGACGAGAATTAAGCCGTTTGTGAAGAGGGGGAGAGAGAGAGATGAGAGAGGGGAAATGAGGAAATGTGAAAGTTACAGCGTTTTCTTTTATATCAATGTGATGCGCACAGGCCCGGCACGTAACCTATTTATTAAGAGCAGGATGAGATGTTAACTTGTGACTAGGCTATAGAATCCCGTTTAATCTGTGTGATGATTAATATATTCTTTCATTGTCAAGAAATAATGAACGACTGCACTTTGTGCACATTTGGCTGTGGATTTTTTACGCATCACTTTGACTCAGATAAAGGACACAGCTCATTCAGACTAAACGGTCGATCTTATAAATGTTTCGTCATGTCTGCACATTTGTGCTTTAGTCTGTTGTATCCATGCATGACATTTAAATGAACTCTGCAGCGTAACTTCTGTGTCTGTGATTGGTTGATTAAGCGCGGACTTCATTTGAAGCTGCAGCGCGTTTCCTTCGCTTAGATTTTAACACTCGCTTCATGATTGACGTTTCCTCATGTTTGAAGTCCGCAACTCGGGTGTTCTGATTGGTCAGTTTGCGTTAACCCCGCCTCTGCTCGTGAACGCGCACGGCTTCATTGAGAAAATCCAGGGTTAACAGATCCAGTTGTGAACTCGTTTCGTAGGACATTCTTATCGAGAGAGGCTCATATCTGGGTTAGTCAACCCGGGGTTAGAGAAACTTATCCAGGATAAGTTTAGTGACGTTTGTAGTACAGGCCTCAAACAGCTAGGACTGGTTAAAGAAAAAACTTCCCCGCCTACTTTGGAGCAAACAAGCCCCAATGTTTCAATATCAGGTAGTTTCCACAAAGTGAAATGAAACCGGCTTATGTATCAGGCTATTTGTTTTTGTTGTAGTAGCCCTGGTCGCGGACTCCAGTCTAGAGACCCAAACCCCTGCACACTCCTTGTACCAAACACTCGCAGTGAAACTGTTGAATGTTGACCTGCTTAAGTAAAAAAGCTTGATTTTTTATTTTTTCGATGAATTGCCCTGTCCTAATTGTTTGACTTTACATACCAGTAGGAATGCAAGCTTTCAATTTTTTCTTTAGCCGTTAGTTGGAGCCCTTCACGGCCAATAATCGGTTAACCAATTACCTTTCAGGCAGTTCTTTTTTATTGTTGTTGTTTTCACTGGATGTATTATAATTGGGCACAGCAGCGCTACGAGAGTGAACACCGAGCAGCGAGACAGCCACAAGCCTTTGAACTGTGCACAACACCAGTGAATAAAAGTCTCTTGAATCACTGCTCACTGTTACTGTTGCTTATTCAATAAAACCACTCATAAATAAGGAGTCACGTTTTAAAGTTGCTGCTAAAGTTAGCTGCTTACCTTAGCTTGAACAGGTAAAACATCGATAGTTGCCCTGGCAAAAGTTGAATAATCCAGTCTGTTTTCTTCTCCAACACAAAATTCCAAGTGAATAAAACCATGCATGATTGATATTTGTCCATTAACACTGCAGTGTCACATAGGTTCTTTTCAGTGTCTGTTTCCTTGCAGAGAAATTTAGATTTGAGTCAGGGGGTCAGTAGCTAAAATAAGACATACAAGACATGACAAAACATGAAAAAATAAGACAAGCACACATATAGAACATACACCTAAACATTTACATACTTATGTACAGTCACTTATGGGCTCAACACTCTACACCACCATACCCTGTCAAACTGTGGCCCGGGGTCCAAATGCAGGCCTGCGACCTGTTTCAATCATCTAGCATGTTTTTGAGAAACAGAGATGCATGACGAATTTAAGAGACAAAAACTTGGGCTACGGCAATGAACTTGTGACATTTCAAGATTAAATTCACAATGCAGTCACTATAAAAGTAGTTTTACTAGATTAAAATTGTAATTTGGATTATGGAACATTGTTATAAATATGAAAATGTATGGTGTGTTTTTATGTAAGCATTTAAGTCATCCAAGTCCAATTCCTCATTAATATTTCAGTTGAATCTATAAAATAGCTTCTTTGTATGGCTTCAACTTGATTGGTTAATCGGGCTCACAAACGGTTAAGCTGTTAGAGATGTTCAGGACTATGTATCGTCGAACTGTCAAAAAGATGTAACGTAATGTGTCAAGTGCGATTCTATAAAGTTACTCTTCCTTTTGTGCTTACATTTTGTCTCTATTACCCACTTCTGCTTGATTGGTAGTCTGCTTAGTTCAATTTTGTTTTCATTTGGACGAAACTCCATCGAGAATCTGTAATGATATTTGCGTTTTGGGACTCATGCCTCATTTTAAGCGTAATTAGATTCCATTCACCTTGCGTTCCGAGATATTGAGTAATGTAATATTGGGATGAATTCATTAAAGCCCCATTTAGCCGTCACATCTACCATCGACAAATGAGACTGAGATTGTAGGAAATTGGTTTGGGACGTTGTGAATTTGAGATGTGTGTGTGTGTGTTCGTCTTTTTCTCTTTCAGGAGTACCAGGGCTCCAGCGTTCTGGGCCAGTTCGTCACACGCTTCATGCTCAGGGAGACGACGAGCCAGCTGTTGTCTTTACAGAGGTCACTGCAGTGCGCCATGGAGGCAGTGGAGGAGCAGAGCAGCCCGGCCCCGTGAGTAACGCCACAACACGACACCATGTCAACAGCTAAATGACAAACAGAAAGAAAGAGAGAGAAAGAGCTGCAGCTTTTATGGAGCTGGCAAGTCTATCGCAGCTAATCCCCAGGTAAACAGAGAGACGCGACCTTTTCCAACTCCTGCGCTGCGCTGTTATTGATCCGAGTTTCTATTAAGAAGTTGATTTTTGAGCCACGGAGTAAATCGTCAAATGTAGCTTTTTGGTTTTCTGACTTGGACGTGTCTTAACTTTTTAATGCATTATCCATTTACAATAATAATAATAAAGCTTATTTATACAGCACAAACAGTAGAAAACCAAATGCTTGCACATATAAGGTTTTTAGCAATTACTTTAAGGTGATGTACCCGACATTTACCATCTTAAAATGTAAATACACAGAGCTGATTCATTTTAGGGCAATATGGCCAAAAAAATAAAATCTCGATTTTATATTCACTTTGAACGATTTTGATTTTATTCAAAGTCATCGATGACTGCTGCTTTTTTAATATGAGCTCATATATTTAAGCATCTATAAAAGAAGCCATGATTTTTAATTCATAATTAAACTATTCATAAGTGTGTGCTACTGCATGCAGGTTCTTAGTTTGCATCTTTTACACCCTATTAAGATTGTCATCATTAGGAATTTGTTGTTGTTTCATATCTAAAATTTTAAGTTTAAGTCACTCAAACTGTATCGCCATAGTTACTCACCAAAAACCACATGCAGGCAGCTCTCGCAACACAGCAAGGTCAAAAAGACGCAAGATTGTGCGTTGGACTTTTCCCAAAAATTTCCACAAATCTGAACGCTGAAGCGGCCGACTGACTCGCAGAAAAACAACAAACTCGTAACTTTTACAGATTAAGCTAGATGAACCTCCTCTGTGAGATTACTCGTGGCTGTTTTTACATGATAAAAATGCCCGCTAGACAGGCACTAGGTTTCGATCTGTCTCTTCTTCTTTAGAGTCGCGAGGGAGAGCTCTGCAAAGCAGCTGAAATTGTCCACTCGGGACAGTTGGGTCACAGCCCACAGACCTTGATTTTACGATTGGCTATTTTTCACATTGTTGGATTTAAAGACTCCAATTATTCGAATTAATTTCATTTATTGCCCAGCCCTATCTCATACTGGAGCTGTGCAATTAATTCAGTTTCAACTTCAGTTATGATGATTGCCACAATCGGTAACAGAAATGTAATAATCAAGTAATTGGGTTTATTAACATGAATTCTTAAGTTCTCTCTACACACAATTGTCTTTCCATGAGTGGAAAAGTGCTCTTAAATGGTTTCATGTTACATAGAATACATTTTCAGCAGAACATTTACCAGTTCATTCTCCTTTATCTAAGCTGCGCTAGTGCTCTGCCTTCTCTGTAAGCTAGTATATATAATAGTAGGCTGAATAGTAGTGGGTTTCGGGTAACAACATCTTTAGATCTTTCTGTTCTAAAATGTTCTATTCTGTTGTTAGTCTGTTCATAAATGGAGCACTGCAAACTAGGTTTCTCTCAAATAGACGTTTATCATTCCTTAAAGTACATATTCATTCCAGACTCTTTGTCTTCAGATTCTAGTTTCTGATATTGTAAGTAGCTTAGAAAATTCCAGACTAAACTCTGTACCAGCAAAACCTTGTTTTGCAGTCAAAAAGTTCATAAGCAAAGAAATGACAATTAATTGTCTTGTCTTTGTTGTTCGTTGGTATTTTCTCAGCACAAAATTTAATAAAAAGGATAGTCCTAACAAACCAAAGCACCTCTTTGCGGGCCAAATTAGATCTCCTCACACTTTGGGCACCACTGACTAGAGATATTAGTTTGTTTTTCCCAGGCTAAAGTTTCAAGTCTCTAGAAAGCATTACCTGGATAGGATTTTTAATGAACAACTCCAATGCATTTCAAATTACCCAAAGATGCTTTGACAGTGTACATTATACTGCAAAACTGATTATAAGCTGTTCTGCTGTATTTAAATAAATTTGATACATGGTCGTTAAAAGACTTTCAGCTTGTGATCATTCAGGTCCTGGAGGATACAGTTCTTTCACTGACATCAGCGCACGAGAATAGAAGAGTGTAAGCGGTCAGTCACACAAATAGCTAGGTGCCAGTCCACTTAGGCTTTTAAAAGTAAAGAAATAAAACCTTAAAATCAATATGGAATTAAATTTGGAGCCAGTGGACTGTGGAGTTCAGCCAGGACTGGAGAGCTCATGCTTCCTTCTTCAAATCAAAAAGCAAGTTATTAATAGCTTGATTGTGACAGGAGTACAATTCATAATAGCAATAGTCCAAATGTGCAAAATAAAACCGTAGTTCTTTCTCTTTGTCAGTATTTTTTTTTTGCAAATACTTCGACTATATCTGGATTCAATCTTGTTAACTCTAATAGGCAAATGTTCCAGCTAAGACAGGCCAGCTCAAGATCAGATAAGTCCCTCTGGGTTATGCACTGTAGTAACCTTCGACTCATGTCTCATTATAAACTGTATAATGAAGCTTGCATTGTTCTTACATAACACCATATTTGTTGATTATTGACTCCTTGTGACTAGAGCTGGGCAATATATCAGATTTTAGATAATATTGTGGATGTTTTTTTGAAATAATGCAAAAATTAAATCATGAGTGTATCATGCATTTAAAACATATTACAAAAGAGCTCTTGTGCAAAAAAAAAAATAAATAAATAATGCAGCATGCTTTCTAAGAGACAAGTCAAGTTTTTATGAAAAGCAGAATTTGTAAATTAAGTTATTCAAAGTGCTTATAAAACAGTAAAATTAGGGTATAATGGAACAAAGCAGTAAGCACCCGGAATGAATAGTATTTTACTTTTTGTGAGTAGATTTTGATTGGCTTAAACTAAGATTGCCAAAAGTCTAAAACATTTTAATTTACGTAAAGGTGCACTGCGCAACTTTTTGACCAAAAATAAATGTGAATAAAAAACATATTTTTGTAATTTAGATGTCTTTGTCACACTAAATAAAAACTAAAAATCTGCTTTTTTACTTTGAACAGGCTTGCATATCCACAAAATAGACTAAAACAAATATTTTTGGCTTAGAGGAGGGCCCGCACAAAAAGTTCTTTTAGATGACTTTTTTTCATATTATGACATAAAATGTATGTTGTGTCTCTATTCAGAAAGTCCCAAAGTATGGTTTTAACTTTCTCATTCTACTAAATCTGTGTATATGACTTTTCACCTTCAGAAAGTTATACAGTGCACCTTTAATGTGGGGTAGCTGTAAAGTTGGGCAACATATGTAATTTTAGATAATATTGTTAATGTTATATTGAAGATATGTTAAAATTCAATATTGAGACTATCGCATAATTATAAAAAATGTAGCAGTTAACCTACAAAAAGCTTATAATTTACAACTGACAAGAAAAAAAGTGTACTTTTTTTAAATAAACAGAGAAAGTTTAAAGCAGAATGTATTTAATAATAGGTTAAGAAGTGTTGGAATAGGATTCAGCGTCATTTTAGAATATTTTGACCACCTTTTATGATGATTTACCAATAGAAACAAGTCCATTTTGAGTGATATTTTAGTCTTGGTTTGTTTTTTCAAACTCATAAGGTTATAAGGGGGAAGTTCTGCTTTATGCTGTTTATTAGACAAACATTCACATTCTTCTGATAATCACAACTTAAGGACACATTTGAAGACATGTTTTAGCACATGTACAGTGCCGAGTAACTACTAAAAGCACTTGTTCTAATTGGCAAATCTTTATTTACTAAAGTCAAAACATGCTCAAATCACAATAAACTATGTCATTCAGTTGATTTTATTCTTATTGGAATACATTGGGCTATTTTTTTTTTTTTTTTTTTTTTACAAATTGAAGAATATATTAGACTAAGATCAAGATATTCATTTTTGTCATTATCGCTCAACTCTACTTACGCTGGCGCTTGTCTCTTTGCTGTAATTAGATATTGTATTTTCTTCAGAATGTTCATAATCTACACCAATGAATTTTTATGAACTTGAATCAACATCTGACGTAGAACCTTCAAAGTTAAGAATCACAGTTTGTTCAAAGTCTGTCTTGTATTGTACTGTATATAGGTTATTCAATATTTTTAGCTTTTCAATCATATACAAAATGTGCTTTTTTTCATTTTGACTACAATTGAGTAGAACATTGCAGCGCTGGGGGAAAGTAACAACAAGGACACAGGTGTAGAATGAGAGAGATGTTGAAAAATATGAACACAACAGCGGTGGCAGTGCGAGGGGTAGTACACACTGTCAAACAAGCCTCTTTTCAGTCTGGAAATTGAAAGCGAACAAGAGCAGGAACAGCAGCAGCCTTCTCTTTGGACAAACAGAAAGTGTGTTCACAAAACATGAGTCAGGTGTAAGCAAAGTCCTATAGTCCCACAAAATCACAACAGAACTGTATGCAACTAATAAATGGATTTTAGTAATACTGCAATCTCAAACCAAATGTAGAGCCTTTAGCCTGGACCCTGGAGCAGACCAACAATCCCAACTTTAGGCTGATAAGTGGACAAGAGAAAACACAGGCTCAGGCCAAAACCAGACGGAAAAGAGCAGACGAGAAACATGGAATAATGTTCACCTAAGTCTCACCTAACGCAGACTGATCTTGTGACAAAGCGCCGCATTTCCACTGATGAAACTTTATTTTTTGCTCCGATAGACTTAGCAAAGCAAAGCTAGCGCATTACATCAGTGTAGCCTGTGTTTTTACTGTAAAAAATTATAAATCTGTGCATTATGTGTCCAACATAATCACCCTCAAAGCATTAAACAAAAGGTGTTTAATAAGCATCTAGTTTAGAGAACTTGCAAAAAAAGTTAAGACAAAAATAAAAAAAATTTTAAAAAGTGACGATAAACGCTTGTTTACACCAGCGTGACCTTCATGTCACAGCACCAGACTTTAAATATTACGCTTCTTTTTGCGAGACGCTCAGATTGATGTCAGGAAGAATAAGTATAATTCAGATACATGTTCACATTTTCTTTTTATTTATTTAAGAAAGCATGTGTAACATGTGAGTGACGTCAGCTGCTCATGTAGAAGACCCCCGGGAGCCTGGACTTGCAGTGGGAACGCTCATTTTTAACATAAGCGTCCCAAACCGCTCCAAAGTGGAACATTGGGACGCTTATGGGTGTCTGGGGACACAGGCCATGTGGCTAATGAATCTAAAATCTGCTTTAGTCCGATCCCATGTTTGTTTATGTGACAGAACAAACAGCCACTTGACCTGTAAGAGAAAAATACAGGTCAAGGTTAAGGTATACTTAATTAATCCCACATGAAGACAATTCATTCTCTACTTTTGACCCATCTTTTAATCCCATTGGGGCAGCCTGTCGGAAGCAGTGAGTGCCAAAGTGCTAGGTCTGGACTACCTTTGCTAGAGGATTTTCCATGGAAACGTTTTGGTTGGTGGGGTAAGCAGAGGACCTGAAACTTCTTGCTCTTAGCGTGAGTGCTAGCCACTCAGCTGCGAAATGTTTTTGAGCCCATATCTGATATTTAGCCTCCTGCTGTGGCTTATATTTAATTCATTGTTTTGCAAGTTTCAAGTAAGTTTCTAGTGCAAGGGTGGCGAACTGGTCAGAGGCCAAGAGCCGATTTTTTAAGCTGTTATCCTTGAAGACGAGTAGAACAGAGGAAAACAACACTGACACTAGGTTTGATTTAGAAAAAGTATCACGATTTTGCAATTATTCACGATTGTAACTTACAACCAAATAGCAGACTTTTTGAATTTTCTTGCATCCTTATTGTCTAGCATGTTTTTGACCAGTTTCACAAAAAATAACTTATGTTAAAGGTGGTATAAACATTTAGAAGCCTTTGCTTTAATAGAGATTATTAAAATGAATTTTGCTTCTTAAATGTCAACATTTACTAAGATTGGTTTGAACTAACACTGATATTTGTATTTAACTTCCTGCTGTGGCAAACAAATAATAGCTGTTAGTTGGAAATATATATCCATACCAAGGCAAAATCACAAATGTACTTGTTACTGTAGTAAAAATAAATAAAAACAATGTAATTATCTGATAGATAACACATCTTTGCCTTAAGCTAGAACTGATATTTTGCTCTGTTTCTACATAATATACAAATAACTTTGTATTTTGCTTCTAAAATTGTCACGATTAATATTCTTTTGTTCTTACAATTATATCGGGGCTTGAATAATCACGATTATCTGTTAACCTAATCATCTTGACATTGTGACGTCGAGTCCCAATCTGTGTCTGCTTTAACAAGTCATCAGTAGTGACCCATCATCTCCTCGTGCATGGAGGACAAACTATGAAAGACATATGCACATAAGAGGAAAAATAAGGAAAAATTAGCTTTAGACTATGATGTTGAAACCAAATAATTCCCTCGTCTGCTAAGGAGCCAAGTCTCCTCCTCTCGTCTCGATCATTTTGAGTATTATATTGTAAATTTGAAGTCCGCTAAAATGTTTACTGTGGATGTTTTCTTTGCAGCCGATCTGAAAAACTTCTGAATGCAAATAGTCCTCTGGCAAAATCGTCAACTCTCTAATTGTTGAGTCACTAGTCTGAGCAGCGGAATAAAAGTTTCTCCTTTGCACTGACATAAGTAGAACTGCCATACATCTTCACAGAAATAGCCTCTTCTTGCATGTACTATATATTTTTAGGCTGTATCCGGCAGGCTGCGTATGTCAGGACTCAGCACTATTCGCTTGGCTCTTCTCTTCTCTGTCTGTGCCTCCCTTGTGGTGCGATCGGAAATAATGGAGTGATTATTTCCAAGGTGAATTATTGAAAAAAGAGGGAGGCGGCATTGAAATACAGAACGAGTGACTCAGGCCAAGAAGTGGAAAGAAATAAAAGTTCATTGATATGTCTGCACCGCACAGTTTGAAGCTCAAGGTACGCTTATATGACGCAGGCAGACTGTTAGAATCTTTTTTTTTTTTTTTTAGCATTTTTAACATTGGAATAAATCGTGTTTTATTTTGCATTACAGAAGGGGAATTGTATTATAGCGTGTTTGAGTGGGTTCAAATAAACCAAACCCTATTGAAATGAATGAAATAATAACTAAACAACAGATTGGATTAATACTTTTATTATTTTACGAGCTGAGGCGATGGTATTGTTGTAGCATCGAGGTAATCGCTAACAGTGAGGTAACAAGTTACATTGAAAGTTAAAGCGAACACATTTTCAACACTCACCGCGCAGATAACCTCTTCTCAGATCCCAAGTCTTCACAAAAAATTCTTTTAATCCAAACTCCAAACGAGAAAGTAGTGAGAAAGCTAACTTCTTCCTCTTGTTGTTGAGCAGCTGTGTGTCCTTTCTGACGAGGATCGTCCTTCTCCACTATGATAAAATAAAAGTCCTTTTTGTTGTTGCAGGCATCATCTGTGATGGAGTTATTTCCTTTTCTTCCGTTAGTAGCGGTGATAGGAGCATTTAAACCCAGCGCTGCCTCACAGCGCACTAGCACTAGTCTGTGCTGATGCAGAGCATCAACCTGGTTCTGCGTTCAGGTGCAGTCCGACAATAAAACACCTCCACAAATAAATGTAATAATCGCGCTTAATATTGATCTGATTGGTGATTCAATGGAATGGTTGTATTCTGGAAGATCTAAGCTTTAAATTGAGGTACAACATGTCCTAAATATCGGTCGTGCCCTACACATAAATAACCCTAAAGTTTAGCTTAATTAATATTCATAATAACACATCTTTACAAAAACATAAAAATAAACTGAGGCTACAACACGTGTCATATTCACGCAAAAAAGGCATGAAATCATGCTAATCATATGCTTTTGACATCCATCCTGTTATGTCGTAGTTTATTTATATTTCTTGTGAGATCGGGTTGAGGGGAGACCAGGGCAAACTGCGGCCCAGAGGCCACAGGTGGCTCTTCGCCTGTTTTAATAATACCCCAGCCTGTTTTTGAGAATATGGACTACAGAACACAAATTTTATCAAATGTGCTCCGTGGTCCGGCAATCCGCCACTTGTCTGAATTCAATCATTTTTATTTGTTTATTTTTTTAATTGATTGCTTAACTGAGAAGAATTTTGTAAAATGTTAAATATCGAGAGCTGAACATTTTATCGGTTAAAGAAGGTTTTCATAGTAACATGCTTTAAGTTAGTTACAGTATATATCTAGAGAGCTTTAAGGTTGTTAGGTTTATGAGAAATGTGATTAATCAAGTTACAATATAAAGCAAGAACTCCAAAAGTATAATGTCTAACCCAGTAGCAGTGCAAGCATTTTATTTGTATTTATACTTAAAAAATACAGTACACCTAAATGCAAAACTCTTTTATGTGGCTTTTATCACAGTAAATTAATTTGATAATTACGACGTTTGAGTTTGGTAATTACACGTAAAACATATGGAATAGTAACATTTTGTTCTCAGTAATAGTAATTGTGTACATAAAACACTAGAATGTATTTTTCTACTAGTATGACATTGAATATCTTAATAAGATCTCAGAACAAAGACACCATATCTTGATATGCATCTTCCAGTATTGTTATTGACTTGCAAATACACGCAGCTTCTCACTTCTATTTGAATAGAAATACATGCTTCAAAAGATTGCCAATTTACTGCTCAAATCCATGCAGTTCTTATTTTCTCTCTTTTGTTTTGCTCGGGAATATATGTGAGATCTGAGTTCACCTTAGATGACATGGGAAGATTTTTTTGTGAGACTGAGATGCAAACAGATTTAAGATGGAAAGATTTAGTTGGCATTCACAATACAAACTGAACCGGACTTGGCTCAATTTGGAACTAATTTGCAACTATTTGCAACATTATCTCTTTCTGTAAACTGGCTCGGTTCATGTTCACAAAACACTTTTACCAATTGAACCAGCGCATTAGAGACACATCTTCCTTTTGTCTATAGAGGCGCTGTGGGACCAGTGTCTTCTTCGCAAACAGCAAAGAAGACACCGGCTTCTCTGCTACATCAGCGGCTATGGCTACAACTTTATATTTTGTTTTCTCACAACGATCTCACTACTTCTCACACATTAACAGGCCCAGTGTGAGTGACAGACAAAGTGTTGGAGCGAGGACAATGTGGCCTTTCACTTCAGAAGACGAGGGAGGAGGACTGTAAAGTAAAAGAAAAGACAGAAACGCAATAAAACGTTCATCTATTTGAGTAAATCTGGCTCTGAAAGGTCTGGCATCGGCTTATTTAGCTTTGAATCTAAATATTAGATGAATATAGGTCATTTTCCCCGCAATAATGTGAGCTGTAGTGTTTTTATTTTTATATGCGGCTTATATTCAGAAATTACTGTACAGAGTTTGGAGAATTACAATAAGTAAAATTCGGGGCAAACTTTCCATACATTTTTACAGACATGCACAATTCACACAGAATGAGAAAATCTGATAATGTCTAATTATTACAGTTTACATAAGGGTATATACAGTATATTTGTCTGTGCGATCAGGACATTTGTGCGCACTGCGACTGGTAGAACTAGAGTCATATTGAACAAATGTTTCTTTATCTCCTCGGCTCGCCTTGCCTGTATTGGATTTGCAGCTTTGGCGGTGGCCTTTGGGTCTGCAGGCTGTTCGCAGCGTGAGGAGCTCCTAGCATCGCTCTCCCTCTGTGCTGCCAGTGTGACGCGGCACACACACCACAACAGTCATGCTCAAAGGCACATAGTCACAAAGAAGAAAGAGGAGGATAAACATATGCAACATAGGCTTTGGGCTGGAGGACGCGGAGCATTCTCTTGGCACAGTCTGCACTTGACTTTTCACTTTTACTTCAAGGCAGCATCTTTATTACTGTGATTTTATTACTGTGTTGTAGAATGTCAAGGCTTTTCAAATGAAAGGTCCTCACAAGATGATTTGTGGAGATTATAGAATGGAATAATATGTGAAGCATTAAACGGAGCAGTGGGTTTAAGTGTAAATAAAACTAAATTTTGAAAAGAAAGTCAATGCCGCTTGTAAGACAGACCTACCTGATGTGAGCGGTCGGTGTCCAGGCAGCTGTTTTTGGCTGAGCAAAAATCTGATGAGTTCTTGGTATATCTGTTTGCAGAAGCAATAGTCGATGAGAAAGCTGATTAGGGATGGCAAGATTCACTTAAGTCACGATTCGATTCAATTTCCTTCCATTATTGTATTATTATTTGTATTCTATCACTATATTGTGTGTGTGTGTCGGTTGGTCAGTTGCTGCATGAGCAAAACTGATTCTGGCCTGTCGATTCGATCGCTGCTCCATCCCTAATACTGGTTATTTTGTACAAGACGGCTTGTTGATGCGTAAATAATTGGCATCCTAATTTTGTGTTTCGAGATCCTAAAAATATGCTTGGCACTTCATTGGGTCATAACAAATGTTTAAAAAATATTTATTTAAATCAAGTAAAGATATAGTAAAAGTTGCACACAATATAGTTTTTAGTGTTTTTTTTTCTAATATTTGATAAGTCCAGATGAAGGGCAAGAGGTAGTTATGTAATGTAACTAACAATTTTCATTTTAGCTGCCCTCCAAATCATTGAAATATTTTTGGCCTGTAGAAAATTGTGATGTCTTACCTACGTCAAACCTATACGTACAACTGTAATGTCTAATAAACATAGCAAGTTAGATTAAGTTAGGTTTATTAGGACAATGTACTATTACATTTAAGTTGTCTGACCAGCTAGTCCCTACACATGAGGGTCTGGTATTAGAACGGCGAGTTTCAGTTTCGAGGTCGGACTTTCCGAGCGCTGAGTCAGCCAATCACAGAAAACTCGGAAATTAAAAAAATATGCAAAAACTCCATGTTGTTGTCATTAGTGGGTAATTTTCGTGAATCAAACTTGAAAAAAAACGCAAAAAATCACCTTGTTTATGACGCCAAAGTGTCGCAAAGGAGCAAGCCCAAAAAACCGCAACCCGCGACCGTCAAAATTCACAAGCGATTTTCTAAAATAAGAAGCCCAAAGTCGCTTTAAAGAAGCGGACTTGGCAACTCTGGTGACTGGCTCTGTCTTTAGTCCAGAACCTTTTGCATTTGAACAGAATGTAGGAGGAGCTTGTTGGTCAGGAAAACATTTAAGCACAAAGGCAAAGATGCTCAGACCAGATTCTAGCTTCACAGTTAATTTCCATCTGTAGTTCTGAGGAGGGAAGAGGCGAGGCACTACTGGACATGTTTTAGTGGTGGGGGAAACCAGAGCACCCTGAAGAAACCTACACAGACACCAGGAGAACATGAAAGCCCTGCATATAAAATCTCCATTCCAGGATTTTTTACGTAACATTAATACGTGTGCTGTTTAAAATGTTAGTGAAAATGAACAATAATACTAAGTTTCACTATTCGTGTAGAGAACTAAACAAACAATACTGTTGTAGTCAATAGTCTTTAATAACAGTTAATTAAACAGCTAATTAAATGCACACTTTGCAACTTTTTTTGCTCCACTTGTTTTCACCTGGAAATGACAGAAAGCTACTGGAAACCGTGGCTATTTTTCACCCTCCTAATGATTGCCTTTGTCATTCCTCACTTTGCTAATATATTCCTTTCATCCTAATCGCTTGCTGTGATGCATTTTAAGCGCATTTCAAAAGCGGCCGAGTTTTGCCATCACATGGAATTTTGAAACTCCCTGATCGCCTAATTATTTGCTACAGCCACAAAGAAAAGAAAACAATTATCTCAACACGCCTCCAATTTGGTGCAAAAATTGTCACAACATTCGCAGACACTTTTGCTGTGAATACACTTTCTTACCAACCAGCATCCTTCTGCTCTATACTCAAAGCTACAACCCTGAATATGTATTTTTTTATCTATATGCTGTACCGACTGGATCCTTTGAATTGCAAACGCACTTCTCCACTCTCTCTGAAGCAGCTAGCATTAAGCTATATCCCATTCTGATCTAATTCAATTATTAATGCATCACTCCTCAGCTTCCCTTTCCACATCTGTATATGCATTTTCTCCATAACGTCTCTATATCCCTCCTTACGTATTCTGAGCCCGATCGGATTCCCATGCGAACAACCCTGCCTGTCATATTCTCCAGTCTTGCTACTATACTTTTTGTCCCGATGTCTGACAGTTTCTTGTCTGATTTCTTTTTTCCTCCCAGAAGAGAAGCGAAGACCACTGACCTGACAACGGCACCACGAAACGGCAGACTCTGCGGCCAGAACATCCATAACAATCTGTGCTTGTCCCCGTCCGACCCTCGCTCCTTCCTGACCAATGGTAAACACATTTATTACACAGCGCTGCTTCTTCCTCAGTTGCTCAATTATATTGTTTGAGTGGCATTGAAAGGCACAAAGCTGATGCGTGGCCACAACATCATTTTGAAGTGACAATCAAAGTTGCATTTGTAAGACGTGGTGTGGTTTTGTCCACTTAGACTTGTAAGTTTCTATCTGACATTTTGGTCCAAGTTGCTGTTCTTGGTTAACTTCAGTGCAATAGAGTTTGGTGCAATTTTTTTTTGCCTGGGATCCAGAGCCAACACGGCCTGCATTTCGGATTAACTTCACAACATACTGGGCCATCAGATTGTTTTATTTGTGTGATGCACATAAAACAAAGGAGCTGATTGGTTGTATGTTATTTAGACAAAAATGTAACTACACTCAACTCACATTAAAATTGTTTTTTACCTCACTCATTGATTTAGTAAAAATCTGCTATGTTTTTTCAGTTCCATGTTTTTAAAACATTTTTCCATGTATTTTTTGGTGTAAGCAACCCTATTTAACCTGGCCATTATCTCGCGATATTTGTGAACTCGAGCGATATGAGTTTTTCTTTGGCCGATACCGATATTTCAAAAATTTGACTGTCGATTTTCAAGGCCGATTTTTGTATTTTAGTTTTAGCATAGCATAGTTGGAATGAGATAATATAACCAAAAAAAACTCGTATTTTGGCCCAAGAATCATTTCATATGTGAAAGACATTTACATTGTTTATATTGACAAACAAACAAGCCCTTATTAAAGCTTGTGCTGCCACCCATGTCATACAATAAGACTAAAGCTTAAGGTCATGTTAAGGATAAAGTCAAAACTACAAACTTGGCAATAGAGAAAGATTTTAAAAAGTCTTATCGTTTCTTTCCAAACCAACTCAGACTCAGCTAATCATTGTGAGAGCAGCTTTACACAGAAGAAAAGCCCAAAACAACTCCAGATATCGGCCAAAATTGAAGCCGTTAGCGAATATTCAAAAAAAAATGGAAATATCTACCCCCAAATATTGGCCGGCCGATATATTGGTCCATCTATACTAGAGATAATCCAACACATATCCATTGGCTTATTGAACTGTCAATAACACCAACTTTTTACCATATTGCACACCCCTAATGATATGTTTTAAGGGCACAGGAACTTATTAGTCAACTCTGATAAAATCCTGAATGTTCTATGGACATCTTGTTCTTGTAGCTCTAGTATTCTACAATTTAATAACTTTTTTATCAACACTACTTCTGCTTTTGTCTATACAAGAGGTCAAAACTTTAAGCCTCAGTCTTTAACCACATACTGTATGTTAAAATCCATAATGTTCATAACAGGTCACGGTAAAAATGTGTGGGTTTCAGTGGATGGAAGACGCTAGCAGATGGCATTCAGCCTTGATGCAGTAGTGCCATTATGTTTTGAAATTTTTATCTTTATCTTTGAAGCGAACCTTGACTTAAGAATAAGAAAAGAATAATGATGTATTATTCATATTTCATATATAGTATAATCTGCACATCATGCACCTCGTGAAAATACAGTGGGCATCACATTGCACAGTGTTTGAAGTCTAGTATTTTATAATTCAGTTTGATGCTGGAGAGAAGCCGAGCTGAAGTTGTCTTTGTGTCATGTATGTGAAATGAGTGTGTGTCGTTCTTCTGCAGGAGGGACTGAGGACCACGAGGACAACTGGTGCTCCCAAATCAACAAACTCCAGCAGCTCCTGGACAAGCTGGAATGTCAGGTGAAGTCTGCTGCTTGTCTATACTAAAACCTCAGGAAAAAATTACTCAAAGGTTTTGTCAAGTACTTTAGCACGATTTAATCTTTCATAAAATGCAGTTTCAAGACAGTCCAAATGCAGTCTTTCATAGATGTTTATAAATGTCTAATCACAATGTGAAATCTGCATTCATTGGATCCAGCCTGATTAAGACCTTGTCCACACGAAGCCAAACCCAGGCATTTCAGAACAAATATTTGACCTAAACCACATACGAAGCAGGAGAGACAAAACAGTGTTATAGTTTTATGGACAATATGTGAATATGACTATGCAGCATATAGACCAGAGGTTACATTAGCTGACAGTTTTCCGTCATTGAGGGATTGTATTTTGCCTTGATGGAAATGTCCAAAGCTCTCCGTATGCTTTTACAGTGCCTACAGCCTACTGGTCTCTCAAAATGAAGACACAACGAGGGACAAGTGCTGCTTTGAATCCCGTTCATGTGTGCTGTTTTTTTTCAGCGTCACCGCGAGTTTATAAATCTGTAAACAGGGGACTGCAGTTTCACCGACCACACTTTAGCTACAGAGAGCACAGAGAAAGTCAGCATTGTGTCGGTCTGATTTCAAGAGGATTCTTTCCTTTGACCACGATCGCTTGACAGATCTACGCCCGCATCAGAAAAACTTTGTAGCAAACATATAACACCCCCCAACCCCACACACAAACATGCACACACACCCACGCACCCCAACACACATACAATCATTTCTAAATCTGCTGTCTACTGTTTGTTAGTCTTTGCGTTGTTTACTGTCTCTCAGTCTTGTGTTTCTCTTGCTACTGTTGTGGTTGTTATTATTTGTATTTTCACAATTAAAAAAACCATACATTTACTGAGCTACTCCAGCATGATACAGAATTAGCAGAGGTGGTTGAGCAGCCAAAGAATTGCATTTATTTCTGTCTTTTTCACAATTCTTCTGGACATATTTCAAATTTTAATACAATCAGAATTCTAAAACATAAATCACACACTGAATCATAATTGAGAGACTAGACTAGATATTTTCCGTGCTATATGTGAATGTCAGGTATTCAACCTCTGTCTTGACATGATACGCTTACTCATTCTCAGTGTACATAGCTTCAGCTTTATTGCATTGCGGTTTGCACAGCAGGATTCAACCTCAGGAGTCACAGTCATAGAATCACTATAACATCTTAAGACAAACAATAGCGTGCTTACATTCGTCCCACTGCAAAACCTCATTCCTCTCACACAGCTCTGACTTTCATCCCGTCTGCTTCTGCCCTGTTACATCCAGCTCTGCTCTTTGCTTTATGATTAACTTCTTCTTTTTTCTGTTTTATTGATGTTAGCTTTCCTCTCCTCTTTGTCTGTCTCTCCCAAAGCCGTTTTCTCTTTTCATTCCTCCGTTTTGCCTCACCCAGCGGGACTCAAAAATGCAATATCAAAGAAATTTCATAACCTGCAGGACGTTGGGCGTCCGCTTTAATATGTCCGTCCTCGCACCAAGGCTGTCCTTCTCTGTGTCTTTCTCTCTTTCTTTGCTTTCAAGTGCAAAATATGCTGTATAGTTGAGGTTATGTAAAACTAGATTTTGTTTGTTTGTTTGTCACTATACCTTAAATGAACTATTGACCTTATTTTGTCCCGCTCACTTTACTTGGCAGTGCACTTCCAGTTTAGCTCTTTTAATGTAGCTAACATGTTTGCTTGTCGGGTCAAATGTATAACAGTTAAAATAAACTAACTCTTGAATACTACAGGCTAAATGCAGCTCAGCAGGAAGTGCCCTGCCAAAAACATGGGCGAGGCAAAATAAGGTGAATAGGCTACTTTTTTTTACAATAAAATAACTTAAAATCGATTTCCCCTTGCACAGATGTCTTGTTTACATATATCTTCAGGTTATAATTTATCGCAATGGAATGACTGTCCCGTTTGTTCATCCATCACTGCAGAGTTCGTCTGTTGTTGTTAGCATTGGTGCTAACTGCCATTAACTTACCAAGGAAGTCTCGCTTCTAGCAGTTGTGAAAAAAGCTTGAAACACATCACGATGAACAATTCCGACCCTCAGAATGCATTAGATAAGTGAGCAAAACATGTAGACTGACATAGAAAGTTTAAAATCTATATTTTTGACTTGTTTGGATTAAAGAATCAAAAAATCAGGTATAGGACCTTTAAAACAGTAGTGCGCAATGTTGTATCTGGCTTGTCAGTTAACGGTATTTTGAGCACCTCTGCCGTGTCTCAAATTCAACTCCACATTGCCCAGTGCAATTAAATTTGTTCATTTGCCTGGCGTGACGCACATAAAACAAAGAACTCATTGGTTGCCTGTCAGTTCAAACAAAATGAAAAATAAAATGAATATAATTATAATAAAAAAAAAATATTTGTTTTTTGCTTCAATTGTTGGTTCCACAAAAGTTAGTGATGCACTAATCCAATGCTACGATTGAAATTTTGACGACATTACATTGGTTCAGCCGATATAATGTTTGTAATTGGACAACAGTGAGACAATTTACTGGGTGATGTGGCTCATAACTTCTCATAAGGTTTGAAATATTATTGTTTTGTTATTTATCAGCCCTGTCTGTCTCTGAAGAAAACGAAGATATGCAATGAAATGTACAGAACGCCGAAACAGAAAAAAACAACAACATTAAATCCAAAGAAAATGTCGCCACGTGGCTTCAACCAAAATGTGTGGTTGTTTTACGTTTTGGCTTTCCGTAACATATTGACGTAAAAAAGGCGTGAAAACTTGCTTATCGTATGCTTTTGACATTTTGTTGTATATCTGCGTTTTCTTCTGAGACTGGGTTGTTATTTACACGATAAATAAAAGTTGCATTCTACTTAATTCTATGCTATTTTCAATCCTTACACAGGTAACTGTCAATATTGCAGACATTTAATACCAAATTATTGATGAGATTAGGACAGAAAAAGCTGGATTGGTGCATCCATAGAACAAATATGTAAGTTTTTCAGTCTCCTCCTGTGATCCTCAAATGCAGTCATGTTGGTTTCATGCGAGAGAGCATCCGCATCACTGATTGGCTAACTCATCTGTCAGTCACAGCCATTAAACATTTTCATTTCTTTATTTCTCTTTGTATTTTTATTGTCCTATAGTGAACAACTTTATTTTCTCATTTAAAAATGAATTGTTTTATGTTTTAGGCTTCAATACTGTCTTTCTTTTAATTATTTTCTTTGTAGTAATTTATTTGATTGTTGTTATGATCCTTTTCATTATTTCTTGTAGGGTCCCAAGTTGGAGCCACACAACGAGGACACTCTGGCCGGCACATACAAGTCGGTGAGTGGATAATGATCATAACATGTCATCTGAAATGTCCAGTTGAGTTGCACATAGTATTTTAATAGGACATTCAAGGATCAGGCGGCGCTCTCCCTCAAACTGTCTGTCACTGCTCAGATGTCCCAGAAACTCGACTGGATGGATCCCTGTTAGGGCCACAAAACTTCAAATTTTACTGTCAACGTTCTGGACAGACGTGACATTTGAATTTTTATTGTCCCAAGAAAGTTTTATTTTTTTGACTGCTTTGCTATTTACCTTGTCAAGTCTGCAGTTATGAATGAACAATGCAGTCATTTTAGTGTAGTATTTGTTTTCGTTTCCATAATTCGAATAACATAACATTCAATTCAACTCAATTTATTTTTGTAGGGCAAAAAATCACGACAGTAGTTTCTGCACAATGCTGTTTTGTAAATTCATTAAGGTTGTGCATAGGATCATATTCTCCCTGCACTAGTCCTTGTTCATTGTATCATTGTCATTATTTGTATTTATTTCACACAAGCTCTCTTTTTGCTGTTATACATCAGACAAATGTTGTAAATTGATTGTTTAATTTTAAAAAAAAATCTAGCTTCCCAGACTCTTCAACACATAGAAGAAGAATCATAACAAGTGCTATTAAAAGGGCAAAGCGTGTAGTACTCGGACATGCTTTTGAAAAATGGAGTGTCAAGTCTTTTTCCATGAATGCTGGTTTGACTTGAAAAACCCAGAAAACGACAGACACAAGGTTCAACTCAGCTTTATGGTTTTTATTGATCAGCTTCTTAGTTACAGCAGATGTAGTGCCAGAAGCAGAAGCAGGTCGAAAACCTTAAAGATAAATGTTAAACCAAAACATTTTATTATACATTTTTATTTATTTAACATTTTTAACTTTCTAATTTTTAACTATTAGAACTTAAATTGTTTTCTAAACAGTGTTTTTAATCAAACTATTTTTAATGATACTTTTAATATAACTTATTTGTCTTTTTAAAATATTGTTAAATTGTCAACTGGCAAAAATTGAATTTAATTACTTACTTTTAACCAAGTTTTTAATAGCTAGCTAGTTTTTAATTACTTATTTTTAGCTAGTTTTTAACTACTTATTTAACTATTAACTACATTTAATCAATTTTAACTTTTAACTACATATTTTAAACATAGTTACATTTTAAACAAAGCATTTTAATTAGGTTTTAGCTTAGCAGATTTATTTATACAATAATGAAATAATACTGAAGCCTTTTAAACTAAACAGTTTTTAGCTATTTTCACACAAATTAAATTACTTATTGCATTTAATAATTTTGACAAACATGAACTAAATAGTTGACTACAAACTTACAGATTGTAAATAAACAAGAATTATTCCATGTCTACCAATAGAATTGCAAAGTAGAATGAATTATCAAATATAACAATTGTTGAGCCCCTACAAACTATTTTGGTATATTTCAGTTTGTATTAGGCTATTTTTAACCAAATATCTTACCAGTAGCGTCTATGTTCTCTCTTTGCACTCATGAGTCTGAGTGTTTGACTCCACACCTGTCTTGTGCGAGTTAAATTGAAGGGAGGAGACACTACCTCCTACCTGAGTAGGGGCTCCATCTGCTGCTACTTTTTCTGATAGAGACAGACTGAGATGAGAGATAACAGGACAGACTGAGAAGAATAGAGAGAGCATGACATGGAGGAATTGCTAAACCAAGCTTGGAATTAATCGGACGCTCATCTTGATTAGAAGGCAAGAAAGTCACTCCGTTGTCAACATCAAAATACGACCAAAAACATTGTTATTTAGCTTTACTTTGTTTGCCTTTTTTGTAAGTTTTAGTACAGGATTACTAAACTGGCATACTGTATTGTGTTTATTTGGAATTAGTCCTGTAAAGAGCCTGTTTACTATTTTCTTTCACACAATCACGAGAAAAAAAACACTAAAGGTCGAAGATGGCGCCCTTCTTCAAAACCTTTGCCTCTTGCGCAATGCCCCTTGAAGTCTCAACAAATAATGTGATAATTCCATGTTGGCAGCTCACAGCCTCAGAATGTTTAATATGAAGATAAGCTTGCAATATTTTTCCCATGCTGTGTGCTAATAACCACACTAATTATAAACAGACACTAATGATGTCTTTTCTCAGCGAAAAGCACAAAGTCCATCTATCCTAATTATCCATGTGGCCATTGTCGAGTTTAACTGAGCGTCCTGCTGCTGCTGCTGCTGCTGCTGCTGTTGGTTTTTTCTAACTTAGTTGGAATGTTGTGAATGTGCAGACAGCCAATTTACCGCGCTCCCCCTCCTCAAGTGGTGCCACAAACCAAGGGGGGCCCAATGCAAAATTAAGTTATAGGTGTTGTTTTGTTTGATTCCTGTATGTCTGAGTGTAGGGATGGGTACCAAGACCCGGTTCCATAGCAGCTCCGGTGCTGCGTCTTAACGGTCCATTGGATCGATAAGCCAACGAGCCGCGTGCACGAGATGCTTGAAAGTAGGGATGTTCATGGTTAACCGATTAACCGGTTAACTGTGACTAATGCCTTGTTCGAGTGAGACGTCTTTCACCGGTTAACTGACAAATATTCAATTGCTCCAGCAGATGGCGCCAACTGCCCCTGAACAGCGCTGGCGTTTGTCAGAGAAGGAAAAAAGATCGCTAAAACCACAAAAACACTGTTTACCTCAGAAGGACTGAGCAAACTGGCATGACACTGCAGTGTTTATGAACTAATATCAACCATGCATGGATTATTAACTTGGATTTTATGTTGATGAAGAAAACAGACTGGGCTAGCTTGCCTGGGAAACTATCGATGTTTTTACTTGTTCAAGACAAGCTAAGGTAAGCAGCGAACGTTAGCATCAACTTTAAAACATGACTCCTTATTTGAGAGTAGTTTTATATAATACATAGTGCAAAAGTGCATTAAAACCGTGTTTATAGAGGCTTCTATTCAGCCGTGTTGTGCCCAGTTTAAAGGCGTGTCGCTGACTCGTTGCTCTAAATTCACTCTCGTAGCGCTGCTGTGTCTAATTATAACACGTCCAGTGAAAATAACAACAATAAAAAAGTACCGCGTTAACGTGTTCGGTTAACCGATTATTGACCGCGAAGAGCTCCAACTAACCGGTTAAAGACATTTTTGAAAACGTGCATCCCTACTTGAAAGTATGATACATGGGTCGCTTGCCCGCAGTACAACGCCTAATCTGCCACATCATTTCACAAACTCTGATCATTTGTGGAATAAGCACAGCACAGCTTTCGAACGAATGGTAACCTTTTCAGTTCAGTTTGTGAAGCTGACTACACTGTAAAAATAACGTAATAACGTACGTAAATACATAGGCCTAAATAAATTTAATGGGCTAGTAGTTATTTTGTTGTTGTCTTTTTTGAAGTTTTATTCTATAATCTCTGTTTATACAAAAAACATGCAATCATTAGCAGAAAAAAAAATACATTTTTTATGAGTAAAAGTACGATAAGAGAACCGTTAAAAGACCGGATCGATAAGCAGTATCGATAAGAGTAGTAGTATCGATAAATCCTTAACGGTACCCATCCCTATCTGAGTGTTTATTTTCTTATAACTGACATAATACATTTTGACATAATGAAATCAAACGTATGGATCCCCAATAAGAATGTTCCAAAGGATTGTTTTATCTTTCTGTTTCTATTGAATTGAGCAGTTGACTTTTCACCTCCAGAAAGTTGCACAGTGCCACTTTAAAGTTACTGTGCATTTGGGTAGTAACGTTGATGCTTTGGTAGTAAGGCAGTCACAATATGAATTTATAGTGTTATTGTTGCGAGACAAAGTGTCATAAAACGGTAATTCACGAATACTATCACCATGACCAAACAACAAGAGAATCCTTTTTTTTTCATTCTCACTGTCTAACAAGTCACTTTTTTGCAGCCCAATCTCTGGAGAAACCGTAGATGTATAACAAAATGTACAACAAAATTCATTACGAAAAGCCCAAAAGTTAAAATAACCACAAATTTTGTTTGGGTGTAACCCTAACATACCACAAGTCCCCGTCCTAAGCTTACCCATTTTAGTAACTTGAAGCCTAAACTTACCCCTTAAACCCAAAGAAAATGTCGCCACGTGGCTTCAACCAAAATTCGTGAAGACATGGTCATTCTAAGTACTGACATTCATTTTATCTCCACATTTTCTTCGGAGACTGTGTTGCTTTTAAATCAAGCATTCAAAAAAAAAAAAAAAAAGTAATTCTAATTATAAAATGTAATTAAAAAATTAGCTTCTCAAAATATTTTTTTCTGTAGATTTAAAAGAACAAGATAGCCATGTTTAGAGTCAATTTATTTTTTTATTTTTATCTTTTGACCTCCAGATATTTTTTAATTGGAATTTAATATCCTTAACAAGACTCACAAAATGACATTACATGTCACTCTAGAAAAAATAGTTTGTTTATCTGAGATAAAACACATCTGAGCCAAATATCAGCTATAAATTCGAAATAAACGTTTATATTGTGACTTGAATAATCACAAGTATTGGTGAACCTAATAATCTGGACATCCCTGTGGAGTAGTATGATTGTAGCTGTAGAGGTAATGGTGTCTTTTTTATATAAAATTTACTTTAATTAATTTAGTATATTTTATGTATGTTGTGCTGCCTTTTTGTTTTTGTACTTGGGTATATTTGTACCTTATTCGACAATCTTTTTATTTCTCCATCTAAAAATACAGTTCAAAAATAAAGTGTTCATAATATAGAAAACGGGACCAAAAATAGATTCTAAAGCACAATTTCCTTCTTCTATGATTGCAGCATCAGGTAACCCAGCTGCAGCTGTTTAAAATGCGGATGGAGTTGTTCTTGTAATGCAGTAACGTTGACTACTGTGGCCAAGTAATTTCCCTTGTGGATCAATAAAGTTTACTTTGCTCCAAAAGTCGGAAATCCAATATAAAACATAAGATTCTACAATTTCTATTTCTGCACCAAAAACAAAAGGAAACTCATTTTAAGCATTGGGGCAACACAGCCTTCTCATTTCATCACGCCTTTTTCTCTGTGGTCGCTCGATTACAAATGAATTCCCAAACACACAAAAAATATGTTCTCATGCAGCTGTTCTCACTCCAAAACTAAACATTCTAAATATTTTGACGGACGACAAAGGAAAACACAGCAGACGTTGCATCTTGTTTATTATAACGAGCTGCCGAGTTACAAGCTCCTCCAAGCCCAAATAAACGAGTTTGATCTGTTCGGGTAAATTGCCTTTCTTTTGCCCACAGAACATCCTGCTGGTTCAGAGGGAGATGTCCGTCGTTGAGGCCGACTCGGATAAGTTTCAGACGGTTGTGAAGAGTTACCTCGCAGCCACCGCGGCCCACACCGACAACCTGCAGTGAGTGTGTCTTGCTCATTACTTCTAATAGAAAACACAACGGCGTCAATGGATCGGTATCTATAGCAACTGTGATAGGATGAAGAAACGCCCACTTTGGTGCAGGGTCAGGAGAATGACTCAGAATGACTTTTTAAAACCCGTCAACAGTTCGTCAGGGCTGTAATGTCATCTTAGGAGGTTTATGTAACTACCAACTGTGGTTTAACTAACGGGCTCAAGTCAGAGTCAGATTAGGAACAACTTCTGTACAGCCGAAAGTTCTAACAAATCTGGTTATTTCATACTAAGCAGCAGTGCTTGGCTGCTATGATTGTTTCTAGTGCAACATATTGGAACTACATAATAATGATATCTGACAATATTTCTGAAGTTGCAATAAGTTCAAAAACATGACAAGAGTACACAAATAAGTTTTTTTTACAGACAATAAATCAAAAAAGAGTGGACCACCTAAGTGCAGCCAATCAGAGCTCTACTTTCAGCTACCTAGGAGAAATAAGAAGTTATTATTCAATTAAGACAGTGAAGAGTTGGAAAGTGCTGTGCTTACTGTATACTTGTTTATTTGAAAGGTTTACAAATTTGCAAGAACAAAAATGAGAGAATCGTTTCTCGAGCCACACTTTCCCAAAAAGGCATATTAGGGTTAATATAAGGGCAAACTCTTACTACCTCATTTACCCAGCATGCCCTTTCGTCATGTGCAAAATAGGTTAAGGGGAGCATCTGAAATGTTTGTCTAACACAGACACTTTAAAAGCTAAATTTGAGGTGGTGCCAGTCTGTTTTGTGTTTATGTGCATGATGCATCCATTAGTAATCGGAGTGCAGAATGCACACAAACAAATATCACACTTTTTTTCAGTTAATAGCTACAATTTAGCACCTGCATTGATAAATGAGGCCCCAGGTGTGTGTGGAATACAAACAGACAACGATATACAATAGGGATGCACCAACCCAGTTTTTGAGTTCTGATTTCAATACTGTGGCTTTAAGTATCTGCCGATACTCAATATCAGCCGATACCAGTTTAAGGACTGAGAACAGCATTTTTCTTCAAAGTCAGTTAACTTTAATCTTATAGTGTTATGCAACTGTTATTATGTGCAAAAAAAACAAGTTGATAAGTTTATGTGAATATCATTTCAAACATTATGAGATGTTCTTAGTCCACATCAGCCAATAAATAGTCTCATTTTGTCTGTTAAAAGGCACCAAAGAGATATTTGTTGAACTGATATTATGGGACCAATATTTGATCCAGCCAAATTTAGTAGATCAGCGCCTATTCAAAGCCAGTATCTGAATGTTGCATCACTAAATCATATTATCAGAGTATTAATACTGTACATGGATTTCCATAAAGATAGTACAATATTGACTTCAAGATTCAGCTTATGAGTTGATTTTGTGTTTTCCAAAAAGGCATTTATAATTAGTACTGCTGTGTCAGACTCTCACACAGCGATCTATCCAGTCCGGACGACCGGAGCAGAGCCGTTAGCTTTTCTGTTGTAAGGAACTTTTTCCGGACTGCCAGAGCGCACCAGAGCCCTTTTTGATGAAGTTGTGAAACCAACACACGACAAACAGGAAACCAAGTGTGTGCAGGTGATGTGATTCCGATGGTTTTCAAAATAAATACATTAGGTTACTGCTACTAAAATAAAAAAGTCAAAATGCTCGACATATACACAACTTTATGACACAGAGGATGTAAAAAAAACACCTCCCGTGCTTATCCAGTGTGAAAAATCAAACCAAAAATAAACTGATGTGAAATAAGCCCGAAACTCGGCTACATATCCATGGACTCATTGATTGCATAAACTCCCAAGCTATGCCTGACCCCCGTGAACTCATACATACATACGCATGCATATTCTGGTCGCAGTGTGAGTGACCACCGGACCCAGACGGATCTGGATCTGGATTTGGACTGGAGGCAGTGTGAGCCGGATGTTAGTCGACCAAGAAGTTCTTTGGTCGACTACTGTCAAAAGACACCAAACCAAATGTAATCTCTTAAAACATGTTAATAAAACACAATTTATTCCCAATCTTTTTTCAAACAAACTTTTTAATACAAAACAATTTAGATCTGATCCTTGGCGCGCTTCATTGTAATATATTTTTAACTGCAAACCAAATTTTGGTCCACCAAGAAAAAAAGTTTGGGTGCCCTGCTATACACCAATTATTCCACAATTGTCTTCTTTCCCAAAAGTTTGCCTGTTTCAATAAAGTGCACTACAGGTTTGACACATGGAGACTCACTTCTACTGTAAGTGTGCTTAAATACCAATCTGCTTATTAACCATATTCCCTCCGCTCTCTGAACAGTCGATTAACTTTGATGTTCCTATAGCTAATATTGAATTTCTTTCTTTGCCTTTGCCCGTGTCGATTCCTGATGCCAGTGTGTCCGTTCAGAAGCTCCCAGGAAAGTCGTGTTACATAATGTATGAGTTCTGGCAGGATCGTCTCTCCTGGATGAGGTCAGTACACCGTGTGTCGTGCTGTTTTGGTGTGTGTGCGTGTGTGTAAATTTGTGACGTGCGCGCTGCCATCTGTTCATCTTCACTGGGAGGAACGTTTCATCACAGAGTACAAAGAGCCAAACGGTCTGCACGCTCTAATCTGGGTGATGATGATATGGACGTAGATTAGGTGAGTAGTGTAGGTCAGTGCTTTCTAAATTTACTTCAAAGTTTGTCTCAAACTTGAATTACTCCAGGAGCTAAATCTATAAAAGTGATAATTGTTTCTGTAATATTCATCATCCATGCAATATAATAAACCTGGTTTAGTAAACCAGATTTGTAGATTAGGTGGTCCTTATGAATATACTTTTTGATAAAGTGTTCCTCGATCTGAAAAAGTTTGAGAAACACTGATTTAGTGCAACAAAGGCATATAAATAAGAACTTTTGTTCAAGCCCATTTTTGATTTTTAATTTACACCGTGCACTTTTAATCATACAAACTACCACAGCGATAAAACATGAGACCTGACAAAATCCTGCACAAGGATGACCGAGGGAAGCAGAGAGCAGGGCCTCACTACAATGTGAATCTTGGTGAGGATATATTCTACATATTGTAGTACAAACTTATACATAGGGTTAACAAAATCATTTATTTGTCTGAAATATCTACAGATTAAAGGAAATGGCAACATTTTCTCCCTAAGATTCATATGAAATCTTGTCTAGGGCACCAGTGAGGGCTGGTACTGCATATTGTCATAGGTTGTACCACTTGTTTTGAATCCAGAGATGGACTAATATGTGTTTACTTATTTAAATTTGCTGCATGTCCAATCCATCTGTTTCACAAACCATGATGAGTACTGATGACATAGGTAACTCAGAAGTTGCTATATTGAGCTTTATACAGGCAGTAAAATGTGCTGATAAACAAAATTGAGTTACAGTATATTGTTTTGCAAACTAAATATAAAATGATGAAGAGCTAAATGGTTTCCATATCATAGTGTATCATTAATTAAAGGGGACCTATTATGTAAAATTCAGTTTTGTAACCATGTTACAGCAGTGTCTTCTCATTAGTTTACCCAAAGTTGTATTTGAATTGCTTCATGCATGTTTGAATAATCTTGTATTTTCTATAGCTGATGCATGAGTGCTCAGAAAATCCCTTTCTTCACCTACCACCTGTCCCCACCCACTTGTCTGTATTTCCTTGCGATTACTCAAAAATTCTCATTTAGAGTAAAAGATGTAGTGTAGACACTTTCCAAAAACAAACAATAGTCATTTAAAATCTGTGTCTTATGAAAGTTAACTTTACAATGAAGAGGTTTATTGTTTTTGTTTGTTTGTTTGTTTTTTCGTTTCTATTTTTATTTATTGTTTGTTTATTTATTTTTTCGTTTCTATTTCTATATATATTTTAGATCATTTTTGTGTTTTATAATGAACAAAATGTGAATTATTGATCTGCATATGCCATAGTTTCTTCCTAAATTTACAGACAAATCACTAATTAATACATTGTGATCAATTGCATACTAGCTGCTGTAAAATGCATTGCTTTGTTACTATAAATAAAGTGTATAAAGAAAATTAAACTGTGATCAGTGAATCAAAAATCCTGCATCTGTTCTTTTTAAATGTTATATTGAATTATTGTCAAAAAGATCTGGGAATTTTGGATGACATTTCTGAAATACCATGGGTTCCTTGTCAAGTTAAAGAGCGCCTTTTTGACAAGCTAGTAATTGCATCGAGGTAAACAAATAACAACCTCACGCGTTCTCATTGTGACTGATCGGACCATTTGAATAAAACTGTGTAATTTATGCTGATTTGGAAGAAGAATGTAATAACACCATATTTGTGCATGTTTTCAGTCTCATACTTCACAGTGGATTTTCTTCACATCACCAGTCAAGAGGAAGAGTCCTATTGCATAAACCCACATTAGCATACGTCTGTACTCATATTGTGTCTGTTGTTTCCTTCAGCTATCTCCAGTCCAACAGCAGTAAAGATTTCCAGCGCTGTGTCATCGACATGCTGGAGGACGCAGAGGTCGTGTCCACTATGTTGCTTCCAGGTTAGTTTGATTAACATTTTCAGACTGGGATGAAGATAACGTGTTTTTGTTTTGTTTTTGTTTTTTTTTTGTTTTTGTAATAAAATGTACTTTTTAAACTTGTACAGAACAGTTGCCACTAATATATTTATTGGACTCTCTAGCGACTATTTTCTATAACAAACAGTTGTAGAAGAATGTCACACCTTGAGCCAAATTCTGACAGAACTGCACAATCAGATTCATCTGTTTTAGAAATATTGGTCATTGGCCAAGTTAAACGTCTCTCACCTCAGATTAAACATTTTCTAGTATTACGGTATTACAGTTACTATTACAGTAAGATGTTTTCTGGCAAATTAAGTCCACAATAATTCAAGTCGAGTCACAATCGCATTTTCATGAAGGTTGTTGATCAGACATTATGACAGAAAAGTAAAAAAAAGTTAAAGAGGACCTATTATGTCAAACTCACTTTTCTAAGTTTTTAACCTTGTTATGATGGGCTTCCTTCATCATTAGTTTACTCAAAGTTATATTTGAATTGATTCATGCATGTTGGAGTAATCTTGTATTGTTCTTCAGCTGCAGCTCAAGTGCTCAGAATCCCTGTTCTCATCACCACCTATCCCCTCCCACTTTCCTGTATTTACTTGGTATATTTCAAAGATGAATACTCAAGTGAAGCTTATATGGTTCAATACTGTCCCAAATTCACTTTCCAACAATAAAAATTGTTTTTAAAAATCTGTTGCTTTTACAGTTACATTTTAAGTGAAGAGGCGGAGCTTATCAGTTCTGCAGTTTTGAACAGGAAGTCAGTAGAGCTGTTCCTATTATTAAGTTGTTTTAGATCAACTTTGTGATTTACAATGAACAAAAGGTAAATTACTGATATGTGCATGTTCTAGATTCTTACTAAATATTTAAAAAAAACACAATAGGAAACCTTTAAGAAAAGATGTTAAATCTTGCCAGGCGGCGATAGCCTCACGTTAGCATTTAGCTTGCAGCTACTGTTCTCTTTGTTAGATATATTTACATAATGGGACCATTAGATTACTTCATTCATCTAAATGTCTTCATTTTGACATATTTGTTACTGTTGAAGTTTCTTCCCTAGAAAGTTAGACGTTGTTACTTTAGAATGATTTTGAGCTTGATCATAACTAGTTAAAACAAATTGTATTAAATATAAGTGTTGAATACGTTTGTTTGTAGTATAAAAGTTTGACTTAAAAGGAGCATTTTTATTAACGTATCGTAATTTGTATTGAGAATTAGGTTTCTTCCTTAGAGTTTCAAATATTACTACAGGGCTTCTGCTGGGTCTTAAAAACTCAATAAACTCTTAAATAGAAAGTTTGAATTTTGGGCCTTAAAAAGTCTTAAATTTGCTGTTGAAGTTTTTTCACAGAACTTAATTTTTAAATGAACCAATTTCAATAAGAGTTCTTTTTTTCACACTGCTGCAGCTTTGTCAGAAAATGCATTTTTATAACACAATTGGTGTGTTTCTTCTACAGTTATTTGGTTGATAGAATGCTCCATTGCTGTAAATTCTTTAGCTGTATATTCTCCCAATCGCTGCAGAAACCCTACACTATCGTCACAACACTACAATCTATCATGCTCTTCTATCCATCTACATACTGTACAATGTTCAGATGTCATGCTATCCTCCCAGTTGAATGTGTGAATCACAAAGAACCAGTACACAGGACCCCAAAGGTGAGCCTGAAATAAGTCCGACACATCATGACTCTCTGACGCACTTATTATTTTTCCTGTCAGCGCATCATTGACACCTCCTCTGGATCTATAGTATGAATCACCCAACTGTCACTTTCACACTCTAGTCACTCGCCTCTATTACGTCTTCAAGTTTGATTTCATTTACCCCAAGCAATTATCTGTAATTGGCTAAGTCGCACAAGTGTAACGAGGCTCCTTTAACGTGCTTGTTAAAGATAGTGGCATCGGTGTGTGGGATGGCTGTGCCGTTGCTGGGTTACGGTACATGCCCATTTGCTTACACATCTGTTGCTTGTGTGATATTTGTATTCGTGGATTTCAGTTTCTTGTTCATAGGTGATTTTCGAAGATGTTTTTGTATTCTTTCAGGAGATATTTTTAGCTACATAGCCTATGTATTGTTTTGTTTTTTATCACTCTGAAACCAATGGATTGAAAACATGACACATAATGTATAGGCTTAGCTGCCAGCTGATAATGTAATAACAGCCAGTAAAGTTAATGCAATAAGCTAAAATTGTAATAATTGTTCGATACAGTAATCTTTTTTTCAGTCAATAACGTGTAACTTTTAGTTTATTACATAACTTATTTCTTTATTGGCTGGTCGTTACATTCTTTAGTCTGGGGGTAGCAAGGCCAAAGGAGGCACTGTAAGCCCTCCATTAAAAATTATTTACTATATACTGTTTTTGATGTCATTTAGGAAGGTCTGTGGGGATTTTCCCCAAGTGCAATTTTTTTTTTCTGCAATTTCCTGCATTGTGTGTGTTTTAGATGTGATATTTCATTATGTGATGTAATTTACTATCATTAAAAACACACAAGTCAGTAAATCAAAAAGCCTTCCTCACCATAGAGGCCAGATTTAGGCCCCAGCCCCAGAAGTCCTTAGCTCCGCCCTGTAAAACTGGGCGTCAGTCAGACTCAGGACTGTCCTGCGTGATCAGTGTGGACTGTCCTGTTTGTACACACAATTTTTGTCACATTCATACAAAAGCTACAGCTGTAAACATCACTTTGAAGTTTTCCTCGCTGCGCTGTTTCCTGCAATTTGCACCACTGATATTTTTACATGTTTTATTCATTGTACATTTTGGAATTTTCTCCGTGGATATAAATCAGATTTGCACAAGTTCAGTCCAGTTTCACAGAATATCACTGGGAGTTTGAAATGCTTCTCATAGAAACTATCTGTGTGTCAAATAGCTCTGCTGTGACGCTGCCCTGACAGTTGTGTGCTTCCGAAGGAGAGAGAAGAGAGAGTTTCTGAATGAGCCAAAGAGCCGCGTGCAGCTTAAGAGCCTTGCGTTCGCCACCCTTGCTTTAGTCGATTAATCAGTCGATGGAGTATTAAGCCGACTAAAATGTCTATTAGATTTATAAAGACTCTTAACAAAACTGAGAGAGTTACCTAAATTTCAGAAGATAATTGTTGGAGTAGTCTGTCTTTTTTTTTTACATAAAACTACACTTCTTATTGCTTTTCTGTATAAATTGGTGTTTTTGCATAAATTCCGATGTATTTTTAGTCTAAAGCATTGTTTGTAACTGATAAATAATCAAAGATGATAGGTGGTAGGTGAGAACAGGGCTTTTCTGAGCACTCAATCTTCAGCTGCTGGACAATTCAAGATTACTCAAACATACATGAATAAATCTTAATTAAACTTTGAGTAAACTAATGATGAGAGACAGCAGTTTTAACAAGGTTAAGAACTTACATATACTTAAATAGATTTTAAACAATACGTCTCCTTTAATAATACTGTAATAATGTATGTTCTTAGGTTATCATCATGTTATTAACTGAGATTATTACATTATGGCTGCTTGTCTGTGTAATCCATCATCTGTCCAAGTGTCCCCAGTAGAAAGAGATTTCAGCGTATCATCTGGACAAAGTTTTACGAGATCAAGACAAGATGAGATTGAAAATCCCTTTTGGATGAAAGTCAAACGTCTTGGTCTTGGTCCAGATGATGACCTTTGAAGCCTTTTTCTGCTGTTATGGAGGCTTAATATGTTTAAAATAGCAACAGTTTTGGTTGCTACAAAGCTTCTAGAAAGAAAACCTGCTTGTTTCTTAGGCTGCATTCAAAATTTTGCTTAATTATCATAACATAAGATTGCAAACTATGTGCTATGATAGTTTCAACTCATGTTCATTTATCATAAATTGTCGAGTTATAACACCTCTCCCTGTGATTACATTTTAGTGTTACTCAGACTATCGGCCAAATAAATAAAAGCAGCTCTTAGCGTCTACTGATGTCAGCTGTCTGCATCTAGTTATCAAGTATGTTATTCTCTGCAAAGCAATAGAAGATGTATGCGATGGTGAACTCTGTTCTGACCTCTGAATTAATTAATAATTTTATTATTTTATCATTCATTGCTTACAGATGTTAGTATCATGAGGTACTGTATGTGAACAATGGGGTATTGCATTTAAGTGGCTTATCAAGTCTAGACTTATCCTTAAATCCTGAGCTGAAACTAGCTTCTCCAATTTAAGCCTCAAGTTGTTCTATGTAAATGTAACCCCGAATCTAAGCAACGCTAATTCAAACTTAAACTTTAATCTGCGCTTAATGCTTTGCTCCAGTCAATGGAGTAAATGTGAGAGAAAAAAGTTGTTTTTCATGATCCAAGAAACATGAGAGGGGCCAAAGTGCACACAGACTATAGTTTGATTTGCAACAAAAGGGTTTTTGGTTTACAGAGGTTATTCCGATTCAAGGAGGGAGAGGAAAGACGCTGCTCCTACCTCTCCGGTTTACTCTGCAGAGAAAGACAAGCCAGTTTACTGCGAAGATCCATAGGATTTATCATATTAGTATTTACGAGTAGGCTATAAAAGTGTCCTAATGCAATGCCGTTTTTTTACACCGCAAGTGGAACTTCTCCTGTCACAAAGTCGTAGCGCAACTCCAGAACTGGCCTATCAGAGCAGAGCATATGAAGTCGTGGTTTGACAAGATCAGAGACGTGGGAAAGAGATGTTATGACGCATTTCTGTGTAAAGCAGCTTGACGACTCTACAGCTACATGTATGTGCTAAATATAAAAGCTAATCTAGATTTCATAAACCTCAATTGGCCAAATAAGACAGGCTTTGACCCAATATGAAATAAAAGTCTCAAGTTGTTCTTTCTCTAACATTATACTTTTATTGTTGTTGTTTCTGTTTAGTATCCTTGCAAATAACCAAATATGCTGTCACTGATGTCACAATGAGACTGTGTTTGAAATTGTTTTGTTATTCTCTCGAGTGTTACGTATTCCTTGTCACTGCTCTGTGCACTAAAATCGTTCAACCATTTGTGAACCGACATTGCAGATTCAAAGACTAAAACAGGTTCGTTGTTGCCACGTTTGGATGTTCTAATAGCTGGTGTGTGTTTGTACAGCTCTGCTCTCTCTGTTAGTGACAATGTTATTATGGTGTCCTTTGGCTCATACTCTGCCCTCAGATTGGATCATTAGCAGGTGGCAGGTCTGGAGATGGGGTCGGCAGCGGCTGATACGACAGCGGCGCTATAGTCTCTCTGATTGGGAGACGGAGCAGGACGGATGAGTCTCTGTGTTAGGGCAGGACGAGGATTGCGGGGTCGATAATTCCCAAATAAATCAAACGCGGTGGCACATGTCCTACTCAATCAGCGCAAATAGGTTTGTTTGGATAGACAGCCGGACCCGCATGCAGCCGAGGTTGTTGTTTTCTGCACTGGATTGATTAGGAACAAGATTGGTAAGATTGGTCACGCAATGAGGTCAGTGTATTAATTATTTATAAAGCTGCAAATATATATTAGCTTAAAAAAAATAATTTCCCGACGTAAATTGATCAGTCACAGTGACGTTCACATCGAAACAGACCAAAAACAATTTGATCTCACCTCCAAAGCTTAACTAACTGACCTTTGTTTTTAATAACGACTTGAGAACGAAGTGTTGCATTTAGAGATTACTTTACTTGTTACCTCAACACAATTTTTTTTTTTCATAGAAACAGCCCTAACCCAGTTCTATCTATACATTCATGTGTTTACTTTATCTCTGTTGCGTGCCCTTGTGTGTGAGGGTCCACGCCTGAATGTCTCGGTTGCTATGGCAGCATGCTTTTTCATTCAGTTCACCTGGCCCTTCTTGAGCTCGGTGTCTTGGTCTCAACAATGTAACCAGGAGGATCACATCATCACGCTTTTCCATAATCAATATTCAGCTATTCAACTTAAGGTCCTGGTGCCAATCGTCCCTCCAAAAATCTGATCCGGCCCCAATTCACTTTGTAAATATTAGGCCTTCAAAAAATAATAATAATAATAATTCTGGATTATTACTCAGGAAAAAGTGGCCAATGAGTGCTTGAACCAGATTCCAGATGCTTTTTTATTTATTTTTTTGACTCATGTCCATTGAGAAAACTCTCTGTCTCTTTCATATTTTAGCAAAACAATGCAATTTCTTCTTGTTCTACTGACAAATCTTGTTTTAAAAGATGCTCAGTTCTGCTTTAAAGGGGCACTGTGTAAAAAAAAAATAAATAATGTGATCCCACTTTTGAACACCAGGGGGAGCCTTTCCAATGCATTTTGCCTATCTACCCTGCTGACATCTAGCGTCAATTTTTCACATTCCGGCCCTAATAAAACATGTCAAATACGTATAAATGTATCACAATTGATGTGGATTGGTTAACAGTGCTCTCTTAAGTATTCATGTTGTAAAGAATCAATATGATTTAAATGTTTGTGGACTATAAGTGATAATTAAAATTCCTCTCAATCTTACACAGTGCCTGTTGTAAAAGTAGTGTAAAATGGTGTCACTATATTTTATCAAGATCATTGTTTGAATTGTCATTTTGACCCAGATTTAAAAGTGAGAAACAGGGATCAGAGCCAATTTTAGATTTCGATTTGCATTTCTTTCAGACCACAACGCAGTCTTTGCTCACTGGACCTGATGCATGTGTAGTAGGCACACACAAGGCCAGTGGTAGTTTTTGGGGTGGGCGGAGTGGGCAGCCTCCCGGGACAGCATTGCCGAGGTGTGGCAGAAGAAGAAGAGGTTACGTCTTTAGCTGTTATGCTCCAACAGCCCTAGATTCATGCAGTCTTTAGCCTTTCCCATGTGTGGGCCTGTCCGATTCCCAGATCCTTATCACCTGCCTGAAGATGCCAGCGCGTGTATGTAGTGTGTAAGGATGCGCGGTTGTAAGATGCCACTGTAAAGAAGTAAATAGTGACATCAAGGTTTCACCACTTATTTTTTGAAGATAGACTTGATATTTACATTTGAACATTTCTTTCGATCCCTCAGGACCAGGAAATGTAAAAGTGACACTAGCCATGAGTTTGGGATTTCCAAGTATGTAGCCTGTGGTGTTTAATAACCTCTGCAGCTCCTCTGTCGCCGCTGCATGACTTTGTGTCTATAGGCACTCTAGGAAATGCAGGTCTATTTTAAAAGGGGGATATGACAAGCTCAGCTCAACAGGGAAATAGGGGGGGGGCAGCAGCTAATGTTACAAAGTTGAAATAGGTAATAATAGTCTGGCGGAGAAACCCAGACCTCCTGCTTCTGGCTCTACCTTGCTGTCTCCCACTTCTGAGACAGTTGGCAGTTGGCTCGTGAACCACTCTGAAAATGGGAATGCAAACTTACAATGGGCTCTAACTTTTGAAAGTATGGAAAGAACTTAGATTCTCACACGTTTTGCTCACTTAATACATTCCCAGTATCCTGACGATTCACTGGGATTCATTTAGAATACAAAAAAGTCAACTGCTTCACATCACTAATATTTTTTTGTAAGGTTAATTGTTATCCTGCACTGTCACTCCATTTGACTTTGTGCTTATTTCTGCAGCTTCCTGGTGGATCATGACTAACAACAACAACTGATCTCCTGATGTTCCTGCGCTGTCACTGAGTAGGACGTCCACATTTCCATCATTGGGATGAACTCAAACAGGCGTCCCCACAGCGCCCCCTAGCACCATCTCTCTGAACGTCTCCTACTCCCACTGCTAATCAGGAGATCCTTATGTGCACCCTGCCTGTCCATAGACTTGAAACCCACCAGCGCTCTGCAATGCAAAACACTTTTGTTCTCTCTTCTTCATTCATTTTCTGTTGTACTGTTTGTCGAATCTAACATTAAATACAAACAAACTCAGCACGATGCCTGTATAGATTATTATAGTGGAATATTTAAGACAAATCGTGTTTTTCTTGTGCTTTTAATGAGTTGTTTTGCAATAAGGGAAAGCAGATATGAACATGCATGCCAATGATGCAAGAAGTGTCTTCTTGTTATGTAATTTTATGTATAATATATTAACGATGTTCTGTCGCTGCCCTGTGCTGTGCACTGAATGCTGTCATTATTTAGTCTGCCATGACAATGGGATAAGTTGTGGTTGAAAACTATTAAATGTATATCAGTTATTATAACATGCTAAGTATGAAATGTATAATGGAGCTCAGCTGTGACCGCCCACCGCAGGAGTTGAATTTCTCTGACGTTTTCCTCATGGACTTCAGCAAAAAAAGTTAATAATATTAATAGAGAAATGGATAATTAGCCCTTGTGGAGACAGTTTGAAACCTTGCTTGGGTCTTACCTCAGCTGTGAGGTAACCAACTTTACACCTAATATTGTATTTTAAGGTGGATAAGATATGCTTTATTTGTCCCACAGTGGGGAAATTCAGTTCAAGTCCCTTTTTGTTTAAGAACAAAAAGGGAAATGGAAAGGGAAATGGAAAAATGTCATCAAACAAGATAATCATTTTAAAATAGACTTTATTTAGAGCGAGTTATAGCGGCACGGTGGCTGAATGAATAGAGCTCTCGCCTCACAGCAAGGTCGTGGGTTTGACTCCCGCAAAGCCCGGGCCTTTCTGTGTGGAGTTTGCATGTTGACAGACAGAAAGATTTTTTGTCATTGTCACAGAGTACAGTTACGTTTGGAGTGAGCCCACGGGCCGCTGCACCTTTTGTGTGCCGCCACTCACTCTTCCGAAAATGAAATGCAAAGCAAGTATACAACAAAAACAAAAACACATAACAAAACACAGTACACGTGGTCACGTGATGGGATTTTTGTGAGGAGTGGGTTGGGGGAAAGAAAGGAAAGTCGTGTCTGGATGGCTTCCTCCGGGCACTCTGGTTTCCCCACCAACCAGTAACCCTTCCCCCAGGGCTCCTCAGTAAAAAAGATTCTGAATCTCAGTGGGACTTCCCTGGTTAAATAAAGGTCAATTAAATTAATTAAATTACAACATACAGGCTAGGGATCGCTTGGTGTTGGTTGGAGGTTGAGGCGCCAGGTGTTTAGGTGAATCACCTCTGCTGAGCTGCCATCACTGAGTGTGGGGGGTTAGTGTATGAAGACATCTGTCAGTGTAAATGAGTTATATAAATAAACTATTTATTCATAATGTTAAATGAAATGTTAATAGAATTACAACAATGGGTCAAACTTTAAAGGTACACTGTGTAGCTTTTGGACCAAAAATATACTTGAGTATGTATGACCACAAAGTGAACTACTTTTGGCTTCTTGGAGGGACCATTTGGTTTGTTTTTTATTGAAAAATGTTCCTTTGGAGCTATTTTTTTTGCAATTGATGACACAACAGACACTTATGACTATTAAGGGATTGACACACAGGGAGCAATGTTGCACCTTCTCCATTCATTTGAAACAGAATGTGCGACAATGTGAAAATCCCCTCTCTCTGGACTATAGGCGACACGCAAGTAGTTTGCAAATCTGTCGCTGTGTCCAGTTTGCACATTGTTTGCATCTTACAAAACTCATCGTTTGGACCTGTTGTTGACAAAGCTGCTGCATTTACAACACAGTCAGCTTCTTCTTTTGAGCTGAAGCAGAGTACAAACAAGTTGTGGCTCTGCAAATGCGTTTCACCTGCCAAAACTACCATTATTTTGTTGAACTCTGGACCATTTATCATTGCTGTGTGTTTGATTTTAAACTCTGCAATAAGTCAGTTGTCTTTAAACGTTTTCACTTTTATTTTACCTGAATCTTACACAGTGCACCTTGAAGTTTAAGTTTGTTTTTGGATTTGTTTTTTCTTGTTCTGGCAAATATTGTAATTGCATTTGGATTTACAGTTGTGTTTAGTCTAAAAATACATTAGTTTCTTATGTAGAATTAGAAGAAAAAAAAAAAGTTGTTTTTGTGAAAGAAATTATTTTACTTCAAATTGCAACTTTGGAGATTTGCTAAGTGCATGCATTCAAATTGCATTTCAGCCTCAAACCTTATACTATTTGAGTATTTTGAAGTCCATGAGGAATGGTGAAAGGACTATAATTACAGCGGCTCCAAACTGAATCATCTGTATATATTGTAAAACAAATCCAGCACCTTTTGGGTTTGGTAAATGTCATCACAGCTTGTAATCAACTTGACTGTAATAAAAGAATGGAAAAGAAAGTTGGTAATTACTGTTTTGATGAATGTTGAAAGTATAATTAGACGTATTAATCAAGCAACGGTTAAGCTTTGTGATTGTGGAAAAATTCTGCACGTCGAGTCATCAAGAACCAATTAACAGATTAAATTGCACTTGCAAACAAAAAGCTTGTTATTCAGGCAGTCTTTTTGTGGCATCAAAGCTGTTTCCACAAGAACATGTCACATACTTGAGAGGACTTTATGAGTTTAGTTGTTTATCAGTAACACAAAACAATGTATTCACAATTATATAGAATCAAATGATTTTATTGATTAGGATTATAATATTAGTCTCTTTAAAGTGCAAAATGTACTTCTGTGAGTTTTAATAGTGTAGTCAAGACCACACTAACATTTCCTAGACAGTGTTCGAGGTCGTGACAAAACTAAGATTACTGAAGGTCAAGACCAAGACTTTTAAAAGTCAAGAGTTGAGACCAAGATCACAGTTCATTGAGACCATCTTTGTCATTTTTTACATCTTATTGTGCAGTGCTTATTACAAATCAGGCGGCACGGCGGCACGTATCAACTCCTTAAAACCTGAGCTGAGTTTTCTGTGATTGGTTGACTCAGCGCTCATAAAGGCCGCCCACGAAATTAAACCTCGGTGCTCCGCTCCCAGACCCTCACAGTTTGTAAAGTGTCTGTCAAAGTGTGTAGGGACTGACTGGTCAGGGAAGCACTTTGTAAGGCATCTGTGTAAATGTGCTAAATAAATAAACCATTCATTCATTGGGCTATGAACATGATGGTAATGAAACGTGGTCTTGATGTCAGACTGAGTCTAAGACAAGACCAAGTCTAAGCAACCTGGAGACTAAAACTAGTCCAAATGTGCTTGAGTACAAGATTAGACCAATGCCTCAAAAAGACTGGTCTTAAGAAAAACAGAAATCTGTGGATCTTCTTCTATTTCTGTTTTAGATACATTTTCCTGTAAGAAAGAACAAATGTGAATTTCTGTTCTACATACATCCTAAATTATTTCCCAATACCTGTAAAAAACAATAAATATGTAAATACATTCTGAAATTGACTGGAAGCCAATGAAGAGCTAAGCTAGCAGCTAAAACCACAGGGGTTAGTTCCTGTCTGTCAACAATCAGGCAGCTGAGTTTTTAAGATAGGCCTGATCCAAACAAAGTACAATGATCACAAAATCAAGTCTGGATGTTGTAGAGGCTTGGATGGCTTTTTCAAATTCACTTCACTTTTTTTTAGCATTCGGAAGTGAAACTAGACTTAAAAATTGAATTTTCATGTTTTATCAAATCTGAAAATAGAGTCCATTCATACCAAGATTCTGCACAACAATATTCTAAAAAATATTATCAGTAAAAATAAATATCGAAAAAATTCTAAACATTGAAGATGAGTCAATGATTTTGTTTATGTAGTGCTGTGTCTTTCTTCTTTGGTTTGGAAAACAGGCTTTGGTCTCTACAAAGGCCTTTTTCTGTTCTGAGGTTTCTTCATCATCACAGTCCACCTGCCTCTTTTACTTCTTACAGGCATCAAAGTCAGCGAACTGCATTTAGTTACTTGTGTGCACTACATTTGCTAACTGGAATGACTTGTAACAGGCTATTGTTTGAAGTAAAATAAGCAAATAGTGTATAGGTTGATATAAAACTCGGCTTGACCTGTGATTTCAAACTGTAATCTGAAAAGCATGAGCTGTCCTGGGTCGGTCTGTAGATCAGCTCTTGTAAGTAAGAGCAGGAGATTGTTCAAAAACAAAAATATACATTCAAAGACAGTATGAAACGAAAGTGAGGCTAAACACAAAAAATTTTGTACTGTGTAAATGGTGTTTAAATAGCATTACCTACTGTTCAGAGTTTTTTTTTTTTTTTTAGTACAATTGAGCAAGTAGCAAGTTCAAAATAGTCATAAACCTCCTGTGTCTTTTTAGATGCCACACTAGCATTGACTGCTTTTGACTGTCCTGTCATGAGCAGAGCTATTCCACTGACCCATATTCTATAGTAGTAGAGATCTTGTTTACACAAAGCCAATCTCAGGCGTTTCAGAATAAATATTTGACCTAAACCACACATCGTCCACACAAATCACGAGTTTCAGAACACTGAAAACGAACATTTTTGAAACCAGGTCCCAGAGCGAAAAGAGCGTCTCATCTGCAGAATGTCCTGACCTTTATATGATGTTTACTGTGAAAATCTGTCGTCTCATTGCATCATAAACCGCAGAAGACAGAGAAACTAAAATCCACTACAATCTCCATTAAAGGCGTTTTGAAGCTTTGTCAAAAGAGATGTGAAGCATAAATCCACTTTCGGTTCATTCAGATGTTTGCTAGGTTTATAATTTCTCAGAGTTTCTGTTTACATCGGCAACTTTCTGCGCATGCTCAGTGTCAAGTCTTCCTCTAGTTTTGTGACTTTCTGTGTCACATTCTTCTCAGTTACAGGCATTACACAGGCTTCAGGATGGTTTAATGATTCATGTGAACACTCACAAATTCTAAGACAACCCCATGTTTATGCAATTCATTTTTATTCAATAATTTTGTCTTTGTGTGGACAAGGCATCAGACAATCTTGCAGGATAATATTTCATGTGTGATAAGCGAAACATATATTAATAATAACAATAATAATAATAATCATATTTTTAAAAAAAGAAATAAGCCAGAAAAGCAGATTTAATATTGCCTGTTTATGTTTGTAGATAAATACGAAATATAGCGTATAAGCATACGGACTCGGCTAGGCTCGTCTGAACCTGCAGATAGTCCTTTCTCATCCCATTTATTCCTTATGGAGAATTAGCTAAAACGCCATAAAATAACACAACTATTTAAATGACACAAAGTGAACAAGTTACAAATGAGAGAATCATTTTCTGCATGACCTTCACATCATCTTCACCAGGAAACTATGTTCATAAAATCTTCTGTTTGCGTCTCCAGCTAATGCTAATGCTAACCTATATTTAGTTGAAATACTAATGCTAAAATACCTCTCCAAACTGAACTAGCTTTTTGCAAAAACATTCAGCCTGGCATTTAATGTTCTTTTATCAAATCGTCGACTGTATTTGAGTTAGTTTATTTGTTAGCTTTTAGCATAGCACCAAAAATGCACACTTTCCCTGGTGTATTTACCTCTTCTGTGAAAGTCTGAACTTGCTGCCAGTGATGATCTAGTTAAAATCCACTCGTTGCTATGTGTTTTCTAAATAGTGATTAATTTAGGGCAGCTTGGCCAATTTCTCATAAGGAATTAATTAGGCTAACTGGAACTAGCCTAGCAACAGCGTGAAAAGGGCCTTTAGATCACAGTCCTGGTGCGAGGAAGTTTTAAAACACCAGATATTTTATGTAGGAACTGAAGGACACCCTGGTTTGCTTTTGTTAGATATTTACAACAACTCAACAACTATACACTTCTACAAAACCTTGCTTTTTATGTCGATTCTCTTGCTATTTTGACGCTAAGCTGTGTATAGCTCATCACTCAAGAGGCTCGGGTTCAAAGTTCACCTCAACACCTGTTCACTGTCCCATTTTCAGATCCCTCCCCGTGCTTCACTGCAGAGGACGACGTTCAGAGGACACCTGCAGCTGAAGTCCTGCCACCTCTGTGTACTGGGTCTGAATATTAAGCATGTTTATGAATACAGCTGAATACTTAAGCAGGCACTGGGCAAAGACAAGGAAGTATTTGTCCAACATAAAATTCATCTTGTCAAGTTTGGCGTTTTGTTTTTATCTAATTTATCATGTTGAAGGATGTGTTAGGTGCAATGGACAAATAAAGTCAACAAGACGGTGGTAGTGCTTCTTACTGTAGTAAAACATAGAGGGTATGTTTGCCTTAAAGAACAAATATCATGTATTATTTGTGTTGAGGTTAAGGTACACTTTATTGTCCCATTAGGGAAATTTGTCTTCTGCATTTGACCCATCCTTCAGTGCCTCTGGGTGCATTTCTTCAGGAGGCCACTGTGCAGCGCTCGGGGAGACTTCTGTTCTGACTTGATCAGGGCTACCATAGCTGGAGGATATTGCCTAAAGGCTGACACTGTGTGATGTTTTCAGTCGTGGATATGCAGCACCTGCTCAGACTGTACGAGTGAATCACTAGGGTCATAAGTTAGCAGCTCACGATTCATGTCCTCACACTACACAGCCGGATGGTCTTATGTGATCTGAGTGCTCACACTGTACATCGATCCTGTATCCGGAAGCACAACATGCAAGAATAAGATGCTCCGTATTTAACAACAAACATTGTTTGCACATGGGCAGTGTGAGAGATCGGGGCACTGCTTCTAGTGCAATGTTTCCACAAGGAGCGACCAGGATTTCAAACAAGTTTGATTTTCTTGCGATCCTACGATTGTTGATCATCAGCTGGTCATGAAGTGTTAATCTTTCCTCATTACCCATGTACACTACACGGTGCACGACACACGACTGAGCTCAAACTCAAGCCGATCTCCAAAATTGTCACACAAGTGAAAAATCTTCCCAAAATGGGTCGATGTGTCTGCCCGCCTTAACAAGGATGCTTTGGTTAGTGGAAGAAGCCAGAGCACCCAGAGGAAACTCACCCAGACACTGGGATAAAACTCCAAACTACTCTCGGATTCGAACCTATTCTTGCTATAAGGTGAGAGTGCTATCCACTCTGCCACTGTGCTGTTGTGTTGTTCTCATCCTTCAAACATGCTTCACTTCGGAATCCCATGCACCAAAAAAAAAAAAATCCAATAAAACACTTTAGTAAAGCAGCTTTACATGACACACATCAGGAATCGAGCCAGAACTCCATCTGACTGCGCGATCTGACCGGACTTGGGTGGAAAAGAAAACATCCTTGATCCATGTTTTGGTCGTGTGATGGAGGAGAGACAGAGCTGAGGCGGACTCCTGTGCAGCCAATGTGCATTTTCTTTCGTATGTTTGCTTTGCATTTCATGTTCGGAGGAGTGAGTGGCGGCGCGCAAAAAGATGCAGCGGCCCGGGGGCTCACTCCAATTGTAATTTCATTGCAGTCTAAACAATGACAATAAATGTTTCTGTTCTGTTCTGATATGGAGTGGTTCTCATTCACAACAGAACAGGCATTCAGAACAGTGTTTTGTGAGGCGAAAAATATCTCAGACAAAACTTTACAGGATGAAGAGGCAAAGACAGACCAGGATTTAAAAACTGAAAACATAAATTTTTTGCATATGTGCCTTTAACTGTTTTCGATACTGAATTCTAAATTGATAGTTTATCCCACAAGAAGAGAAAAATGGAGAAAAATATAGACAGGAAGTGTTTATACTACAGTGAATGTGTCTGCTACAACAAAGAATCAAATAAAAATCAGGCTACGAAACAGGATGCAACACAATCTGATTGGTAAAGCACGAATGCACTTTATTGTGATTGGCTGACGGTGAAAAGGGAATAGAACAACGTATGGACATCTGAGTTTGAAATACAACGCAACTTATACAACAAAACAGAACCTCACTACACCTTTCATCATGCTTGGACACTTAACTTTATATGTTCTTTCTTTTCCAATCTAACTTCTGACGCGTTACTGACGGCAGGATTAACACGACGCTCTCATTAGAGTAGTGACAGACCAGCTGCTGTTGCCTCTCCGTCGGGTTGAACCGTGTGTGGGAGTGAGAAACACATCGGACCAAGCACTGATTCATCCGCCGCTTTTCGAAAAATCGTTACTAACAATGCCCAGTGCCGTATTATTGATTCGTCACGTCAATAAACGAGACATTTACTTAACTCTTTGTGCAGTTTGTCCAGCGGATATGTAGCTGTCAGAAAACATTTACTTGCAGTGACGTGATGTGGACTTTAGCTGTGATGAGACATATTCCTGTAACAGTTTTAGTGGCTCCGGTGCCGTTGAGTTAAATAATGATAGAAAGAGGGTTGCAGTTGTAAGTTATAGCAACACATGTTCAGTTTTGGCAGCCATATTGTGTCAGGAGAGTCTACTAATCCTACATAGCAAGCTGAAGTTTTAAAATCTTAAATACTTTGATGCTTCTGTTCAACTAGTAGAAATAATCTTGAAAAAACATAGGCTAGTTTTAATTGTAGGCTTTCATTTTTTTGTTTTATAGCAATAAAGTTTTGTTATTCTTCATAATCAAAGTTACATTTATGATAGAGATTTTAGAGACGGTTAAACTCACAGCTAAAAGAGTTTTTTTTACATTGTTGATAAAAAAATAAATACCAATTGTTGGATATGATGCATGTTCTTATTCTAAAGATGGCCAAGATTCAAAAGGTTTAAATTAATAAAAGTTTATTCCACCTAACAATATTTCTAAAGGTCGGGCCAGCCTTTCCCTGGTAGCTTCCATTATGCAAGTCTTATGCCAGGCGTAGTGTGAGAAAATCTGATCGCTTGCCTGTCCCTCGGCCCAATACAGATACAAAATGAATATGCAAATGTATGATGTTCATGTGGTTCCTCCCAGGTTCTCATATTTCGTTCCGGTAGCTGTGGAGCTAGGTCTGATTCCCCCTTGGTCAGAGATAAACTTCTGGGTCAGAAAGGTTAACCTGTAGACAAAACAGATATCCTGCGTTTCTCCCTAATCCTATAGCTGCAGCTATAAAAGTGAATAATTATGTCAAAGTAATTCTGAACCTAAATGAAACTTTCCAGGTCAACTTAAGTTCAGTTAAACAATACAAAAGTGTATTTAATATAACAAGCACTGAATGACTTCAGTGATTATGTAGTCAAATAATATCACAATTGTAAACCTTCATTATTTATATGCAAATGCGTGAGCAACTGAATAGCTTTATTTGTTTGAAACTATTTTACTATTTTTTTAATTCTAAAATATATCTTGATACATGACATATTGAGGAGAGTATATCGGGATTTTACGTGTATCAGGTTACGAATCGTATCGTGACCTCTGTATCAGTATAGGTATCATCACACAACAATACAAATGACATATTTAACATCTGCTGCTTGTTACAATAAAAGCATAGAAGAGGCAGGGCTTATCAGTTCTGCAGTACTGCACAGTAACTAATTGGACCTCTTTCTATTTCTAAGTTGTTTTTCGTCAGTGTTATGTTTTACAATAAAATAAAATTACAGATCTACATAAATTATAGTTTATTCCTAAATAGAAAAACACAGTAGGTCACATCTCAAAACTACAAAAACTTAACATGTTGTTGAAGTGCAGCACACAGTGGATATCCCAGACCTGTCACTTCTAAAATAAAAGAAACATCCTTATGTATTTTTACTGCTGTTGGCTTGTTGTATGTGGAACTTTGATATTGCTGCCCTAAATCAGTTCATTCTAATATATTCAGTGAGATCTTCCACATGATCTCAGCACAATATCAGCTCAGTTTATTGCATTTCTTTGCAACGCTGGCTTTATAATAAAAATTGTATCTTAGACTGCAAGAGATGTTTTATGAACAAATAACTCAGTCAGCTAATCCAGTCACATGTAGGTTCTGTTCACATTTTACAGATAGAGGACAAGAGACAGTTTTTAAGATTACTGTACGCTACTTCACAGTTTAAATGCCTGAAAGGTTAATCTACAATTTTTGAATCTGGTGATGTAATGACATTTTTTTAAGAACAGAACATACAGTATTCTCATTTTAAGTGAGTTGCAGAACCTCTAGTGGAAAGAACAGCTTCTGTCAGTCACAAGTTTTATTACAGATGTGACTCTCTGACTCAAACTGAGAAGAGAATTATTCCATCAAACTAGAAAATCACATTGAGGGTCTGGTGAAGACCTGCTGCCAAGAAAAGAACTCTGTGTTTTTGAGAGAAGATATGAGAATTGAGACAAAACTCAAAGTAACACAGACGTCTGCTCAAACAAATTTACAAATGTGTCCATTTACAACAGTCAAGGCAAGGCAAGGCAAGACAAGACAAGATAAGATAAGATGATGTCCAGAGTGAACAGTGTTCAGAGACATTTATGTGATTACTTTTCAGATGAAAATCGTTAGACTTTATATTTTAGGCTTACCTTTATTGAAAACCTAAAATGGCCTTGTTTTGATTTTGACTATTATTGAAAGTCAGAGAAAGTTACCTTTTAAGGCCCAACCCCACATGTCAGGGATCATTTTAATCATTTCTAATTCCGCATTCCTCTGTAGGGCCGTCACAATTTTTCCTGATGAATTCTTTTTTGTTCAGTATCTGATAAAAGCAGGCTTTGAAGCAGCTGGAAAGATAAAAATAAAAACATATACTGTATATGTTATTTAGAGTCAAATCAGCCATTCTGTGAGAAATCAGACTCAGTTTCTACTACTTTTTCAGACCGGGATCCCTAAACAACCATGCCAGTGACTTGTGACCCCCAAGTTAAAATCAAATAGACTTTTCTATCATTTTAAATTTGTAAATTTGGTCAAAAAAATGTTTAATCTAATTAATTTAGTACTTTGTTGTGTTATTTGACTGAAATTCATAACATACTCTTCCAATGCAAATAATTGTTAAACACCTCATAGGAATTGTAAAATGACATCTTAAAATCATCTATGACCCCTAGAATTGCTTTGCGACCCCTCGAGAGGTGCCGACCCCCACTTTGGGAACCACTGCTCTAAACGTACTAATAAAGACAATTCCCCCAACATTCAAAAATGCTAGAACTTTTGTATTGGCTTCGCCTAAATAAAAATAAAAATATATATTTTTTAGATCCCTACAACTCCTTTTTACCTTAACTAACTGTATGCCAAATCTAGTGTCATTCAGGTCTTCAGCAGCTTTACCAATCATTATATTTACCAAATTCTATTCTATTCTATTCGGAAATGATTATTGTATTGACTATTGTGAGGAGAAAGTTCTCACTTCTAAGAGTCTCTTAGTCATCAAAAGATGAAACTAGAGTTTCAGTTCATAAAAGTCCATCCACAAACAGTTTCAGTTTTATATTTAGACATTTTTAGTCAGATGTTTTGGGGAAAATAGGTCAGAATGATAACTGGTTTTAAAGCTCAACTTTCCTCTGTTATGCTTATCAGGACTTTGTGAAGTGATAAGTAAAATAGGAGATACAAGCAAGAACTGAAGTGTGTACTACAGTGACACATAAACCCATTGTTCAAGTCTCTGAAAAATAATGCGTCTCCTTTACCTGGACTTTATAGCTCACTCTAAAACTGTGTGCCAACTGTGGACAAAAAGACATGGTTTAGGGATCCCAGCATAACAGTTTCTTTGTTTTCAAGTTCCAACTGAACTGTCAGTTATATTACAGTCATTCTTCCTTTTAATACAATACAAAAAAATCCCACTCTGAAGCAAGCACTGACTTGACAACACATCTCTCAGCTAATATTAGTTTGTGTGTGTACTGTAATGTCCTTGGCACACAAAGAAAACAAAAACAAACTGGATCGTGTTGTGAACTCTTCGCACAAACAAGTCTCATTCACTTGTCATATTGTCACAGGCAGCGGCTCGATACAGTTCTATTTTCTTAAAGGTCGTTAGAAGAAGAATCACTTAAGAGTAGTAAAGCTGCAGCAGTGTGGGAGAGAGAAGCTCGGATGAATCACGGAATCCCAGGAATTAAATGTTACATCTGAAAGTAGGCTAAGAATACAAGGCTTCAGCATTGTGTTATTTAAGGAAAACACCGTGAGTCACCCTTTGTCCCAATACAGGGGAACAATATGTGTGCTCTGAGTTGGTTTGGGGATGTTTCTTTTGTCTGTAAGATTGTTTAAATGAGTACATAAGCCTGTTTTAAAAGTGCCTTAACCTTAACTATTTACAAGAAATATAGTCTGCAGTGTCTTGTCTGCCTGAATTTTTTTCTCCAACCCAGTTATGCCACATCGCCATCACTTTTTATTTACATTTTTTTACAGAAGTTTCTGTAAGGCGAGGGTTAAGCTTAGGTAGTCAATCAATCAGTCAATGGAGTCCTAACTGACAAAACGTTTTATTAGTTGACTAAAGTTTTTATTTAGATAATATAGAATAATTCTGAAAAACAACAAAATTAAGTGAAGAAGCTTAAGACTTTGGATGAAATTATTGGTCTAATGTGTGTTTTTTAGATTTAAAATAGAGCTTCCACTGACGGCCCGGGGGCCAAATGCGGCCCCTGAGATGATTTCTGATTGGTTAGGGATGTTTAGCATGTGTTCTTAAAGTATTAATGAAAGTATTTTCTTCATATCAGACAAGATTGTCAAAACTAGTCAGGTAACAATCTTACTGATGCTTGTCTGATAAAGAAAACGCTTTCCTGCCTTCTGATTATTATTGAGTGTGGCCAATGACAATGCACATAACTACAGGTGTCACAATGACAGTCAATGCACCAGACTGCAACAAACTGTATAAAATTTGCTCCTGAAAAAGACAGCCTGACTCTGCTTTACATAACAGACCTAAAACTGTACAATATAATATAAAACAATATAAATGAATGAAGCTGGACATATTGGTGTGTTTGTTTACGTTTAATGTAGAGGGATTATTTGGAGGAGATGCATGAGTACCTGGTATGCAGAAAGAGCCGCCGCTGATTGACACAAGCTGTAGTAACAGGTCGAGGCAGCGCTGTTGACAGCCAACTACAAAACGTGTGGACGGATGGAGCAAGTTTGAAATTTGTTTACATATTTACAGAATCAAAAATTAGGTACCATTTGGTACCTGTGGTAGGCCTACCTCAATTTGCATTGGTTTACTGTCAAATGTTCTTTTCAGTCATAGAAGAGCTCTGACTCAATTCCTGATGTGGGAAACACATTAATATCATGTGTGCTTCACTTTTTTTGGTTCTGGTGCATGAGATTATAAATGGAGGAACTCAGGAGAATGTTTGAAGGAAGAAAACATCACAAAAATGCATCTTACTGGTATAGGTAAGACCTATGTATGCACGAGATGAAATACTAAATGTCAGTTCCATATTTGAAGAAAAACCTTTCATTGCACATTTGCCTAAAGCCAGTACATCCACTGCCTAATCTAAAAAACACTGTGTAATGGCGCCATCTGGTGCCAACATACAGATCGAACACTCGATCATAGTCGCTTCAAATGCAGTTAACTAGTGTGGTGACATACAGTTATAACGTTATAAAGCAAAGACTGAGTACAGGGTTTGGGGAGCTTTAAATGCAAATGCTGATTCAATTTACTGGTATTTAGAATACCACTGACTTAAATCATTTTCGTTTTTAAGGTTCTTAAAGTTGAGGCTGAACTAACTTTTTTTAGTTGCAAAATAGTAAATTTTGTTTTCTACACAAAATTCTATTATAAATGCTGCTCTTTGTGAAAAAATAAACCACTGAATACTGTCTGAATTGAATAATAAAGAATTAAATGTCTAATCAGAAGACAAATACTGCGCTCTGATTGGCTGTGCTTGGATGGTCCTCTTCAGTTTCACTTTGTTTGTAAAAATACGTTTATTGACCATAATTACAACTAAAGTGACGACATGTGGACATTAACCGTGTGTTCCCAGAAGCCAGAAACACTGGGGTGACGGGGCTTTCTCTGTGGCTGGTCCCAGACTGTGGAACAAACTCCCTCCTGCATCACAAACTTTGACCTTTTTAAATCAAGGCTCAAAACACATATGTACTTTTAACATTCAGTAATGTATCTCTTGTTTTACTGTGACTGTATATTGATTCTGTCTATGGTATATATATTTTGCATCTTATTGTGTTTCTTTGGGAAGTACTTTGGTCATTTTTATGTTGTAAAGGGCTATATAAATACAGACTGATTGATTGATTGATTTGGATTGATAGAAAAATATCACTTTATATGCTTGTTGTCTGTAAGAAATCATTTTCAGTACTTTTAATTATAGACTTTATATACTCCATAATCTATTTTACATATCTACAAAAGATATTGCTTTTTGATTTTGTGTGTTTTTTCGTAAATCTTCCACGTCTAGTTCAAGATAATAAACATAAGAGTGAAGGGGAAAAAGTCAAAGATGGTTTAATTGTTTCTTCATCTCTCTGTCATTTGTTCTTGAGGCCTCTGGAGGCAGTGTGTTTCTTTTCATCAGATCCAAAGCTCCAAAGTGCTGCTCCTGGTTCTTTTCACTCATCACTGTTGAGGTTCTCATTGTTCCTCTGGAGAACTTCATCATTAGTGCTGCTTCAGGTTTCTGTCCTAAACAAAGGAAAAGTGTGATTAGACTGAACTTCAGAGGAACATCTGATTCCACAGACTGAACATTGTCTCACTTGTGCTGAGTCAAGTCTGTTTTTGAACCAGGACTGGTTCACCTCTTCCTCTGATACAGACCATGAGCATCCACAGGTCACAATCACAGAATCTAAAAACACAAAACAAAAAACACATAGTGAAGTGCTTCTTGAACAAAATCGCATTATTTAGAGATAAAGACTTACAGAAGAGCCTCTGGAGAGAGACGCTGGTATATCTTCTTCATCTTCTTCCAATCCTCGTCTTCTTCCTCTCGTCCTCCAAGCCTCGTCTTCCTCTTCGCCTCGGAGCAGCTTCCATAGCCAGAGTCTTCGTCATCCCAGAGGATCTGTTCTTCTGACTGCAGCAGACACCAGCTGGAAACACGAGTCAAAGAGTCAATAAAAGTAATTCACTGTGAATTCTACATGTGTAATTACATTACTTAAAAAGCAATACTTTACTACTACAACTACTAGTTGATCTTTGCAGAATAATCTAATACCTACATGTTGAGTAAGACTGTGGATCTGTTTCTTCTGTAGCAGACACTGACAGGAAGTGATCTGCAAACTAGACTTGGTTTTCTTTAATAGAAACAAGAAACATAAAGTTTAAGAATACTTTCAAAATGAAACATAACGATACATTATAAACAAGCTACAATATTTCTCCCAAACTCCAGAACAGACCAGAATACTTGTCCTGAGTGTGTGTAGTGTGACTTCTGGATCAGGGCTCCCTCTGGTGGTGCTTCACTCCAGTGTGTGGATGACACCATGGACAGCTCCTCATAAGAGACACACCTCTGTGGAAAGGAACCTATATTCAAGAGAAAACAGAGCTTTTCATCAATACATTCAGAACTTGTACATGACTCACAAGAACATGTCTCACCTTTCACTGTAGAATCTAAACTTACGCTGTTGTTGTCCGTCCAGTAGAAGCAGAAAGCCAGAACAATGTCTTATTATGTCAATAATATTACATAGAGTTAAACACAACATCAACAGGAGACATGATTTATGAGTCCGTCAACAAACACACATCTCCTTTACATGTTAGAATGGAAAAAATAAAATAAAACAAAATAAATAAATGAAAATAAAACTACAACCTCCACAGAGACTGTTTACATGAGTAAAGAAAACATTACAGTCTTGAATTACTTTTTAGAACAAATACATTATGGCTGAAAATGATCTAAGTGGGATTTTTCTGACCAGTACTGTGATTACAATTACATTTGTATTCTAGTAATAAAATTGTGTTTAAAATTAACATTTTAAACTAATCCAGGACAAAACAACTGAAATATGTCCAGACAAACTACTACAAACATGTGTTTTGAACAGATCTAACTACAGGATTGACAAATCACACTACATATTGTTGTTCAAGAAGGAAATTATTATATTATATATCTTTGCACTTTGTTAATATTGTGTAACTTTAGAAAAAGAGACATGGAGTGTCTCACCGACTGTCGAGTCAGTGAACAAACCCAAATCTCTTTAAGTTTTAGAATAAGTCAGATTAAGTCATAATAATCCCTAATTAAAGTCATTTACTCTCATTTACTCTGTATTTGATCAACCTTCAGTGTTGCTGAGGCTCTGTCAGGATCAGTGAGTCGCTGGTTAGGACCATCTTAGATGGAGGATTTTAAATATTAGTGATGCTGGGATCCAGTATCGGTGCCGAGTATCGGCCCCATGATATCGATTCAGCCGATATCAGGTTTGTGTCCTGAACTGGACAATAATGAGACTTTTTACTGGCTGATGTTGACCCAGAACGTCTCATAATATTTGAAATTTTGTTCACATGAAGATGTTAAATTGTTATTTGCCCAATAAATTACATTTATATATCACTATACGAGCAGTTTTCTAACTAGTTAACTGGCTTTCAAGAAGAATACAGTTATTTTCAGTCCCTACACTGGTATTGGTCCAAATCAGTGAACAAGTGAAAAAGCCAGATGGGTGCATCTCTGTTAACTATGGTACATGTTTTGAGTTGGTGGGGGAAACCGGAGTGCCCGGAGAAAACCCACCCAAACACGGGGAGAACATGCAAACTCCACACAGAAACCTTGTTGCTGTGAAGCATGAGTGCTAGCCACTCAAGACACCGTGTCGCCAGTTCAAAGTCAACACAAGGCGAGGCGTACTATGCAGGAAACTACACTCAAGTGTCACTTTAGGCTCACATTGACTTTTACAATTACTACTTAGTAAATGAAGACTTTTAAAGCTTTTGCAGTCTAATTTTGTCTGTGTCTTACGTTCCTACATAGTAAACCTTTCCGTTTAAAACTCAAACAAAGGAGCAGGATCGCACCCTAAACCCTTGAGTTATTGAGTGTTCCCCTCTTCCTTGTTCACACCTCTAACCCTCCTATGCCCAGAGTAGAAAACCAGGTGTACTACGCAGGACATTGTGACTGGCTTTAGTACTCAGCATTAAAGTACTTACTTATCCAATACAATCTATTCTCTTAGTACTGTACATGTACAATGTTTGTGTTTACAGTTTTTACAATGCCTGGGTAGTATTCCTTGTTTTCTTGCTGTCTACAACTAGAAACATGTTAAAATCAAGCAAAAATACTGCAAACGTGCGAAACTACATCAAAAATGATAACTATATAAGATGATGAAATCGACAGTGCTGACGGTGGTAAATGTTGCCGATTTGGAGTTGCCAAGCTCAGAGTCTTAGAGACTAAAGTCAGTTCTTGTCTCAGTCTGAGTCTTGGAGCAGGTGGGAGTGGTGGAAGTACCGCGTGAACGTCCCAGCAGAGGTGGAGGGTGCAGGACCCACAGGGGGAGGGCGAGGAGCAGAGACGTAGGAGGACGTAGGGATGGCAGCAGCGGGAGAAGGGCTCTCTGTGTCGGCTGGGTCTTGGAGCAGGTGGTGGAAGTAGCGCCTGAAGCCTCCGGACGTCCCAGCTGAGGTGGAGGGGGCGGGATCGTCGTCGCTGTCCTCAGAGCGCTGCCTCTTGGAGACGGGGGCGTCCTCATCTTCATCCCTGTGGCGCTTGGATCCACCGAGAGGCAGAAAGTCCAGAGCAGGACCCACAGGAGGAAAAGCAGAGGCAGAGGAGGGTGCAGGCAGGGCAGCAGCGGCAGAAGGCAGTCCAGGCTCCTCTTCAAAGACGGGCTGGGCGCTGGAGAGGGGCTCTGTGCTCGCTGGTGCCAGCCGTCCCAAAACTCCTCTGGAGGGAATCGCTGGTCATCATCTTCTTCTTCCAGCGCTCCATCTTCTACCTCCCAAGCCATGTCTTCTGCATCTCCTTCATCCTCATCTTCGTCCTCCTCGGAGCAGCTTCCGTAGCCAGAGTCTCCGTCGTCCCAGTCCTCCTCCTCTTCTTCATCAGGCGGCGCAAGCGCGAGCATGCGACGCAAGAAAAGAGCACCTACCTCCAACTCCTCATCATCTTCATAGGCAGGAGGGTTCCCTGGGGCGTCCCACAGAGCCGCTGCAACATTTAACAACATTAATAACTTATACAACAGCATTCTTGTTTTGTAGATGCTACAAGGAGTCAGTCAAACTTCTCCACAGAATAAAAGTCTACAAACTACAGTCATCTACATGTGTATTGTAATACATTTTCCTTGGCTCATGTGGAAGGCTAATTTTTAGTTTTGAATAGACTCTGTGCGGGTTTAAGTGTAAATATAGGCCTACAGTCTGTGTTTTATTTCTTTCACAGTGTATTGAACAGGAAACTAGTGCAGTGTACTAATGCAAAACTAATAAACTTAAACAAAACCTTGTTACAACATGATCTTACCAGTATAAATGTACACTGAAATAAAGTTAGAAACTTTGTTTGGGCGCCATCTTTTCAACTAAAATGAACAACGATGCCCACAAACTCAAATGCTACAGATTTCCAGAAAATGTTGTGATAACTTTATATTTTGAACCTCTCTCGATAAATGTAGGCCGTTTTCAGTGGGTATTAATCATGATACAAAAAGTAATCACCGAGTGAAAGTGAGAAACTCTCAGATTAATCACTTTCATTAAGTTTAGCATGTTAGCTAAGTTAGCTCTTCACTAAAACATTTCCCGTTTAGAAAGAGCCAAATATGCACAAAACTGTGAGGATTATGAAACACGTAGGCTGCTTTATCCAGATTGATGAATATTTGAGTGATTTACTTTACCTTCCGCCAAGAAGTCCGGGTAGTTGACCGGGCGAGCCATGTCAAGAACTTTGTCAACTTGTCAAACCTTCAAAAGAGTTCACACGTGTTAGAAAGGGCCTTGATACTGAACGTGTATTTACCAACAACAGAGATAAAGACAAGGAAATACCACGGTCACGTACAGGTTATGCCACTGAGCGTTCAGGTGAAACAGACCGAATGTCACTGTGCAGGGCTTTATATACCGCGCCTGATGCGTTACCATGGCACCGACGCACGTACGTGCCTCGCTGTTTGTTTAGTCATATGTTAGGAAAAGGTCTCACATCGTACAGTTTTTTTTCCAAAGTTACTGAAGTAACTGAACTATCCTCCTTTTGAAAGTATGTTTGCATAATATGAGTAGACAAACACTTCCTTAAAATGACTTGGAATCAGAATTTTAATCTAGGTTTGAATATTTTTGGATAAGATTTAATTGCTTATGTAATGTAGACATTTTTTTAGACATTTTTAATTGGTTATAAGAGAATTAGTCTTAAAACAAGAACAAAAATTTGCCAATGTGGTAAGAACAGTTTTCTTAAGCCATTGGCAAATCATTTGTCTTGAAATCTGTTCGAAACACTTTGAAACAAGGAAAACAATCTATTTTTCTACAATAAATCAAGATTAATGCTTGAAATTAACTTTAAATCCTAGAATCAAGCAACATTAACTTCTTGAGCCACTGGATAGGACCATCTTAGCTGGAGGATATTACAATTTTTATTTTTTTTTGCAGTGCTCATGCTTTCTAAATCCTTGAACGGAGTGAAAAAAGATTATTATGTAGGCAAATCAAAATGTGCTGTTTACTGGCGATAGTAGATTTTTTTTTTCTGGAAGAGTCGCTCAATAGTTTCTTATAAATTCATTGCAAGTCAAAAATGTTCTAGTGACTCAACTTCAGTTTTTTTTTTAATTGTATGCGAGAAAATAAAAACCAAGGACTCTCTTTTATTTTTGTTTTACATTTATTGTCAAGACAGCTCTTAATATGAAGTTACGCCTCATAACCAAAGAGTGTATTGAATGAACAAAAAGAAGTGGAACATGTGGCTCACAAAATAAAGGCATTCTCTCATAGATTTTGTACAAAGTCAATATACAATACGAAATTGCAAAAAACAAGAACAAGTGAAACGGAACAGCAGAGTATCACTAAACATTTGAACATAGATCTGATAGAAATGAGCTGTACAAATACAATGTGTTGCTCCTGAGATTTTGTGTGGGACAAACGTGACCCTGTTATAAACCTTAGTAAAACTGCATCTTTGCAAATGTGTGGATTAGTATGTTTTGTTTTTTTCTTTTTTTTTTCTTTCTTTTTTTGTTGACAGAGCACAACTGTACATTTTACATTTCAAACTTTGGTAATGCAGAAAAAAAAACAACTTCCAAATATAACCATGAACCTGAAATTGTTCTAATATTGCTTTGACATAAGTAATCGTTTACTTAACAATATTTACGGACACACAATTATGGAAGTAATGGCAAGCAAATATTTAAGTACATACAATGACAGATGCTTATGTCTGGTATAATTACACTTTTTAAAGGCGCGCTATGTAACTTTTCCGTCGGAGAGTCTGTGTTTTGTGTATTTTAGACATTTGTAGCAATTTAAACATTTGTCGAGGAATTACGGTAAAGCTAAAATCCACAAAAAACTTCATAATCCTAATTAAGATTATATTTTTTTCCCAGGGCGGCTGACTCTTCACCAGAAAAGCTGCGCGGTGCACCTTTAAACATACACCTCTTTAGCTTAAAATTATGCACAAGTAAAAATATTGGTCTTTCAAAAGTCTTTTTTTTGTCCAAAACGTCATCCGTTCACAGTCAAAAAGATAAATTCTCCACTCTCCTCATATTTTTCAACGTTATCTTCTTCTTTTTTTCCCTCCCCCATCTGCTACAAAGATCTGCTCGGCCAAAAAAAAGATGTGATTGATGCCAAAATCCCGAAGAAGTCCCAGTTGACATATCACTCATACAGTCATCTTATATAGTGTCTTTTCAATATCTGCCAAGGAGAAAGTGGAAAAGAATCTGTTATCCTAACTTCACCCCGAAAAAGGCTTCCGTGTCCGTGCTGATGATTCACTGCTTCCACGTTTAAAAAAAAAAAAAAAAAAAAAAAAGAAAATGGTTATGTCCGTTGAGTTATAATATAGCCGGAGAGAATGTGGGTTCAGTTGCAGTAGCCATCTTGTGAGTAAAGAGACAAATTTGTAATTGAATAATAGCTATTTTTCCCAAAGATATGAAAAAGTATAGTCAACACTGCACTAACTTTGCTTGTGTATTATTACTCATAGACTAGGACTGGGTAATATTGACAAAAACGAATACCTTGATAATTTCTTGGTATATCTTAATAATGATAATTTGACGAGGTTACATAACTGACAATTTTCCATCATCGACGGATTGTATTTTGTTTTGATGGAAATTTCCAAGGCTCTCCATCAGCCTCGGACTGATTTTTATGCAGGAGAAATGGAAACTATACGCAGAGTTTGAGCTAAAGACGATTTAACGGAAACAGTAAGATGTGAAGAACTTTTATGTTTCAGGTAAGAAATGCAGAGCTTTTCAGTCACATTGCGATTGTTGAATGTTAAACAGACAATATTTTTTAAAGATGTGCTAAAGGTATCTTAATCGATTTATGCAAAGTTCAGTCATTTTGTGTATTGTATCCCTGTGGCCCGTGCGTCTCCGTGCAGTCTCCATGTCAGAAAACAGCAACAAAAACAGGCAATATTGAACAAAAATTATGACAGATAAAATTACATCATGACGTTTTTTGGGTAGCCTGTCCGTCACGGTGATGGATTGAAATTATGTCTAGTGTAACCACTGATTCTGTCAGTCTTCAGATTTGTTAGTACACTGGAAAAACCACAACCTTAACTTAATAGTTAATTATTAATTGAATGACGTAGTGTTTAGTGTGATTTGAGCATGTTTTGACCTTTATAAATAGAGATTTGTCAATAGATATTTCAAGAACAAAAGCATTTATTTTATTTTCATAATTTCAATTAATGTGTATTTTCCTTTTATGATGCAAAGTGAGGTATTTTATGCTTGTTCCATTTGCAATTTTTGGACACAGCGTTTTTAGTTTTTAGTAAAATGTTCTACCACAACATGGCCACTGGGACTGGATGTTGACAATCTCTCTAGCCTACATTATAACTCGTTTTTAGTGTCCGTTGGTCTCGGTGTTGGACGCTGGGTGGAGGGGGTGGAAGATCTGGAGGTGACGGAGGTCTTCTCTGCGACCGGGCTGGGAGCCGCCGGGACGCTATCGAGAGTTTTGATGCTGAGGGGGGCGGCGGAGCACACGGACGCTGCCCTGCCGGAGGAGCTGGAGGAGGACGTGGGTTTGGGCTGAGCTTGGAGGCCCGGGCTGCAGATGAGGTGGTGGCGCTCCCAGTCCTTGTGCTGGCAGAAGGAGCCGCAGTACCGGGCCGCGTTGCACCCGCTGCAGGTCTCGCTGGCTTTTCGGCCGCAGTTCCAGCAGCACTGTAAGAGAGATGGGTGAAGAGGTGAGGTCAAAGTTCACAGGAAGCATTTAAAGAATATCTTGCATAGTGTAAATTGAAGTTCTCCATCTGAATGAAAATCAATATATTTATAGCACAGTTCAGGCCATATTTTAATATCTACTTTTTTTCTTTACTGTGAGTTAATATCAATACTTGGTAGTATGTCAAGTCCAAACTTAATTTTGTGTTGTATTTAAGAACATTATTTGCAAACAAATTGCGCCGTAGTCTTTTAGTCGAATTAATCGGACAATGGAGTCTATGGATCTAAACTTGCTTAAAATAACTTGGAATCAGAATTTTAGTCCAGATTTGAGTTGCTTTAGCTGGATAAGATTTAATTTCTTATGTACTGTAGAATATTTTACTGGTTTCAAGACATTTTAAACTGGTTATAAGAGACTTTGGCCTAAAAAAAAAAATGCCAATGGGGTAAGAACAGTTTTCCTAACTCACTGGAAAATAAATTGGCTCAAAATAAGAATCTATGCCTCTACAATAAATTGAGGTTAAATTAGTCAAAATCCTAGAATTAAGCAACTTTAACTAGTCTTGAAATTCATTTTTTTGCAGTGCGTTGACCAATTTTCTTTAGATAATAAGGATTTTAATTCAACAGCAACAAAAGGAGTGAGGCAGCTACAGATCTGGGATCAATACATTGGTCTAGTTTGCCTTTTTAGATATGAATGTTTTCAATTCATTTTCTGTATAAATAATTGCTTTTTCATTTTTAGATTGTGTCAGATAAATGGTCAAATCAAAATACTTTTTAGAGTTAAAACATGTGCCACGCCCTCTTTTTAGTCCACTACTCTGTCTATAAGACATGTTTTTAGGTTTGGTAGACTACAGTCCTGCACAGAAATGTATGATTAAATATTTTTAATATTTTTTAGGGTAATCGACTTTTTTGGTCTTCTTTGCAACTACTGAGAATCATATCTGCATTAAATGTAATCAAAACGTTACTCCTAAACAAATCAATATGTTTAGAGAGCCAGGTTAGGTCTACAAGATCCACTTTGGGTGCACTTGGTATGGATACATTTTACATGTAACATTTCTGACTGTAATTATTGATGCTGGAAGCTCAAATTAAGAAAAGTATATTCATTTTGTCTTTTTACTAATGTTTCAATATAATTTTTAAATGCCTGCTCCTTATTTTTGTCCACGTACTGGTAGTTAAGCCCACTTTGTTGTATGTTTCCTACTGTTGAACTGTGCAAAACAAAACACAGTCATTTAAATGACAGATTAATTTGTATGAAGAAGCAATGAAAAGTGGTAAAGTAAAGCTGGATTTCATCTTGACAAAAAGTCTATTAGGACAAACATTAATTTTATTAGGACAGAAAAAATATCAGTAAATCAACATCATTTGAAATAAGCTGCTTTTCACCTTTATTTATTGCTACTATCTAACAAAGTTTGACCCTTTTTAACAGTCGTATTTCTACTTGTTAATTATTCTTTAGCTCCTTCTTTAGATCTGCCCACGACATAAATCAACTGCAAAGTAATTTTCCACCTGTAAATAACTGCAAAGCTTGTGAGTGAGACGCATTCATGTTCTAACTTCACTTTTAAATTAGGCTCTTGACAAAACTTTTTTTTTCCGATCTTTTCCTTTCTACGCCAACACAATTAAAAGTTTTCCAGCTTGTTCCTTGGAGACTGAAACTTTAATTATCTAAATGCCAGCGTGCTTACGGCTGCTGTGTGATTCCCCGGTGCATATTTGTCAGTCAAACACCTTCCTTATTGTTTATTCGTTTGTTTCAATTCAGTTGGATATGTTTTTGTTCTCTCTGATGGCTGTATGTTGTATTTAAAACCGTTGTATATCCGCTCACCTCGCTGGAGTCTTCTTGTTCGTTGATGGACCAAAATGGCGTCTTCTTGTGCTTTCCTCTTGGCCTCAGCCAGAGTCTTCTCCATCTTTGCCCGTTCCGATGCGATCATCTCGAAAGCTTTCTGTTCGGCCTCCGCGACTGCCTTCTGCACCTCGTCCATGGCCTGGCGTTTCACCTCGTTTACAGCCTCCTCTGTTGAAAAAAAAACAATAAATGAAGTTACTTCTCGCAAATCTAAAGATCGTATGGCCATTCACAATAAGTCTTTTGCAGTCTTTCCACAATTGTGTAGTTTCAGCTAAGAAGTCATGTTTAAACTGGGATGAGGTCTAAAAAGTTGTTGTTTTAATGCTGTAGTTGAAAGTTGTTTAAGCTGACGAAAATCAGGCTTGTGTGGTAAAAATGTACCTTCTTTTCCCATGTCTGTAATTTGGACAGTTTTTAGTCATTTAGAGTCTTTTCAGTTCAGATGTACAGTATCTATAGTTTATTTTACATCTAGGTATTTTTGAGGTAAAAATAAGTAAGTCTTCACACCAATTATATATTTTTTCTACCATTAGATAACAAGCTGCATAAATGCTCTTTGGGAATTCATATTTTCGAGTTTGTGACTGAATGAAATATGATAGTGAACTGATAAACTCATAATTGCATGTAAGCTATTTTAAGACATCTACAAGATTCTTTTTATTTTATGCAGAAAACCCAAATTTTTTGTTGTCTGTGAAGGGAAATATGAGATTGCTAACTGCATCCATTGATATTTGAATTTCAATTTGATTTTGATTAACCAGGACAGACAAAAAAGCAGTAATTTGCAAAACCATCTGAACTAGATTAAAATGTATCCGTTTTAGTCATGTATTCATGTACTCACACATTCGGCTTTCAGTTAAAAACCTGTATTAACTACTACATCGTACAAATTGTTGTGTATTTACATATTGAAATCATCCTGCGACCCCCAGATTTGGTTTCGCGACCCTTGAGGGACTCCGACCCCCACTTTGGGAACCAATGCTATATAGACTAATAATATTCAATACATATGGAGGCACAGATCAAATGTATAATGTTTAAATATAGTTTTTAATTTGCTACTAAAACTTCATTAGGTGCAACTGCCCATCATCTGGCCCTATGACAGCCATCATAACCTGCAAGAATGTGAACGCAACCTACTAATAAACTAACTGACCATACAGCTGTTTCATAACTATATGTGGTTTCTGATTGCTGATTCCATGATGAAAACTGATGCTACAGTCCAACGCTGAAAACAAAACTCAAATAGAACAAATGCTAAAGACAGAATAGATGAGAAGATATCAGTCTGTGATTTCTGGAATAAAGTAGGCAGAAGTAATTAGAAGACAAACAACAAGATCCAAATAGCTTTCACCAGCACACGATGTTAAACTATGACACAGACTGCTGTAATGACAGATATCTTATAGAAAACAGTTCCAGGAACAGTATTGCCACAAATCTCCAATCCAAAAAACGTGCCGAGCGTTGGAAAGCACGAACGGCAGAGCAAGAGCGACAAAAGATACAAATGCCACGCACAAGAGTAGATGACAAACAAAGCTTTGACTGGGACGCACACTGTAGATCTGACAGCTTTTGAAAGGAGAGTGCTTGGCTGGGAGTAACGGCAGACAAACAAGCTGTGTCAACAGTCTGTGCTCTTCCTCAAATAACCGTCAGCCGTCCACGCCGCCATCTCACTCTCGCGCCGACTTTTATTCTAAATCAGACGTGCCAACTGTTTCCTTTTTGGTTGTTGTTTTTTTTTTATGGAAAACTATTTATTCAGTACCAGTTTAAAGGTTTTAGCCGTGTTTGAGCGTTATTCCCTCACCAGAACCTCCACTAAGTAGTGTTTTGTTTCGTTCACACATATTTGCTGCTTTTTAGGTTGTCAGCATTTCAAGCTCTGTTCCACACTGTGATGTCACCAAGTGGAGTCTTAGCATGAACAGCCATTTTTTAGTCTCAGCAGAAATTTTTTCTTCACAAAACACTTGAGCGTAACTTCTATTTTAAATAATCAGTATTTTCTGTAATACCAAGCAGTAAATACATTTAAATGAGGCTAAATAATATCTGACTGATAAATCAAAAGAATTGTTCAAAAGTGCATGGATTTTCTAAATTCAGTGGAAAACTTCCTGTATTCGCCTTTCAATGAGTTTGACAGAACACAGTCTAAAGTTGAACTGTGTGTTAAACTAGAAAAATAAATATTAACTCCAGCTATGTTTTTTATGAGGAAAGTACACCACAAGATTGACAAAACATTGGGACAAAACTCAAAAACCAAAATGAAACCTTGACAGGCCCAGAATTTACCCAAAACGTATCCTTTTGAATGGATTGAAAGGTATTTGTTTTTAAAATGAGAACAGAATTGAAACATTTGACAACACAATGATGAATCAAGATTATTCTATACTATCAAACTACTTATGAAATACTCAGATGCTAATTAAAGGAAACCTATTATGTAAAATCTACTTTTTTGACTTTTTGACCATGTTACAACAGTGTTATCTTATAATTAGTTTACACAAAGTATTATTTGAATTGATTCATGCATGTTTGAGTAATCTTGTAATGTCCTGCAGCTGATGCTCCAGTGCTCAGAAAAGTCTTGTCTTCACCTACCACCTATCCCCGCCCACTTGTCTGCATTTACTTACTCAAAAATTAGGATGGCAAGTAAAACATGCAAAAATAGTTTTTTTATCTGTGGCTTATTAAAGTTGAATTTTACAAGTACTTATTAGTTACTTATCAGTTCTGCAGTTTTGAACAGGAAGTCAATGCACCTGTTTCTATTTCTAAGTCGTTTTAGGTCATTTTTGTGTTTCGATATGAACAAAATATGAATGATTGATTTATTTATGCCATAGTTTCTAGCGTTATATACACAAAAATCACAATAGGTTTCCTTTAATACAAAAACTAGCATCAAAATCACATAGCTAATATAGGGTAGAAACTTACAATTATTTTAGGGGTTGACAAGTCTGATTGATTTATTTTTTTAAACCTACCATCTATTTTATATTTTAGTAGTAGTATCAAAATGGCTATCAAAAGCATTTTTCTTAGTCCTAAAATCAAGTTTGATATTTTGGAATTGTAACAACTCTACTTAAAAAATAGAATGGAATAATTTAATCTTAATTTGAGACTATTTGCCAATGAGCTAGTCAAAATAAAAATGGTCTTGCCCCTTTGGCGTTTTGGCTTGAATATGTATTTTTCAACAACTCAGAAACACATTGAAATAAGTACAATTAAAAATCTAGGTCAATCTTGCATATAATTGAAGCTGAAAATGGAAACCGTATTTTAAGACATTTTAATTCATTTTGAAACACATTTTTGCTGTGTACTAACTCGACCGAAATCAAAATGTATTTCAAGCTACAAAATTCAAGCGGCTCCTGTTTTTCTCTAATGTTTGCACTGCACATCCTCAGCTCCTCTCTCTGAGCCTGTGTGTGTGTGTGGTGTGGACGGGGCAGGCAGCAGGCAGGCTCCCCGGCTGTGAGTCCAGATGGTGCTGCACACAGTGAGCCAGCTCTGGGTCTGGGAGCCCGCAGGACGGCAGCGCGGCCCTTCTGCGGCCGATATGGCCCGGGCCAGAGCTGGCACCTGTCAGTGGACGGACCAGCAGGGGATGGCAGGGCTGGAGCTCGCCTAGAACACTGCCAGTACACAACAGAGCGAGGGACGCACCGCACAGGCTGTCGTGTCATGTGGGTGCAGTACCGGCTTTGGCCACGAGACGGGGCACAGGAGCTCTGGTCCTGGCAGGACTTCAGAGTCTCATATAGAGATGGCAAGATTTAATAAAGAGAAAATATCATCTTTTTTTTTTAACTATCCTGATATTATGTCAATCCATAAGATTCAGTATGTGGGCAACACTTTATAATAACTACATCTTAATTAGTCTTAATAATTCCCTACTAAAGCATAAACAAAAAAATTATTCAACAAATGAAAATTAATGAATCAAAGAGTTTAATAAGGCTTACTAACTTCTTAATTACCACAAGCCCTACTCCTCAACCCTAAATCCTAACCTTATCTCCTTAAATATGTAGTTTTCATCCATTAATTTATCATTTGTTCATGAATAACTAAGTCTTTATTCATGCTTTTTGCCTTTTAATAAGCATTTTTAGGACTGCTACTAATAATTACTTTGGTAATCAAATATTTCTTTGGAAAAAAAAAAAAAAAATCATTGTTTTGATTGTAAATTACTATGTTTTTCTCTTTTACTAAAAATATAAGACTTAATTAAATAAATTCATTATAGACATGTTTTATAAAAGCTTTGTTCCTGCTACTGAGAGACTGATGGCTCAAACGAAATATTGATCAGGCCAACCTGTATTTAATATTTAATATTTATTATGATGATCATGCGAGCAGACCTGTTGTGATCGAGTGTGTACATGTGTCTATTTTTATTTTTATGCTTGAAACAAGATTTCCAATGTGTATGGACTTCTGTGTACGCACAAATGGCAAATACATTTCTTGAATTTTGAATTTTTACATGTTTATACTGTTATTTTGAGCATGAACCTTTTACTAGCACATATAGTAGTAAATTTGCTGAAAATTATTCCACTAATCAAATAGTTGGGATTAATTCACTCATATTATCCCTAGCAAATTTTTTTTTAATCTTTTTTAAACCCTTTTTGCTTTTCAGTGACTATTCATACTACTGAATGCACCTGAATTTAAAGAGAAAATGAGAAAATACATATTTAGGCCTCATTTGTTTAGAAAAAGTCAATGAGTATCTATTATTTAGAAGCTGCAGAGTTCAAAGCTTGTGAAAACATAGCGGCTTATAGTCTGTAAATTACAATAATCATCCACCCTTATGTAAACAGTTCATTTCATTTGATATCCCCTCACCTGAGTCTGTGTGTGGGCTGTGTGCTTTGGAGAACGGGGTCGACCCTGAGCCTCCTTTGCGTGGGTCCTCCTGCTCGCTGGATCGTCTCCTCCAGTAGTTCACTCCTCTCTGTCCGACTCCTGACACCTCCTGAGGACGGCTACAGACCGCCGCGTCTTCCTCGGCACCATGTCCACGATGCAGTTAGATACTGCAACGCGAAACACAAATAGGAGGGAGATAGAGTAAATGTGTTAGATGTGTGTTTGTCGCATATAGAGCACATATGAAAGTGCTGTCATCATTGTTTCTGCTACGTACCATAACTTATATTTGGTTTGGTCCACATGTGTTATTCTCTGGAGGTGCTGGAGGCATTGTTAGACAGCGGAGGCAGCAGGTGAACCATATTTTAGATATGCATATAAACACCACAAATACAAAACTAACTTAACTTAGCCTATTTCCGTGGTTCATACATTCCAGTTTAATGTCAGATTCGCAATTTTTTATATCTTATGTATTCGGAGCTTCTTTCCTATATTTGCTACAGTATATCACAGATTTCAGATAATAAATAATGTCAATTGTACGTTTTACGCTGGCTATGTAGTGCCATTGCCGCAGATAACAATGTGATTGTTTTGTTTGTGTTTTGCAAGCTTAGCATAATGTTTGTATGTTCTTTGAGTTGTAGCTCTGCACTACCACTAGACGTATGTGTAACTCTCAAGCTCTCCATACAAGTACACGATATTGAACTCTTAACCTTCTATGCTGTCTCCTAGAACATCTAGAGCATGTACCTTCCATTCATTCCTCCTCGTAGGTTCCATTGACGAGCGATAGTCAGTGTCAATCTCCCCGACTTGCGCAGCACGTCAGCGTTAGAGGTAAAGATTGATGATAACAGCACACCTGTCAGCTGGAGAACAGTTAGAATGTGTCATTTATGAAATCGACAATCTCTCGCTAGTTCTTGGTAATTTATAATTATAGCATCCTACAACGCTAAATGTCCACGACTAGACTATTTATTGACATAAGATATATAGACGACTCCTTAATTATATTTGCAAATGATCTATATATCGCACGACATTAGTGTATTTTATATTAAGTCGCCTTGCGCAGAAATCACGCTCGTGTATTTACTATACTCGATAATATCAGAGTATATAGCGACTCATATTAGTGCCGTATATATCAGTTGATGATTATCAACTCCGTAAATAACAAAATGCAAATGGGCTTGATATCAAACATGCGCCCTGAATAGTAACACTGCACGCATAGCTAATCTCTCTTATCAATAGGTTCACGTTTTGGTAAGGGTTTGTCGTGAGAAGCTTCTATGATGCATTTCTATAGTTTAATTTGAGATATCAACTCCAACACAACAAAATAAGAAGCATTGCTCTAGATGTCAGAAAATACATAGCTTGAATTTTGCTTTTTAAAGTTAAGGCATTTGTTATAGTATTTTGATGTTGCGGGCAATGTCAACAGACTAGACAGTATGTCATGGACGTTTTCATGGGTATCCACTTACCTCACGCTCCATGGCGGTTTCTCTGTCGCTAGATGTGTTTTAGCGACTCCTCAAAATCCCGCTCTAGACACACTCATCTAAAGAATGCCAAATCCAATACAAAAAAAAAGATCTGACTCTCGAACGTCGTGAGATTAAGGGGGGGTGGGGTGCGGATTGTGGGCGCGTGGTCTTCGTGTGCGGGGGGGGGGGGGGGGGGGGGGGTGCGTGCGGCGGGAAGGGTGAGGGAGAGGTAGGGGGGGGTAGCGTTGGGGTGGTTGGGGGCGAGTGGGTAGGGAAAGGGTGAGAGGGAGGGTGTTTGGTTGTTGTGGGAGTGGGAGGCGGGCAGTGTGAGGATGTGTGGGGAGGGCGTGGGGGGGGAGCTGTGGAGCGTGGTGGTGAGGGGGGGGTTTGTGGGGGCGTGACGCGGTGGTGAAGGCGGGGGGGGCGGTCTCGGCAGGGGGGGAGGGGGGGGGTTTGAGGAGAAGAGATGGCTGGGGGGGAGAGGCGGAGAGAGAGGGAGGGCGGTGTGTGGGGTTGTCTATGTTTCTTTTACTCTCTTGCTGGTAAAAAGAGAAAGATTCCAATAGATAAGGGCTTTAATAAACATCGTTATCTTCACTCGACTCATAGCTAGATAGAATGCTTATGGTCCTATTCTTACAACTATGTTCCAAGCTCTAGAAATGATCTGTCTTCGTCGTTTTAGAGTTACATAGTCATGTTTTATAGAGTGAATATTAAATCTAGAGGATAAATTCCTACTGTAGATATATAAATGATAACAGGAGTTAGAGGTAACTATTTTTAGCAGACGGCGACAGTATCTTTAGTAGCTTGGCTTAAGAGAGCATAAGCAAGTTTTTGTTAGTGTCCAGAATGCACTCCATGTTCCTCGGTTCATGCTTTACATTTTCAAACGCAAGAGTCAAATAACACGAGCGATTGAAGGCAAACAATATACACATCTCCAAGAACCATGTTTCAATTTGTAATAACTATAGCTCTCATGTCATAAGAAGATTAAAACGTGACTCAAAAAATAAGCTGGGCACTCTGGCCTGAGCAAACTCGCATGATAGTAGGACTGATCAGACACGACGGATGAGACCTAGACTTCGATGGCTTCAGTATACGCAGTTCGCTTGCTCGAGTTTATATGCAGTCTGTTAATACCGCGCTAAGAAGTAGGTCTACAGCTAAAAGACACGGCTAACACTGCAAGGAGTGTAGTCGTCAGTACTCTCACCATTGACACACACAATGCGCCTTGCACTTAGTACTGTAGTAATGCGTAGACTCGTAAGGCGTGCGGCGTGCCTAGCTTTTGCAAGTAGATTAGGTAGATCTCGTGGTCTAGATTTTGTGGGAGACGCTAGTAGCTGCGTTGTCATGCACATGCTCAGATTGGAGCGACCACGATGCCTTCCACTGGACGAACCACCTTTAAGCCAGAGGCACTCTGTCAAGCCGGATCGTTCGACTGTGTGCTGGACACCCTCTTGTGGCTCTATATGTGTGTGGGCTCGCAGTTAGTGCCTATGGTTTGAAATATAACAATACAACACAATCAGACGAGAGAAGCATCAGAAATTCTAATGGGTGTTACTCTTATTTTAAGCAATGTCACTCTATATAATAAGAACAAATAACTTTAATGATGAACACGAAGGCAGAGACAATTATAAACAGCTGCTACTAATTCCTCGGTTCATGTTTATCCCAATGTTACGTTCTGTGATGCATGAACGCAGTGTTGAGTGTCCTATTGATAAGAGCGTAGGTCTCGACATGTATATCGAAGCTGTAAGTCGTGTGATCTGCTTGGAGAATCCCAAATCATGAAAGGCCATTTGATATGTTGGAAGCGTTAATATAAATCATAAATGATTAATGATAGAAACTCTTGAAGAGAGGGCACCAGAGTGCATGAATCTATCTGATGGATGTTAGCATCTTTATAGTTCTCGTCGAGTTAGTTTTTTATGATGTAGTATGTTCCGCCTACTTGGATAAGTTCCTTGAATCTTGTTCAGGTCAGTAAGAGGCAAGGGTGTATCTGAACAATAAAACCCAATAATATCTGTGAACCATAGGTGTATACTCTATGACTTCAGCTTGTCACATATGAAAAGTCCGTCCGGGAGAACTGCGAGGTAAGATTTGGCGATAAGTATAGATTGGGTTGATGGATAGTAAGCAGTATTGTCCAGTGGCGTTGACCTGTGTGAATTGTCTTATTGTCATTTCAATACAATATTGAAAAGCAAGATCTATGAATGACCATATAATATGATAAGCCGTACCAAATGAATTGAAAGTCAGACATCAACACAACTGGGTTTAGAAACGCTCATGTGCGGCTCACGTTCTCTCACTCTTCTGTGCTTGAATTGACACTGTTTAGGTACACTGATCTAATATGAGGATCGTTTTCCGTAATAATCCATACACTTTGACTCTATTTTAAGCCCATAAACACAAGTATTGTCTATGATGCCTCATGCAATTTGCTGAATATTGCCCCATCCTACCGTACCAGAACAACAACCAAATAGTCTGCTAGTTGGCGAGGGTCAACTAATCTCTATTTTCATAGACTCAGACATGTTTGTATGAACGCCACTCTTCTCCATTCTAGCAGACAGCGGTCGCATCGCGCTATCTACTGACGAGATGTAATTTGGGCACCCATATTTCCTAGTATGCGCACCAGAGATAAGACGCTCTAATAGATAAATAAACAGAAATACTCAATGAGTGGCTAAATTCCGGAACAAAGGCTCGTAGCTTGCCTTGCATGGGTATTCTAATTCATTAAGTTATAGCTATTTAGTATTGTGTATCAATTTGTTGCAGTTTCACATAATACCTTTCGACGTGTCGAATATAAATAATATAGATTAAACCTCCGCAGATTTTAACCACTGTACTTTATCGATAGAGTTCTAAAGTACTTCTCTAACACATGTCATCTCATTCGATCTACAACTCGCCCTCTTACAGGGCAATGAACGTTAACAAAGTCGTGTCTCCCCTTCCAGGTGTCTAGGATGTAGTTTGATTTGCGTCGCTGTTGCCTGCGATGGGTCCATCCATCTGACTTGTTCTATGCGACATCTCTTTCATGTCGTTTTAGTACCATACTGTGGAACATTTGCAAGTGGTAACTGAATTCATACGTGCTCAAGTAGCATCTAAGAAACCTGATTGCATAGTTTTGCTAGGATGACTGCAGATTAAAGCGAGGAGGTAACTCTATCGAAATGTACTGCAGAACTATTGTAATTCACACTATTAAATATTGAACCATGAACATGGACATCATATTCTAAACTACTTGTATCTTCAGTAGAGTAATTCACCTCTCATATCATTGATTGTTTAGAATTTTTACGTTATTAATTAAAGTATTTTTAAATGGCTCTTACTCATTTATTTTTGTATTATAATTGAATAATCTTCACAAAATATAAATAAAACTTTCAAAAAAGACAAAATGCGTAATTCAAAAAACGAACACCTATTCTGTGATTCAGAACATATATTGACAATGTCAGAGATATTTTATAAACAATAACACAACATAACAGTCAGGTTGAGATGACATAATTTGCGCAAGCAGTTTACTGCAATTGCCTTGTGTGTACGAATATATAAGCAAAAATAGATCCAGTTCATATTTTAATAACTCTACATTGAAGTAAAGCTAACGATTCAGTTTTTCTAGACGTTCACCTCGATGTCACTGCTCACTCTGTGTTTATGCATGATTCTGATAACAATCACACATAATAGTATCAATATTATAGGTAGAATCACATCAGTCACAAGTTATATAAAGTCCTATGGCCATAAAAATTGTGTGTGTAGATGCACTTAAGGTTGTTTAATTAGACATAGTTATTGTGAGTGGCTAATAACTTGCTTCCTAAAGAATAATTATGAGAGTTTCGGTCACGCTCAAAATATACGAACGCGTGTAACATTTTTAACAATCCGCATGATTTGTTCAGTCTGACCATGCTTCGTCGGTACTTCTGGTAGTGACAAGATACAACCAGTATCGTAATTTGCATGGAAAACATAAAACATGAATTATGTCCACTTAATGCCGTTGAATACTCGTTTGCAGTCAACACCAAGCAGATTTAGAGACATACGCTGTTCGAGTTCACTGACTGATACCTCTGACAAGATATATCCTATCGCGCGCTACATCGAATCCTCAGAGTATATGATCAAACGATGTGGTAAATAGAGTTGACAGTTTCCTAATGACATCTTATGTTCAAAAAGTTAATAAAATTGTCCCTCGAAAGATCGCAGCACAGCACCTACTTATGCGCGTGACGACATTGAAATAATTAGGTGAAAAGGAAGATAAACGTTTGGCTATTGGTAGGTTACTTCAGTTTTGACACAGTAAATTCTCAACATATCGCGGATAAGACAGTATTTTTCAAAATTCTGGTAGCGTGTTGTGCTGTCTTAGTATATTGCTACGACAGCTGTTGGAATTAATATAGTATACCAGTTAACGCTGGGAACCAAAAAGCAATAAGATGCGAGAGATTGGGGTGGTTCTTCAGCAGCAGATAGCCAAAAAAAGTTGGGCTTAGCCAATAAATTAACGATAAGAACCAGCGGTTGTAGCGAACCTGATATTTCGACTGACACAACAGATTCGCAGAGCTTGGGATACCCACATCTGGAAGTCAGCTGTCCCCCACACACACACCATACACAACACCAGCACAAGGAGTACAAGCGTAATCGCAGCTCTCATTCTTTCGCACTCGTCTCACACCTCCTAGCAAGGACTTAACAGCAGTTCCATGATTGGGAGATCCTACTCGGAGGCTTTGTAGTGGTGTGAGACGTGCGTGTCCTGAATTCGAAAATACATCAACACTACATGGCGTGTCTCATAGAGTGACTCACACTGCGGCATCGCTACGCTGATAATGTAGTTTATATTCGCTTGAGAGAGCCGGTGATTATCTCGACCAGGCTAGTCGAACATTGCTTGTCCATTTAAAGTCTTTGTAAACATTATGTTCCGGAGAGTGCCTTTCATCGTTGGAACGTGTGATAATAACAGCAGTGTCTAGTATTGAATAGTTTAAATGAACATATAAAGTGGTCAGTTTCTGTTTTTACCCACAAAATGACCAGAGATATTATTATTTTCTGAGCTGCTTGACCTAGTGTTAACTCTGTGATTGCAATTGTATATCAAAAGCATGTCGCCATTAGAAGTAGCCTGGACAAGCGAATATATTGATACGTTTTGCTTATATAGCACCCTATTATCACACTGCACATAGTACTACACAAAGTTTCATAATCTCAGAGATTTTGTGTCACCTGTAATTGCATTTTTATATGAGGATTTCGACTTAATGTCTCATGGTTCAATTTCTTCATTCGGTTTTTCAATCTGTTTGGAGAATCGGCTTAATCAAACAGGTGGGACACATAGCGCTTCACATTTGGATTCGTATATAAGCGAGGGAGTAGCAGCAAGCCAGACGACTCACCGTCTGGCGCTCAGAAACGAAAGTTTACTTCGCATAGGAGAGTAATTGCATGAGTGAGCTAGGCGACACGCCTACATATCTGAGAAAGGTGGTGCCTTGACCTTGCAAGGTCTTAATCTATGTAGGTAGGTCTTTGTTTACTTTGGTTTTAAATTTGGTAATGAGCAGATCCAAGATAACCCCGTGCAGGATTATTGCTGTGTTTAATGGTCACATGGTATAGATCACCAATCCACACATACCAATAGTTTAGATATACCTTCTTTGTGAGACTAACAGATCGCAGGCGACTTCTCTTTATATCGACGCTATAGAGCTCTAGCACTAGATGATATAATGCGGTAATAGTGCTAATTTGAGGTGTTAGAGGCAGGAGTCATTACTGCGCAAGAAGTGCGGATTGTTAATTAATTCAGAAGACAAAAAACCTGGGAGCAATTATTTGTATAGAATATGTTACTGATCATACTAGTGCATTAGTCCTAGGTGACCGCTATGTTGTTGTCTCTGCCGTGAACCGTGGCCTCGAATGTGTAGGGTATAGCCATAATTTTGTTGATCTTTTGTGCTATGTAGGTATCTTGTGCTTGTTAAGGCCAATTGTCTTTCAGAAGACCAACCAACCATCGATGGGTTGCTAGCGCTGTGGAGAGGAACTGAACCGAATCGGGGTGAATGTCGCAGAATGCCGCCAATGCGCATCGAAACGCATGTTAGCATGTATTCATTTGGATACCCAGCTGTCGGTGTGTTGGCATGCCGTGGAATTATCCGCTATGTTGGGTTTAGTCGCCACATCACAAATCCAAACTGGCTTTCGACGCGTCTTTCATCATCGGGAACTCCCCCTAGAGTCAGATCGAGTCTCTTTGTGTTAAGGAATTTAGGCAAATACGCTTTGCTAATAGTGATACTTACCATTATGATTAAAAGTCTATCCATTCTTTCACGACTTTCTGCAGTGGTTCGCAAAAACTGCAATGTGGGGAACTAGAACCTGTTTTTGTATTTCGCAGTATCGTGCCGTACAGTATGCATCACTCTATTATGATTGGTGATAGATCGTGAACAAACGACGCATTCATATAGTAATCCGCAATGTGTTTAAATTGATTAGAGAGCTTCAGATGGATAGTGGAAGCATGCAGGAACGTATCTATTACAAGGTATTAACTATAATACGCTTGCCCCTAATACAACCGGCTGATGCTAGATTAAACTAACTCAAAACTTACACAAGGTAACTATCGACAAGACAGTCTCTTTCAAAAGTAACTTGTTTGGCGCCAAGAGAAGCACCAAAACTGGCGATCTCTATATATACGTGAACTTAGGGCTTTCTATAAATCATTACTTAGGATAATAGTCAAACTGCGCTCAAAGCGTAATCATATAATTGACGCATCAGTGAAAGAGGGTTGTCAGCATAGCGTATATTCTGCGATGCTCTAGTGCTCAAAGGCTTAGCACTAGATAAAGTGTAGCAATTTATACGAAAGTCTCACTCCATATAATCTGTGTTCTTCAAGTCATTGACTTGCCAGTGCTGGTTGTACGAGAGATTGTTACCACATATTCTTGCCAACATAATACTCATAATATCTCTAAACTCCCTATTGAGTAGGCAGATGCACATTGCATTTTTCGTCCTGTCGATAATTTTAACGCCAGAAAGCGTTGATGCACCCTCGAATCTCCTAATAGCTGTGCTTCGTTCTATAACGGATGCCAAAAGCGACGCCACGTTTCCAATAGATCGCTAAAACTAACTGGTAAGATGTTCTCGATAATAAATTTAAATGGGGAAAACTTTTTGTAAAGAGGCAGTTGTCAGAACCAAGAGTCAGATAGAGATGTATAATCTGCTGCTCATTAAACACACATTAAAACAGCTAGCAGTACTACTCGCAGTCTTCTATTATAAACCACGATCACGAAAGCTTATCGAGTTCTCCAGTTAGTTGATATGTATATGCATATTAATTATAGAGCTTGTACTTACGTAGATATCTACATATGTGCGTGTAGAATGTGTCTTCTTCTCATTGATGTTAATTTTAGTGGGACTGTGCGTAGTGACTCGGCGGGGGGTTCGCGAGTCGGCGCACCGAGGGTGGTCTTGACGCGCTACCGTCGTAACACACCCACCTCATAAAACTTTTCGCTCACGTGGCATATTGAACGGTTACAGAGGTGCTTGGACGACATTCGCCCGACCTGTTAAGCAAATGAAGGTATCGTAGGAAGAGATTTTTATAAGTTCTAAAAATCGTGTTTCACTTTTAATTCACGCCTGTACGACAGTCTACGGTAAATCATGGTAAAGTGTATCGCCAAAGCCGCCAGAAGTCTAGGTTGTGGTAATCAGCTTGAACAAGATCAGAAATAATGTCATAAGCATCTTACATGAATTTTTCCAAGTGTATAGTGTATGCTCTCATACGTCGATAAAGAGACTGATTATTGTTTTCTAATTCTTATTGTTAGTATGTTCGTTGCGTTGAAATGCGTCACAATAAAACATAATGAGAATACATGTAGAGAGCAGTTATGTCTCGACATATATGACTATATACACGAGATCAAGCATAATACACGGACATCTTTTATGCTATATTCCTTTCTTGAATACACGTATGCTATCGTGGGCTAATGTCACTCTAGTACTCTAGTGTTACAACTACACAGCTCGGCGCGCTGTAAGTGAGATCGAACATACTTGCAAACTGCCTTCTTTATAAATGTACAGTCGTCTAAATCTCAAGTAAAATGCTGCAAAATGGTGATGTAGCAACTTCAGTTGAGCAGGGGTCTCATCCATGCTCATAGGACGCCTGGCACATCTGTTGATACAAGAATAGTGCATGAGACGATCTTATTAAAATACAGGCATAATACTAGTTCTCTATATATTAATCAGCCGCTTAGATGTAGCTATAGGTACTACAAACCTTGCTCTAGATACTAATCCTACATCTATTTTAACATCCATACCACACCAAAAACAAAGCAAAGAGTATATGTGTAGAGACACGGGGTATCGCGGATCTAGAAAGGCTGTGACGCTCTACTCAGAATATGGGCAGCCTATAATATGTGTATTCTAGTCAATTGACCGCTGCTGTCCGTTTTCCAATCAGCATTTTAGCGGTTTTATAGTCACACTCTCAGCCAACTATTGAGCATCGTTGTGCGCAGTTCAACATTATAATATAACTCATAATAATCATGAAGATCACATCCTTAGATGTAGCACACATACAGATACAAGTCATCTGGGAGCCGCTTTTTGGCCCCTGGGCTGCTCAGTTTGGGGACGCCATTTGTCAATGACTTAGTGTTAAATAATGCTTAAGTGTAAAGGAGCAGATAGCAGTTTGCGCTCATCCCAATCGTGTAGGACGCAGGGATTAGCAGGTCTCGGAGAGTATAGCCAACTACTTGACAAGAGATGAGTATTTTTCCTCACCACTACTTGACATGATTTGCAAGAGAATAAAGTTGATACGACTGGTGGTACTCGTTTCGTTTTAGTTTAGTATGTTGGACAACATTTTCTATTAGGTGGAAATAACAGTGCCCAGAATACCACCTTTGAAATCTTTTCAACCAATTTAATTCAGGCATGAAACTGTCTTAGTGCACAGTTTAAATTTCAACAGTTTAAGTGACATGTGCAACTACTAAAATAAATGCAACAAATGTACACCTCTGTTTAATATTTACTTAGAAGCTTTTATAAAATAACAATGTTCAGATATGCATTCACATTTGAGCTGGTCTGCTTATTGGTTGTGTTTGATTTCTCAGTTAAAAAAACAACTAATTTTAATCAGAATAGAAATTTGTATCTGAGGCTGCAACAAGATTAGCTAGGTGATGAGTTTTGTGATTGATAATTAGTTGTTTAGAACGCAAAAGTCACCTGAACACAAGACTTTTGCAGAATCTGAGCTGAGGTTAGGTTGTTAGAGACTGTTCTGGATGTGTAGATTTAAATGCAATAACAGTTTTCAAGTTACAGCTGTTCAATTATTTGATTGCTAAAATATTTGACAATAATTTCAAACAAACGATTAGCTGCACTTGACCGAACAACAGCTTTCCTTGTATCACTGACAGACAGCTGAGCGCCGGTCCAACAATATCCCCTTTAACTTGACCTGTTTTACAGCAGCAGGTTTAAGATGCTGAGCTCTGACCTGGGTAGATCCTGAAGAAGCCGGCAGAGCTGCCAAAGTACTGCCAGGTCAGCGTTGGGTCTTTCTGAAAGTTGCCGATGAAGACGTCATTCAGAGCCTCCGAGTTATAGATGGCGTTCAGAATCACAGGGTCTGACCACAGCAAACACAATCAATGACTTTAGACATGTTCTGAAAGATTAGAAAACTTGGGCTGGGCAATATGTCAATATTTCCATTTGAATTTCCATTTAGAGATTACATTTGGATTTTATCATGTTATGTACACTCAAGATTACATGTAAGACGTGACTAAAACCATATTTCACATTTAGTTGTATTTGTAATTGGATCACTTCTTGTATTGTTGACTATAAAGCTGCATTAAAACATAAACTCACAATCACACTAAACGTCATAGGAATCAGATTATGCAGTAACTAATATAATGATAATATAATATTGCCCACCCAGTCCATCACAAAAAATAATGTTAAAATCAACAAACAAGCAAATCCATTCAAAGCATACACCTTAAGAATGGGCCAAATGCAGAGATTGAATTTCATTCAAGTATAGATATCAAAATTATTCAAATAATAAATAGTCACAATGTAATTGTAAGAACAAAAAATAATAGGTCTGACAATTTTTGAAGCAAACCAAGTTTGCTCTACACGACTTGGACAAAATATCAATTCCAGTCAGTTTTACAAAGACAAAAACACCCAATATTTGGCAAACACATTTCGTATTCCTAATTTTTTTCACTGTGTTCCTTCTTTTTAGGTGAAATGTGCAATCTTTTTTTTTTTCCTTTTTAGCTTTCAAAATGGGTATAAACAAATCAGTTTGCCACAGCAGGAGATCATATAAGAGAGAAAGAAAAAAATCATTTTAGAATAAAAATTCTGTTTTTCAAACTATAGAAAAAAAATATAATTTTAGAAGTCTTTTAATAAAGTTTGTATTAAAACAAGCACAAATTTAAATGTTTTTGTCACATCAAGAGTTCTATATTTACAGCTGATTTCATAAACTTGGTCACAAACTTGTGAAAAAGTGGTGTTAGTTTATAAGAATGAAAATTACACTGTTATTCGTGACAACCACAAATGTGAATAAGTGCTAAATCTGATCTGGTTTGATATGTGACATCCCTAATATCATATACATGTTTTGATCAGACTACACATCACATGTCCTGCAGCAGTAAAAGTACCTTTGTTATAGACGTTGGTGGGGACCTGGATGTCACTCTGCTGGGTGTTCACCGGTAAATTGTTAAAGTGCTCGTTTCTCCTCCAGAGGAAACTCTCCTCCGAGCTCTCCATAGTTACCATCCTCGTCAGGTGTATTTATTTCAACATGGAGTTGTAATAGTCAAACTGACACACACACAAAAAGAATGAATGGAATACATGTATTAAGTAATTACAGTATTGTTTTTTACTGTTCACATACTCAACAATAAATTGCTAATTTGATAATAATATTAAACAATTAAGGCACTGAAAAATAGTGACAACTTTCTGGTATTATAAATGACCTGCATAATCCCATTGAAACAGAAAGTCAAAAGTATAATTAGAATCTTATCTTTCTTAATAAAATTTGCACAGTGGGCTTTTGAAGCTACTTGCACAAACCTCTAAAGTTGCATTGAATTCATGGTAGAGATCAGCATCTTCAGGCAGACTCTGCTAACCGCTGTGTGGAAAATCAATAAAAAAACAGTCATTTCTCTTCACACACTATAATTATGTGAAAAATATGTAACCCAAAAGATGATTTACCTTCACAGACTTCATTTTGCTTCCTAACATCCGCTCAATTTCATCTGAGTATTCTTTCACCAGACTGCTGCCTTGGATATCCACAATCTTTATGATCGACTCCACGTCTTTTAATTTCTAAATGTAAAAAAGGAATGACAGAAAATTATAAATGGTAGCACTAGCAACAGACCACCAGTTAGATTTTTTTGGACTGTAAGTCAAAACCAGTAAAACACTCAAACAACAAGTGTCACTTTGGAGTTTGGCAGGATCTTTCTGAGGTAATCACGTTTCTTTCTTTAGTTAAAAAAGATCGAGCAGTTTTAGTCAGTGTGAGTCTATAATTTAAGCTAGCACATTCGCCTCACAGAAGGTTATGGCCTTTCGGTTCTGACCAAGCCTAGTACTGCTCCTGAGAAGATGCCCCAAAAGCACTAAAGGATGAGTCAAACGCAGAGGACCAATTTCCCTACAGGGCAATAAAGTGTACCTTCATCTCTGGCTCAAATCTCTTAAACACTTTCTGAAGTTCACAGACATGTTGACCTCGTACTGTCTGTTGTCTGGTTTAACTGCCTCTTATAAAGAGGTGTCTTCTCTTTTTGAAAAGAGAGCCATTGAGACTTATGTTGCACGTCCACCAACTGATGTGAGAAAATTCCCAACATCCACCCAGTGCTGCTCTCTGGTTGGCTAGTTTTACAATCAATTTCCCTTTTGCTTTCGGCTTGGTCACTGCACTTTTTCAAAACAAACTCTCCAGCTTCTCTCAATAAGACGAAAGTAGCTCTGATTAATCACTGCTGCTATGATACAATAAAATAATTCTTACTAAATTCCCAAAAGCTACTGAGACACTTTTCAAAAGTTTACTTATTTGAGGCCTGTGCATGCAGCCAAAGACATGTCTTGTAGAGTCCAATCATATTTTGTGAATCTCATGGTCCTGGATTTGCCGATGTACTTCTGCAAGGACTACAGCCTGTAGATCTACATCATCGATGTGTCATGGTAACCTTCAGCCTACAACCACTGCAAATCTACCACAGCAGATTCAGGACCCCATATTAACAGTACCTTACAAAAATATACAGTATACAGTATTATCAATATGTATTATATAAAGTATGTGGCAAGTGCAAGTCTTGTGTTTACTGTAATACTTATAAGGTATAAGTTGTACTGTTGGTTGTCCAACCTATGTAGGTTTGATAATACACATAACTAATAAGGATGTATGTGGAATGTATGTCTGTCATATACTGTATTGTTCTTATAAGTTCCCAAACCATTCAAGTTTCAAATATACTAAATATACAAAATTACAAAGAATCTTTTGTCTAATTGTCTGTCATATATAAAACCTAAAGGTCCGAATATACAATCTTACAAAATGTATCTATATCATTTCCAAATGGGCAGACATCAAGAAGTAAGCTGCATAAATACTGTATTTTTCATCACAATTCACTACAACTGGTTGTAACTTTATTTAAGTTAAACATAACTGATAAAAAACAAACAAACATATAGTTCCAGACACATAGTAGTAGTAGTGGTATCTTTTGAGAGATTTACCTTTTGCAAAAGCATGGAGCCAGAGTATTTGACAGTGACCTCTCGAAGTTGAACCGAGAACACGTTTGCCCACTGCTGCACCCTGAAATTACAGACGCACACATGAGCATTACATAAAACATCATATATCACAAGTCTTTTTTACAGAGACAAAATGTGTCCAGATTGGCTGAGGATTAATAGTATCAATATTCTCATTTTCCATATTGAAATCCGAGCTTATTTACATTGGAGCTAAAAGCAGTGGGATTTGAAATAACAGATGACAGGATTATGTGGTATGGGAGATTGGATTAAACTCTTCTTTCACCTTAGGGATTTTTTTTTTTTTTGTATGACACTGTACAGAACGTATACATTGTTATAGGATCTGATTCTGAACATGACTGTGTCCCATTTTAAAAACAACACCATTCATATTGTGATGCTCCAAACAAACATAAAGGTAATGTAATTAGTTTATACATTAGCCTTATTCAATAACTACTTTAATAAATTCTGTGACCTCAGTGCATGTTGGCATGACAACTAATGATTTTTATTAATTAGTAAATCTCAATATGACTCATGTTGTATTAGACATTTGGTTTGCTGCTAACAAGCAAATAATAACTTAAAACGGTTTAATATGTTTTTTTCAATGGTCGATATATCATTTTAAATATAATTTTGGATTTCATTTTGAAGTTCAATCATTTTTTTTCCAAGCTATGCTGATCACAAAGCAGAAACATACAATCATACATACAATCTAGGGCTGTAGTTGACTAGAGAAATTATTAGTCGACTAAAATCCTGTCCCATCGATCGTTTAAGTGATTAAGTGGGGGAGTGGCCAAAACGTTTGATCTAACTATGTATTTGACTTAAACTCTGCTCAGAACGACTAAAATTGTTTTGGAGTTCATGCAAAAAAAACAAACAAAAAAAAAAAACCCAAAACATCAATTTTTACAGAAAATGAACAGGAGTGTGTGTTTATATTATAAAATGCAGGTTAGACCAATAATTGGGTCCCCAAATTGTTCAAAATACACTGTATAAATACAAACTTATAATGCTAATAAGTAAAAGTATGATATGTGAGAATACTTAGACTAAATGTCTGTTGTTTTTTTTTACTTCTTCCAACGGCAGTTTTGTTAATATAGTCATATACTACGCAGAATTGTGAAATACTGTTCTTTTCAGGCGCATTGTCACTCGTTGTCTAATTTAAGGTGATCATATTTTTCTGCATAAATCCTTATCATCTAAATAAAGGAATTAGTCAACTAATAAGAATGCTGGTTGACTAAGAATGCATCAACAGATTAATCTACTAAACGACTAAAGGACTACAGTACTAATATAATCATAAAATGTATGCATAACACAAGTCTATGATTCTAGTACAGTTCAATTATTTTAGTACAAAAAGCTTATTTTTTGTTTTGTTTTATTAGCTCTACACAGGATTAAAATATGTCTACATGTACGATATGGCAGAATCTTGACCATAAAAATATCTCAATATACAACATATTGTTATATTGCACAGCCCTACTTTGTAATGTAACATTTTACATTGTAAAACGACAGGCTTTCCATTACACCTGAACACAAACCAAATCTCAAATCTTGTGTTTAGTGATGCACAAATTCACCATTTAAAAATGTCAATGTATTTATACTCTCTCTTTATAGAAGAAAACATACTGCATTTAAGTCTGTTAGTTTATGATACAGGGGTGCACGGTAGCAGAGCGGTTAGAGCTCTGGCTTCCCAATAAGGAGGTCGTGGGTTCGACTCCCGGGTCGGACCATATCAACATCTCACGATCTCTCTGGGTGGAGTTTGCATGTTCTCCCGGTGTCACCGTGGGTTTTCTCCGGGTACTCCGGTTTCCTCCCACTCCAAAAACATGTATGTTTAGGTTTATTGGGCATCACTGGTAAATTTCCCTTAGAGAGTGAGTGAGAGAGTGAATGTTTGTCTGTCTAACCCTGCGACGAGTTGGCCACTGTCCAGGGTGTTTCCCTGCCTAAGGCCCAAAGTCACTGGGATAGGCTCCAGTCACCCGCGACGGGATTAAGCGGTAGAAAAAAAAATTTAAAAATGAATGAATGAGTTTATGATACATGTGGATCTGCAGAACTGATATGCCTCTTCATAGCAAAGTGTATTTTATTGTTGGAAACAGGCTGCAAACATGCAAAAAATTTATCTAAACACAACTTTGAGGAAACTAACATAGTAGTAGGTACACTTCAAATGAAATAAATAAATAAATGCACAACCCTAGATGTACATGGCTATGAAAAAATAAAACATACAAAAAGTGTTATATGAATAGCATTGCACCCATAACCTCACTTTAAATGCACAAAAGCAGTTATCATTAGCCTGTGCCTGCTCAAACTGTGTCTTGTACCATTTGCACAATTTCTGTATGTTTTTTGGTCGTTTCCATAGTGACGCACAGGCGAGTTGACCAGAAAAAGGCAGTTAAATATGAGTGTGATGACAGAGCTTTAGATAAGCTTCTCCTCATCTGGGTCAGAGTGGTGCGTGGCAGGTGTGTGGACACTCACTAACACAAATACATGACAAAACTCAGCTAGAGGACACATAGCACGCTAGCACATTTTATTATAGCATCGGCCGCTCTGCCAAGTCCAGCAAAAGAGCACTATCTAACTTTTCTTATTCGAGGTCCATCTGTTTGTCTCCATGAAATGTTATTACTTTAAACTATCCACAGTGTATCTTTGAATGTATCTATGATGTGTTTTTCACGTGCAAAGTCACAAACAGTAGTTCCTCATCATTGGTTGACTCTGATGTGTTTTGATTGATTTCTGCATGTTTGAATAATCCTGTATTGTCCTTTAACTGAGTCTCGTGTGCTCCGAAAATGTCTGTTTTAATCTGTTCACATCTTTCCCTAAAGTCTGACTATTGGAGAAACTAAAAGTGACAGATATTAGGGATGTAACGATATGCAAATCTCACATTGCAATATTCTTTTTTTATTTGAATCTAGCGATACAATATTTATCACGATAACATGGAGGGGACATGATATTGAGATTATGCTAACGATAATAAACATTAAAGCTGTATTTCCAAATCATTCTCTTTTTTTATCATTCCTTTTCTTGAGGCTTAATCTGTTTTAGTCATAAATTAGTAACCTTTGTGTTTTCCACTATCTGTATTTGGTAAATGCAAAACTTTGTGAAAAAAAAATAAATAAATAAGACCATTGTGTACTGTTGGAACTGAAAAATAAAGTAATTTATTTCTGATCAGTGAATGCAGCTCTGTGATTGGCTGTGCTTGAGTGGTCCTGTCCCGTTTCACTTTAATATTTGAAAAGTTTTTTTCAAGTTGCAGCCAAAATGAATACATGTTGATATTAACCATGTCTAGAAGAATTTATTACCAATTTAGCCACGGTTAAATCATGTTTACTGTGTAAAGATCACCTACTCCACCTTTAATACTGATAGGTGATGACGATGATCTATTGTGACAATTTTGGTATTGTGATATCATCGATATTGTTACATCCCTAACAGATATACGTATGGCTCTAAATTGTAACTTAGCCACTTTTTAAAAAGTATATATCAACATAGCTAAAAGATGTATTGTAGAAAAAACAATTTGTAGTTTCTTACAGTGTAATATCACTATGGAATGGCAGGGTTTATCAGCTCATGTAAATTAGCGACGTAATGTAAAAACAACTTGCACATCTATGAACCAAAATGTAAACCGATATGCACAACATAATGAGTCATTACTTCAAATTACCTGGGAAAAAGTAGAAAGGACATTAAAAGTTTAGATTAGTTATGTATGTGCATACTGGCCAAAAAAAATAAAAAATCAATTCTGTCTAGGTGAAATCAAAGTTAATCCAAACTGTGCTAAAATGTGCCGGTAAATGTTTATAGGCTAGTGAACTTCACAAATCTGAATGAATAGGCACGAAAATTCACAAAACAGTGCTAATAATATACAATCTTTGCACTGTAAGAACAGAAGTTACCAAAATAGTACATTATTGCTCAAGCAACCACAAATTAGAAAACATAATTTTATAGACACTTGGAATTGGTCCGGGCAACAAAATGGTGCAAAGCCTTTTACTGTTTAATGAGGAGGTGCATGTTACAACTGAAAGCTTTTTAGGTTGAAGATACAGTGCTCTTGGTCCCATTATAGTGGTTTCTGATTACATCTCATGCATAATCTGGCTAAAAGAATGAGTGAAGCTGTTTAAGTGTTACTACTGAATGGGACTGTTATAAGTGACATCATCACAGCTGATTGGCTCCACAGACATAAACAACAGAGATTTGTTTGAACTTTTGGATGAATTAGAGGGTGCCTTCATTTGCCAAACAAATACATAGTTTGAGCCATTTTTTTCATAAGTCTAAAAAAGCAATGGAAGACACTTCACTAGTGCTCAGTTTTATTTACTCAGTAGGACTAGTATTCTACTTTTTCACTACTGTATGTGAGACATTTTTGGTTGCTCTTTCTACAAAAATGTACAGTATGTTGACACTACGATATTATAAAAATATTTGTATGTTTCTTGTGCTAAACATAGGTGAACATGATTATATTCAGAACAACCATAAAGTAAACAAAGACAAAAACCCATACAAATAACACACTAGTTCTGATTTTACAACAAAAAAAGAAAACATTTGATGACACTTTTATTTTGTTAAATTAATTTTTAAAATGAAAAGATAAAGAGGTGCGCAGTAGCAGAGTGGTTAGAGTCCTGGTGTTCACGTGTTAGATAATGGATGTTGATGATATTATTGTCCTTGACTTTTGATGGAAATAGACATTTTGTTGATAGATAATTTATCAACACGGAAGATGTCCGCCCAGCCAAATAGCAGAAAGAGATTCGGCTAACTGAGACAAGCTGTAGCAGCAACACTCACCAGTGCTGTTGTCAGCTAAATACGCGAGTTTATCACTGTGCGAAAACAAAAGTTATGCTGCTAAATCAACATTTGTGGGTGAAATTCGTTTTCACGTTACATTCAGGTGAGTGAAAAACAGAGAGAAAAAACAAGTTTGTTGTTTTTATCAAAGAAGTTTCCCCAGCCTAAGACGGACAGCATATCTTTCTGCAGGTGACATGTGCAATAGAGCGGAAAGCGACGTTTACCGATAATCCCTCTATTGGGGGAGTTAGACTAATATTGCAGTTGGCGTGTATTTTGAGACCGATATTTAGATTTTTTTTCTAAGTAAGTATATTAGCTTTAAAAATTGGTCTTGAAAATTGGACACTGATATTAGTATCAGTATTGACAAAATAGTTTTAAAATCAGCCAGAAAACAGATTTGAGTCGAGCTTTAGTGAGCAGGTTCCTTTAGGACAGGGGTGGCGAACTTATTTAGACAAAGGGCCACATTGGCATCTGGGATGTCCTTCAAGGGCCGGTTGTAACTGAAATTAACCTTACTAATCTTTGAATTATTATCAATAACAGTTGTATTCGATTATTGTATATTTACTTAAGTGACAATTACTAAATATACATCCGCATTAGTCTGAAAAATAACTTACTCTATGTGTAAGGAAGATCATTTCATTAGGTTAACACACCCAGATTACTCAGATGGCACTAATATAAAATTAAAGTAAACCTTACAAGACCTTGAAGGGCGCATGAGATGAGGTGGACGACCGGATCTGGCCCCTGGGCCTTGAGTTTGACACATGTGCTTTAAGAAGTCAACTCTACTTTCTGTTATTTTCAGCTTTTGTTATCATTTATTGTCGTTTCATTCTTATGTTCAAAATTTTGATGATAAACATCACTTTATTTTATTACATTGGTCTTCTATTTTCCATCTAGCTTGCAAACTCAACCACAAAGTAATTCATTGTTGCTGGGTGTTAGATGACAGCAATAATACCTTGATTTTTGTTATCGTCACTGATACAAGCCATGAGGCTTAATATGAAGTATAACAAACATAATGTAATCAATACAAGAAGCATCTACATTTCATTTTTTGCCACAAAATGTGTTGCTGGGTGAAAACAACGTAGTAAGGATTTTGTTCCTCTTGTCCCACTTTTGTCCAAAGCGATGGAGTATCCACACTGAAGAGATTCCCAAAGTCTCACTGTTGTCTTTGATGTATAACTAATTGGGTCAAGCAATGTTTCATATAGCACCAACACTGGGGATGTGACTTGGCCCAGATTCTGACCAAAAACGCTACGTCCATATGCTGTATACGTCTAGGATGTAAACTCAAAATCTAATCAATCTATATACAGTAAGTACTTCTATCCCCAGTGTCCTAATTACCAAAAGTTTTCTCTTTTTGTTCAAAGTGCTTATGATCTCAAAGATAAGATCTCACCAAATGAGTTTTGATTAAAATTTCAGAAGCAGAGAGCTCAACAAGGAAAGCTCACACATCAATCCTAACGTACTATAATTCTAATCACAGCAACATTTAATTGTTTCTAGTTGTCAATAATGACTGTCTAATGTTCAGGTCTACAGCTCCTTCATGATATTATCTAAAATTTGATATATCAGCCAGCTCTATTCCAGACATTGAGTCACTTTTGAGTTTTGAAAAGTTGATGTTGACATCAGTGTTGACAACAAAACTAATACATGTAACTTGCTTGTTTAGATCTTTCAATACATAATTCTGTTGAAAAGTTTTGGAGCCTGACACTTGGTCTGAGCAGGTCCACATTTTGTGCCAGTCAACTGTACATACAAGAGAACTCTGCAGTCTAAAGCATACACTTCTGATCTGTTCTTTTAGAAAAGGTAGATTGATGTAACTAGCAGTACTGCAGATCCCACAGGAGCATGTGGCCACACACTACACTCTGGGGCTTTTTAGTCAAGCAGCTGTGAACACTGAACTGTAACATGTTTGGAGATTGTCCCAATTAAACCAACAGTCAAATGTAGGTCATGCTAGTGAACATGTAAAAAATTAGGGCTGGGCAAGTTAACGCGTTATCGCAGCGTTAACGCAGCACGTGCTTAATCGCGATTAAATATTTTGTCGGCGTTAACGCAGGTCACATGATTCAGCCAAAAAAGCATGAATGAAAGCGCCCGCACTGCTGCCGCTGCGTCCTTTTTCTCCTTCTCGCTCTCATAAACAGTCCACAAACAGAGGATCTGCTCCGTCGCTGCTAGCGCTTTAAATACAAGGAAGTGAGCTCTGCTGTACAGACAGCGGGACAGAGACGAGTCTGAGCTTCGTCTGAGTGTTTAAATCATCCAAAAAGACCCAAGAACCACGGAGCTACGTGTTGTTAAAGACTTCAAACCGTTAACATCTCATTAAATATGCGCACGGAGATTCGGCGCTCGATCCGCGGCGATGCACGAACTTTTACACACGTGTTTGTGATGTTTACTTTGAAAACTTTAAAAACGGCCTTGTTTCACTTCCCACAGTGTATTTAGTGAGCACTGAGCTGGTTTTAATCAGGACTATCCCAGAACTGGACCAGGTTTTCAAAATGTTCGTTACCTAGTGTAACTATAGTTCTATGAGTAGCTAAAATTATATATCTAAGCCAAAATACCACAAAATTTGCAGGATTGTACACTGTACAAAATGAAGACCCTTAAATATACCTAAAAAAAAGCATCTTTTGGAGAAAAAATAGGTTAAAATAGCTATTTATGGAACTTTGTGTGTAAAGTGCGATTAATCGCGATTAATCGCGATTAATCGCAGCTCAACCATGCGATTAATCGCGATTAAAAATTTTAATCGCTGCCCAGCTCTAAAAAAAATAAATAAATACAACAATGGTGAGTGGTGTTGGCCAACAAAATCACCTTTTAATCTCTATAAGTAAAGATTGGTTGTTCACTATTTAATTGAAATAAAACATTTGCCAATCAGTTCAGCAGGACAATTAACTTATTACAAGTGAGACTAGACAGAATTTTACATGAAGAGAAGAGATACAAGACTGAGTGCATGATAACAGGATTTTCAGATAAAATAGTTCCTTTATTTTGGACGGTTTTAATGTACTTTATTTCATATTTTATACTGTGGAATTACGGGTTCTCAAAATGCTTAACACACCAGAGTTTGACCCTTTTTTGTGTGTGAGTTCATGCCAAATGTAATCTCATCTTTTTTTTTTACATGCAAAATCATGTAACAATTGTATTTTGTTCTGCACTAATAGAGATTTCTCTGCTGTTTGATCCAAGTTGAGGTAATTGAGAATATTCATTAAACTCTCATGCTTTTTGTGACAATGATCGCAACACTAAAAATTAATACTGTGATATTTTTAATAGTAAAATGAACAATATTAGCGTGAGAATAACTTGCATTAACAGCACTGACTAAGGTAACCAGGCGAGCATCTTCTGATTTTTTCTTTTTTTTACTACAAAACACTTACGTTTCTGGTGGAATCTTCATCTGAGCTTGAGCTGCTAACCATAAACTTAAAAATCCTAAAAGTCCCAGGAACCTCCCGACTCTTCTTGTCCTGGAGTCCATGCTGCCTCTCTCAGCGTCTCTCAACTTCATAGACAGTTTGTAAAAAGTAAAGAAAGTAAAGGTTTCCTCATGTTGGCTAGATCCTCATTTTGATCGAAGCGTCCACTGCTGTCACACCAGTTGGTAAAACAAGTGCTGTGATTGGCATTTTCTCCTCTTCCACAAAGCTTACAGAAGACGACAAGCTACAAAACGGCAAATTCTTCAGGCAAACTTGACGTCGGAAGTTCAATCCTCTGCGCATTCCAAGTTTTCCCAGATACATCCAACATGGTTTTTTCGATTCGCCAGTTAGCACCAGAAGCAAAGCGAGTTCATTTCAGCCGACATTCACCCGCCGGCTGTAGATTTTTTTTTATTTTTTTGCTGCTGCTTGCTCCCACCGTCGCCCAATTTGCAACGTAATCTGGTGCTTGGATTAAAAAGCGCTCTTCCCCCCGGCGTAGAGAGAGACAGGCGCGCACACGGGAAACAAGGCGAGGAGGGGCAGGGTCGGAGCAGGGGATTGGGCCAGGGCTGTGTTTTATCTAAGAGGATTAGAGCGATTTCTGGAGACAGGCTCCACTCCCACCAATGAGAGCTGCCGGAAGAGGGTTAGGCTCAGCGCGGTCCTGCCGAAGGGAGAGGAGTGATATGATGCGACCCACACAAAAAACACAAGCCGCTCCAGTCGTCACCGCTGATTACATTGGTCTGTTCTGTAGTGACAGTTGATCAGTGACAGAATAATTCCACGGCAGCTTACATAGTGGTATCTGAGGTAGGAGATGTGTCAAAAGTAAAGCTGCAACTAATCGTCATTTTAGTCATTGATTATTCTGTAGATTATTTCTTTCGATCAATCGATTAGTTGTTTATGTCGCAAATGATCTTTCAATATGGATGGGATAATATCAAAAATAGTATTAAATTGTTATTGGTGTTTTTGCAAGCGATCCTTCATGGCTCTGTTTTGTAATTTTCCTCCTTTTAGGAAAGGGTTGATTAGGGGACGTAAACTGCAATATATTCTTCTTAAGGGGAGTTTGGTCATTTGCCCTTTTTTCACAAAACTTAAACCAGGAATGACTGAAATATTAACTTTTTTAGACATTATCTTAATAAACTCCTGACTTTTAATGTAAAAAATACATTAGCGTAGATTTTATTTATTGAAAAGGCATGCTTTGTTCAGCTAATTCTTAGAAAAAGTACTTGGTTCTTGAAAGGCTGAACAAAATAACAGAATCATGATCCATGTATCGAGAAGTTAATTAAATTGTGACCAAACAGAATCTTCCCATCCCTATTACACACGGTTCAATCAAACTTTATAAAGGAAAATTCTTTGCAATTGGATCTAGATTTATCAAGCATTTGCTCATGTGCAAAACAGGCTAGGGGATCAAAACCTTGGCAGAGATGACATTTTTCTCTCAAACACACTCTAAAGATGCAGAATTTGAAGTGCTTAATATCTGTTTTGTTTAGTATGCAGTATGTGCATCTTCCAATATATTGTGTGAAATGCTCATAAAAAAAAAAGCTTGATGAATCAGGCCCTATGTGTTTTGTTGTTCTTTGTACAAAAGTATTGAACAGAACAGAAAAGAAAGATTATTTGTCATTGTCACAGAGTACAACAAAACTATGTTTGGAAGGAGCTTCTGGGCCGCTGCACTTTTTGGCGCGCCGCCACTCATTCTTCCAAACATGAGAAAGAAAGAAGAAGAGGCGGCTTTTTTTGATACCTGGGAAAGAAATTGCTATGCAGGGAACATGAAGCTAAATACAACTGTAGCTATGTTTTATAACGAGTCAATGGTCAAAATGTCAAAAAAGAACATCTTGCATACTAAGTGTCCTTTAGTCACTTACAAAAACGTTCTTCTCCCATAAAGCACATACAGTGACAGGGGACAGTGTAGTTGAAAAATGTGAAATATTACCCTCAACATTTAAGTAACTGAGACTGAAATGAAGCAGAACAGAGTGAACTGTCAAAACATTTTAAGGGAGAAAACAAAGGGAAAAACACTGAATCCGTATTGTTTATTGAACTAGTGAAATCTTCTTAACTTGTGCCAGCTAAATACTTTTCCCACCAGTCTACATGAATAAATGTGCCAATCCTGAGTGCTTGACAGTGTGCTAAAAATAGACTAGCAAACACAGAAACACGCACCACTCAAATCAGGAATTATTGGACCAAACCGTGCATCTGTCCCATGCTGAACTCATCTGAACCTGACTTGAGAGCAAAGGAGGGCAACGCAACTTCATGGCCGTAATGTTTGAAAAAACATTTCTCATTTGTGTCTAAAGTAACCAGAGACAGAGCCAGTCCCCGGGTGGATCAGGGCGACCCACACTTCAAATGTAATCTGATAAAACCCAATTAGTGCCAAAAGCTGTCCACTAATTACTGCTCACCACCGGCTTACAGCGTCCTGCCTCATCATCGTCGTCTTGATGGGCCGCAGAACAGTCACACAGGGATGGAGGAGGCTCAGGGAAATGTGGCGAAATGGAAGTGGACTTGTCTGGGGAAAAAAGAAAACAATACATTATAGCTTTAAAATGGTCAAAATGTAACTGTAAAATGAATAAATCTTGTTTTACATTTTGTTTATTTTAACAACTTGACTTTACACTTTTTTATAGCTAATTTGAAAAGCAGGAGATTTTATCAGATGTCGAAAAATTACATTGCATTACATTATTGTATTAGGTATTGCATTATGTACATAGCTGCCACTTTGACACAGTGAGTTTGATTCTTCTCACTTCTCATCTCCCACTACAGTAAAACCAATTTAAAATGTGTAATGTAAAAAGTCACATTTATATAAATCTTCAAACACTGTCCAATTACAATGACTGGTCTCCTGCAATAAAATTCAAAATGGACATTTTCACATCAAGTGCCCGGAAAGTTCCTATTTTCACCTGCCACCTATCCTCGCCCACTTCTCTATATCTCTATATAACTAATCAGATTCCAAGTTAACATGTAGGGTTCAAAACTGTCATGTAACCACTCTCTAACAATAAAAAATGTGTTACAGGTACACTTTATGATGAAGAGGCAGAGCTTTTCATTTCAAGTCGATCAACCTGATCCTATTTGTAAGCTGTTTTGTATAATTTGTGTTTTATTTTTTATTACAGAATGCATGAAACAATATTCATTTGGGACAGTAAAAATACTAAAGGTTAAACTCAAATATATGGGGGTGGTTTTGGGCTTGCAAATTTATGTGTCTATTAATATGCAGCTCAACTTAAAATATCGTCACGAGGATGAATACTAAAGTTAACCCAAAATGGAAAGTTAATGAGGAAACGATGGTAGATTTTCTCACGTCCTTGATTTTCTCAGGGCAATCAACAGAAAATGTTCCAAAAAATGTTCAAAAAACATTGCTTGATTTGAAACTTGGAACAGTTCAGTTAATTTTATAATTTTCTTATTTTATTGCAGCTGAATACTACTCTTTATTCCTGAAGTAAATGATGACTAAGTGATCGTCAACGGACCTTCAAATAAGCTTAGAAATACATTCGACTTATGGCGTAGGTCGTTTCACAGTTTCACGCTTCATTTATTATTGATTCAGTCAAAGAATAACCACAGACGATCAATAGACCTGAGTCCTCCACCGCGGTAACAGACCGCAAACCTTCAGCAGCATCACAATATAATCATCACTTTGTCAGGCTTATTTTCTCAGTTATGACAGATAAAAAACAAAAAAAATCAATCTCCTAGAGCTTCTAGTGGTACTGGCTGGTGGTACTTGATGTCATTTGCAAATTTATATTTATTTCTCTTAATGTTTTGGTCTTCTTTTGGGCTGAATGTCTATTTGAACTGCCTTAAAGTTTATTATTGTTTGGTCAAATATTAAGACATTGTGAGTCTAATACGTATGTTCCAAGTTTTGATCTGGTGGTATTGGGGGAGACATACTGTATTATTAGGTGGTACTTTGTCTATTTATTTTTTCTTTATTTCACCTTTTTAACCAGGAGAGCCTCACTGGTTAAAAAAAACAAAACTCTTTTTCAAGAAGGTCCTGCAAAACATTCAATAAATAGACATTTCTGGACAGACCAACACACAAGATCACACAGTTTTACTTTGTGTTAAATATTTAAGAACCACACTAGAAGATCTATGGAACTACATTCTTAGATAAATCAGTGGCTCCCTCTAGTGTTTCAATATGTTACACACAGTTTTTCTTGCACATGCAGTTCAAGCCAGGGTCGTCTTAATGAAGACAAATACGTTTTGTGATAAGGTAAACATTACATTTAAACTTCACAAAAATATGTAAGCCTATGTTTAATTGGCAACTGGAGTGCCAGACTTACTCTTTAGAAATGTTTGAATGAGTAGATTTAATTTGAAGGGCAACAATTACATCTGCAAAATAGAATAAAGGCAGCTTTATGTTAACTTAACTTCCAGATCCCAGGTTTTTTTTTTTTTGTTGTTGTTGTTGTTGTTTTTTTTCAGAGTTTTTAAAGCTAGAGTTTTGTTGTCTGGACAACAATAGCTCCCTCTAGTGTTGAAGAAATAAATCACATTCAGTTCAGTCTTGCTTCAGTTGGCCGTGTCTGCTTTTGTAAATGAGGTCGAATTTTTCTGAACTGAAAACTTTTCATGGTTTTAGTGAGATAAAAGAGCAATTGTCATGACCATTTCATTCACATTGTCTGATGTCACTTTTGACATTAGACAATGAGTTTGTGGCCAGTTTTATGAAATCAAACTTTGTAAATGAAAAACTTTTACATTTTCAAAAGACTATTATTTGACAGGATTGGCTCTGTGCACAAGTCAGTTGATTTTTTGTTTTCAAAAATGCTAACTTCCTGCTGGTATGTTCATTTCCATTTAGTTTATTTCTATGGGGTTTCACTGCCTCAGTCTAAAATTAAAAAAAACAAAAAAACTTTAAGATCAGGCAGTGAACAGTGAGTTGTTTGTGTTTTTTTTTTCCTGAAAACATGTTGAATGCTTTAATAAAGAATATTTCACCAAAGACCCAAAGTGTGTTCATAAAAAGTTGTGCTTGTGTGTCAATGTTAAGCTAAAGTCTGATATTTGAAACAAACAGCTTCTATGCACAGGGTAAATTCTGTGGCAGATAGACATTTGCGTCCCTCAAGGTCTTTAAAGGTTTTGTTTAATCATACATTACTGCCAGAATTCTGGGTTTCTTAACCTAATGATATGATTTGTCTGAAACTTAAAGACTAAAGTCGGCTGAACAGATGCCACAGACATAAGGACAATGACTCACACAGCAGCAAGAGAACACTGGTGTCTCACGTGATCGAGAGCATGTGTGCGGTTATAAAAGTGAAACAACAACAATGAAGATGAATCACCAGTGGATCACAGGAGAATGGAGAGTCATTAGAGATAAGAAGCCGTTACATTGTCGCATTGTCATTTAATATGCCCATTTATCAGACTTTTTTTAACAGTA
>JBBPFD010000671.1:0-103545 GCA_038363315.1 Mugilogobius chulae
TGCGTGGTTCTGTGAGTCCTGGTCTTTGCTCTGGTCTGTGAGCTGCTGGTCTTATGCTCTGGTCTATGTTGAGCTCTGTGTCTGTGCCTCTGGTCTCGTTTGAGCCTGGTCTGTGCTCTGGTCTTAATGAGTTCTCTGGTCTGTGCTCTGGTCCTCTATGATAGCTCTGTCTGTGAGCTTCTGGTTCTTTGAATAGAGTAGATGATGAGATTATAGACTCTGGTTTCCTGTGCTGCTGGCTAGTGAGCTTTCTGGTTCTGTGAGGCTCTGGTTCCTTTGTGCTCTGGGTCTATAGTTGAGCTTCTGGTCTGTGCTTCTGGTCGTGAGCTCTGGTTGGCTCTGGTCTGTGAGCGTCTGGTTCTTGTGAGCTACTGGTCTTGCTTCCTGGTGCTGTGAGCTTATAGCGTCTAGATGCATATATCGATATAGATGAGTGCTCTGGGTCTTGCTCTGTTCTTTTTTTTTGCTTTGGTTCTTTGCTCTTGGTCTTTGTTCTTGGTCTGTGCTCTGGTCTGTGAGCTCTGGCTGGGTCTTTAGCTGGTCTGTGCTCTGGGTCTTCTTTGCTCTGGTCTTTGCTCTGGTCTGTGGCTTTCTGGTCTTTTTCTGGTCTGTGAGCTTTTTTTCTGGTTGTAAGCTTTGGTCTTTCTCTGGTCTGTGAGCTTTGGTCTGTGTTCTGGTCTTTGCTGTAAACTTTGAAACTGTCCTACTGCCATAAATGAATTGCTATGAAGCTTTATCACGTGACATAAATAAATTATAATCAACACATAAATATTAAAATTTCAAGTGGTGAGGATCGATCTGTAGACCTCCTGCATGAAAGCGCATCTCTCTACCGAGTGGCCACTATCACGCACAGGGAATCATACATCGTATTTATACTAATACTGCGTTGTAAGGACGCAGTGCAAACGGGCGGGTACAGTGGTATAAACACGTACGGGCAGCACACTTTCTTCATTCAGTTTAAAACGAGTTCCCCTGCACACAAGCCCAGGTAGCAGCGTGTCTCAGTCACTTTAGGCTTCTGGCACTGCTGGCAGCGCTCCCGCCCACATCTACTCCCCACATCACCCGGCCGAGACAAACTTCCGGTTCACGCAAAACAAATAAAGGTAAATTAAAAAAAGAAACCACGCTTAGAGACAGTATTTCAATGTTCGTTTTTTCGATTTGAAACCAAATGGAAAAAACAAAAATCAACCCGTTTTATTGTAATTTTGTTTTATGAATCAAAACAAAAAAAGGAAAAAGGTCTAACTTCCTTTTTTTTGTTTTTGTTTTGAAATTGAAATCAATTGAACGAATGATACACGGATTTACTAAACACGAGCATTAAGGTCATTCTTTTTTTTCCCCATACATTTTACAAGAATAAAGTTACTTCCTGGTTATAAGCTATGACATTGCGCTAGCAGGTTACTTGGCAACATTAATTTGACAAATACCTTATTTTGTTAATGTCGACTAAACAAAAGGTGTTTCTTGCAAGAAAAAAAATTAAATAAATAAAATAAGTGTGATGTAATAGATTCATGCTGCATTTATGTGGTCCTTGGTCCTGTGCTTTTTACCTCAGAATATTCACCATTTATACAATCTTTAAATATAATCTATTGTTTGTTTGTTTTTTTTGTTTTTTTATATTGTATTTAGGAACAAACTACAATATAACATTGGAACATGCTTCATCTTATATCTGTAATTTTGATTGTTGTAAAGTGCTTCTGGGACTATTTTAAACCGTACGTGCCTTACTGTGAATGTTTTAAAAAAGTCACAATTAAATACAGACAAGTGGGGTGTGGGTGGTGGTAGGTGAGGGCAGGCTTTTCTGAACATTCAATCAGCTGCAGGACAATACAAGATTACTCAAACATGCAGGAATCATTCTTGATAAAACTTTAAGAAAGCTAATGAGAGAAGGCAGTTATAACAAGGTAACAACTTAGAAAAAAATAGATTTTTACACAATAGGTCTTCTTTAGCCGCACTTTTAACAGATGGTAATATCGTTAGCACCAGAAGTGAGATCTGTTGTTGTTGAAAAGTAGGGCTGAAACATAAAATTTTAAAAAGTAAAAAAGTACAATACCAATGTTGATGTGTAGAGTCTTTGAGAGTAAAATGGGCTTTAATGCGGAATATTTAAAATTCTTCTGACATTTATCATCTGGTAAAGTCATAGTTGTTAGAAAAGATACAATATTGGGGATTTAACTTCACAAACACAACACAGCAACTTTGCTCTGACTTTGAGAAAAAAATAATAATAAATAATAATAATAATAATAATAATAATAATAATAAAGTGGACCTAAACAATGACTAGCCTGATTTCAAAATGTAAGGAAAAGAAAGCACAATTTTTCTTGAAAAATGTAAGAATTAAAAGTAAAAAGTCACGAGAATTTGTAATACTCAAGTACACTAAAGATACTCAAAAAATCCACTTAAGAACAGTACTTCAGCAAAACACACACACACAAAAAGAACTACTAAAAAAAAACAAAATCATTTTCACTTTACAACAGCTGCATCATTAAGTTTGGCAAGTTTAGTTTTAGCTGTTGATAATTGAGTCAATAAACAAAACCAGATGTTGCAGAGTCACTTGGGCTGTAACAGAAAATGTTCTGTAAAATGGCTTTGTAAAAACAACCATGAGACTCGGAGGACAGTCTGATAAATAAACCAATCGTCTCCTTAATATTCTGATAAAGTTACTCAAGTAAATACAGTTCACCATTAGTCATTTCTTGTTTTTAATTGGCTGCTTTGTGTTGATAGTGCGGAGCCAGGCAGTGCTAGCAGCCAGGTCGCTAATTAAGAATGAATAGGCAATCAGGGGCTGCTCGAGAGAAGTGACATGTTTCACACATCGCCACGGAAACAGACGCTATAGTGTTATAGTGGAGAGATGCCTCCAGAGAGGATCACATTCATTTGCACCAAACAAAACAAACACAGCAGTTAGTTAATAAGAAGTCTTTTTACAAGCTACAAGTTTTGGCAGATGCAGCTGAGCGATGCATTGTGGGAAATAAGAGTCCTTTAATCTTCTGCAGTGTTTTGCGAGTCAACGAGGGCACTGCTACATGAAACTGATGGTTATAATTAGTGGTAAAAATGATACAATTGGCAGCAAAATACTATTGCTTAAAAGAAGTTAGAGGTTGTTAAAAAATAAATAATAATAATAAAGTAAATGGGTCTAGACTAACAGAAATCACCAGATTGAAAATGTGTGAAAACGTCTTTTAGATACTGTGTCATGGCAAATACAAGTTAATAAACATAGACATTTTTTCCCCCCCAGTTAGATAGCTTCATTACTCTAAATCAGTGCCTCTCAGTGTGAGGTCTCTGAGCCATGTGTTGGAGTCCTTATTATTTGTATATTTACACCAATTATTACTTCACTATTTTCGTATTTGCAATCAGACAGAACTTTTTTTTTTTTTGTAAATAACCATAACAATGATGAATTAATTAATGATGAATATGAAATCTATCCAAATTAGTGACTAAAATATAGTGTTGTATTTGTGAATTATTTTGGGTTTATATTACCCAATAAGGGGTTCCTGGCCTCCAAAGGTCTAAGAGCCCCTTTTCCAGAAGACCAGACTTCAAAGAGCCATGGTTACTGGACCGATAGTTCCAATGGCGCCAAAATTTAGGATTATTTTAAAATATCCATCTGTTTTTGATTATGTTGGTCATTACTGCTACAGCTTCTGCTTGATACATATTGCTCTACAAAATGTCCAAACCAGCTCTGAATCAGAATTAAACGAAGACTGGTCCACTACTAACCAAGTCTGAACTGAGAACAACAAACATTTAGGCCAAAACCAAGTCAGGTCTAAAGCAGAATATTAAAATGGGACCAACTTAGGTCACCCAGAGGTTCAAACAAGCAATTATGTATACCGCTGGTGCAATGTTTGAAAGACAGGTTGAGAGCCAATCTTGGCCAAGGCCTAAGTTGAATAGACCTGATCTACTGAATGTATGGTCAGCGAGACTGCGCGATGAGGATCCACAATAAACATAAACATGATCTCTGCCATCTCTCTCTCTCAATTGATATAATGCGGTTTCACCTCCAGAAAGTTGCACAATGTCACTTTAATGTAAAAAATATACTTTTGCTCATATATACAGTATGCATATATATAATATTTTTTGTAAAATCAGCACATTCCAGAATTAGAATAAAAGCCATTGAGACAGAACTCTCAGTACCTTTTTTTCAACATTAATTATACCACAAAATGACGAAAAAAATACTGCTTAATTTGCTTTAACCACAGTTTTGCAAGGCCAGTGTGTGGCATTAACAAATTAAACAGTATTTTCAAATGCATTATAACATCCATAAAATATACATAATTTATTTACCAACAATATCTGACTAACCTGGCTTACGCCAGATGGATATGTGTTGAACTCCTATCTGAGTTCTCACTATATCCATCTAGGACTCGTTGAAAAGGTTCAAGAAAAGGTGGGGCGTTTAGTGGAATACTTCGAGCTGATTGGGTGTGGGGCCTACCTTACAAGTACGCGTCACACATATGGCTCTTCTTTCAAAAAGAAATACACCGTATTTCTGCTAAAATCGCATCAAAAGCAGCAGAAACACCCACATCCACGAGAGCCGCCATCTTTGTTTAGCTTGAATGAGACTCGGCGGTGGTGCCGGGGAGCTAACAGCCGTCTTAACACCGCCGAAACACCACTGGTTCGGACTCTCAAACCATTCAGGCAGCTGGAAGGCAAGATGGTTTAACTTGTGTTTGTGAATTCACAAATATGGCGAGATAAACCATCTGGCTGGCCAGGTTAATATCTGACTGGATCTAGTTTGATTTAGTTAAATCTTAAATGTTTTATGAACTTAAGATTGACTTCCATTGCCTGGTGACTGTGAGAAGAGTCGCAATCAACAACTTAGCATCTAGATATTAGTAAATTGGGTAAAAACTACAACTACTGGGAGTGAACCAGAAAAAGAGACCCTGCATGAACACTAAAGAAACTGCTAAAATAAATCTATTAACACGTATGTCACACTGAAGAAAATCTGTATCCTGGCTTTTCTGATGGATTGTGAGTCCCCAAAACTCTTGAGAATCCAAAAATACTTTCTTTTCCCCCACAAATGTACGAAGCTCTTCACAGTTTATAAAGTCTAAAAAGTCTGTTATTCTGCTGAAATAGGCTGATAAACTTCCTTCACCGCCACATTTTCTCAGTTCAGTTGCACGCTGAACCCTTGGCTTTTACTCAAACCACAATGTCTGCTGGGGAAATGTACTTATGAATATTTTGGACAATGAATCTTTAACTAAGAGCAGAAAGTAAGACTTATTTGTGGTCACTAATTCATGTGTTGCCCCATGTTTGTTAAATTTGTTCATGCAAAGTAGGTTTTCATTATGATTTTTAATTTTCACCAAAACACTCACCAGAGAATATAATTAAAGTGTGTGATTTAAAAACAATGATTGGCACGTCCAGCTTAAGAACAGAATCCTCCAAATATCAACAAATAGCAAAATGACAGGATATAAAAAATGTTGTTTGGGGAACATTTACGGCAGCTTGATGGTGACTGTCAGATCTGAAACTTTTTTTTATTTATTATTTTGTATGGAGGTTATATGCAGATGAAATATCAGTAGTGAGTGGCAAAAATACCTGCAGTCAGTGGTGGTAAACAATAATTCCACTAAAACATTGCAAAACAAAATTGCAACTTGAAAAATCAGCTACAGTATCACACGAATATTAACAGAACATTTCTGAAAAAAAATAAATTAATTAATATTAATATTAATATTAATAATAATAATAATAATAATAATAATAATAATAATAATAATATAATAATATTAATGATAATAATAATAATATAATAATAATAATAATAATAATAATAATAATAATAATAATAATGATAATGATAATAATGATAATAATAATAATAATAATGATGATAATGATGATAATGATGATAACGATAACAATAACGATAATGATAATAAATAAAATAAAATTAATTAATTAACTGGTAAACAGTGATAGAAAAGCAGATAAACAACAGTATAAATACACAGACGGAGAACTCACCAAGTTGAACTATCGACCTAAAGTAAGATGTTTTGAGTTGATTTGATGAAGACGTTACTTGTTGTGTGGCAGTTGTTCTAAGCGACTTCTGTGAGCAAAGCTAGCGTAGCTTAGCTTAGCTCACAGCAATTGTTAGAAAATACTTTCGGCTTACATGTTACAATATTGTGCTAATGTGATTAAAAAATTGTGTGTGGGGGGTGGGGGGGTGAACATTTATGTTAACGTCAATGCATGACTTCGATTGATAACTTGGTGGTTATGGTGGTCACTTTGTGGCCTTGGGTTCACTCAGTGGCAGATTGTTGTGCGTTTGCCAGTTCAGATTCAACAACCCTCCGTCCACTGAACTTGCACAGTTGTTCTTTCTTTCGCACAGACTCGCGCAACACGCGAGTTTTCTAGAGCGATAGAGCTAAACCCAAAGTTAAAATGAAAAGCTATTTTTAATGAAACTGACAACTTTTGAACCGGGTTTATGATCTAAAGCTAGGTAAAATTTGTCACAAAATAATACCTTTTGGAAATGTGTAAGGTCTGCGAGGCGAGCACCAGTAGTTTGTGATTCCATTGTGCTCTGGAAATGTTTTTTTCTGCTGTTACATTGATTGAATGGCGACCACTACAACTCTAGAAAGCAATAGATTCAGCTCTCATTTTCTTATCCAGATATTTAAATAGATTCATATTTGTGTTCATTATTTGTTATTGCCCAAAATACTGACATAATTCTGGCAACTGCAAAAAAAAAAAAAAAAAAAAAAGTAACCATTTTCATTGTTATGTGCAAAAGTACATTTCCATATTTATATATTTTGGTGGAAAGTGGCTACAGCAGAATTTTACCCAAATAATTTGGCTTAGAATTCCAACTGCAAGAGTAAATGATATTCGATAAATGCAATAAATAAACTGTCAAATTGTTTGCATAAGCTATTTCTAATCTACAGAATGACACTTTTTTTTTTTCTTTTATGCAAACGATGAAATTTTTTTGTGAAGAAAATTATGATGCTTAAAAAATTTCCAGCTATGCGTTTTGCTAACTGCCTCCACTGAAACTGTAATTTAGATTTGATTTTATGTTTGAACATGCTGTAGACCTGGGTGTTTTCAGTTTTGCACAAAGAAGCTTCTGAACCAAGAAGCCAAACAGAAAAATTAATAAATAAATGTAAAATTGTTCACTCCTGCACCACAGTAATTTCCACCGAGAGTTCTGAAAGTCGTGGGATTTGTTTGGTAAAATTGCATTTCCTCTCAGTGGAAATTGGACTGATTTGAATGCAACAACAAAATACTTATGTCAGAACACTGCATAATGACACTTTCACTCAACTCAAAAGCGGCTAAATCTCAGCAAAACACAGTCACCTTTTATAGTCTGGAGATTAAACTGACAGCTGCTTATGACTGCGGCTGGACTCACGTCTAACTGTCCGAAAACACACAACAAACAGTATTATCTTCACTTGTTCTTCAACTTGTCCCTGTCATTCTCTCAGGAGTTGTTTTCTCACAGTAGAAACCATTTCTTTGAGAGTGTGTGCACATATGAACTATAGTGTTGACACAATTCTAAAAGGTCAAAGCTAAGAAATATACTGATCATACTGATCATAAAGCCTAAAAATGACACCATGGAACAAGCACAAATGTTTATGAAATAGAGTCTTTCAGAGCAATAACAAAAAGTAGTTATAATGGAAGTCAATGGGGGACAAAATGGCGAAAAAACTACAAAAACTGCTTCTGCACAAAAACTACAAAATCATCAAAGTCAAGTTGAGACTTATTAGTAGCATGTCCAAGGCTGCAAAAAAGGTCCAAGCAAATCTAGTTTAGATTCACAATTCAAATGAAAAAGGGGCCATTTTGTGTCACATTTACAGCTCTCTGGTAAAGTATGCAAATAATACAACCTTGAGGATTTTGGGATGTTTGTTTTTTTTTATTTTTTTATTTTTTTTTGTCAGAAACATTGAAGTTGAACTAAAAAGTAATCAATGTGCAAACAAACAAACACAATAAAGAGCAAGGGTCTGTGTTCGCCCCGAGACAGTCCCTGTGGAAGATTCTGATCGCCCTGGCCTCTAAATCCCAGTACGACAAGAAGGTGTTAGTCTCGAGCCCTGGTCTTGGTCTGTATTTTGGCCGGACGGTGGCAGATAGATGGAGCTCACGTGGGATGTGGGCCTATCCTTATTCACCAAATGACTGCACAATTACTTTGACAGTCAGGCGGAGCTGAGCCAAATTCCATGTAGTGGAATCAGCGAGTTTTCTTAAATTATTTCTTGATCATAAGGCATTAAAAAAATGTTAGAAACCATGAACATAAGCTATAACCAATAACCAAAAGTCAAACGCTTGTATTTGCCTTGTAACGATCTTAGTTTTATTTAAAGTGAATCTAGTGAGGCATTGCTTAACTCGGTGGTCTTGGACTTTCATTTTCGCTTTCATTATGAGCTTTGCAGAAAGGGAAGGAGGTATTTAAATCTGTATTATATCCAATGCATTAGTTCTTAGTTTAAGAACAACTTTTTTTCAGTGAAACTGGAGTGGACCACCCAAGTACAGCCAATCAGAGTGCTGCTTTTGGATGACTATAAGAAATACAAGAAATATAACACGTTTGATTCTTTCACAAAGACAAAGAATAAGTTTCAACCAACATCGAGCCTTCCCCAAGTACATCACTCAAACTTTGAACCGGCTAAGCTTTGTCTCCCACTGTACATTATTAAATTTGGTTTGAGAAAGTGGATGAACTTTGTGGCTTTTTGAACTAAAAGCCTGGAAAATCTCATTTAAATTTCAGCAGGAAGTTAATTTTAGTCACAGTTGGACTGTCTGGCCTAGTTCTCGTCACCGCAGTGAACTGGAGTAAAGCAGAAGACCCGACATGGTCCTGAACAAGCATTTCTCTCACAAAAGAAGAGCTTCTCCAGGATTCAATAAGAGCCTTTCTTGTGGAATTTGTTTAAAATAGAAAGTCCTGCTGAGTTTTCACAATTGGTTTCAGATGAGTCTTACACCACCATTGTAAAATATAAAGCATTATAAAGTGTTACTTACAGGTGCACAGTGGAAGTTTTGACCAAATATAGACTTTGATAAAGGCATGTTTTGCCATTTAGAAGTCTTTGTTGCTCTAAGTCAAGCTCATTTTGACTAAGGGCCACGTTGGCATTGGGGTTGTCCTCCAAGGGCCGGTTTTAACTGAAATTAACCTTACTAATCTTTGACATACTATAAAAGTTGTATTTGATTAATGTATATTTATTGAAGTGACAACAACTTAATATACATCAACATTAGTTTGAAAAATGACTTGTACTCTTTAAGTTTTAGACCAGTTATTTCATTAGGTTGAGACATTACTTCTGGCACTAATATAAAATTAAAGTAAACCTTGTAAGACCTTGAGGGCCGAATGAAATGAGACCTTGAGGGCCTTGAGTTTGACACATGTGCTCTAAGTAAATAATAAAATTCTGTCAACTTGGACGAGAGAAGGGTCTTTTTGTATTTCTACACTTCTTGGTGTTATTCTTATCAGTTATTCTTTGTGAATTCTTCTATTTTCAGTCCAAATTGACTGAAACAGACTGAAATTTTGAAATGTGTTTGTGTATACTACTTATTTCTTTTCCTTTTTCATTGCTGCCCTAGTTAATTTCTATGGAGGATGTAAATATGTATGTTAAAATGTATGGATATGAACAAAACTCCAACCACCTCCAAGCCCCAGATCTAAACGTACCCACTTTTGTAACTTCAGACCTAAACTTAGCCGTTTAACCCAAAGAAAACGCCCCAACGTGGCTTCACCCAACATGCATAGATACACAGTTAGACTCACAGAAAAGAGAAAAATCTGTGGTATAAATAAGCATTTTCATGAGAACGTGTTGGTCAATCTGACCTAGCTTACTCAAAAAATTCCCTTTGTAAAGACATTTGGATCTAACAAACCAAAATATAGATATATAAAAAAAAAATAAATAAAAGTATTAGATGAACATGACCATTTCAATGTTAAGCCTATGTAGAGGGGCATTGACAAAGTGATGCGAGAATCACATGGGGGCACGGCCAGTCCACTGGAAGAAATCAAAAAGCAAACAAGGGTCAAATAGCGACCAACATGTGAGAACAGAGTGAAAAACGGATCAGAACGACCAGCGCCAACAGCTGTCAACATGATTAATTACATATTCTAATCAATACTGCAAAAACAAAAGAACATGTGTGCCTGTGACTACTTGTTGAATCCACAAAGTTTTGTCCAGAGATTCATCAAGTCTATCTCGTCTATCTGTCCATTCACCTGTCATGTGTGTCAGTCAACACTGAGCGTTTGGTGCAAATGTTACACTTGAATACATTGTTATACTTCTTAAGAACCGCAAAAGCATCAGATGTTGTAATTTTGGTGAAATGTTTTTAGTTTTAGTAGTTTAGTTTGGTTGTTTAAATAATCTTTTAATTATGCTTCATAATTCTTTAATTTAAAAACATAGGTCTCAAACCTACAGATAAGCACGTTTTACTTTTCAGAAACACAATGAAAAGGTTCATATATGGTGTCAAATGTTGTGAAGTACAAGTATCAAATGTACAATATATTTACACAAAGCACATATATTTATATATATATTATATATATATATAATATATATATATAATATATATATATATATATAATTATATATATATAATAATATATAACCCTTTTTACTTAAAGGTGCACTGTGCAACATTTTGACCAAATATAGATTTGAATAAAAGCACATTTTAGATTTTTAAATGTATATTTTTGCACTGGATAAATAATAGAAATCTGCATCTTTGTGAGCTGGTTTGCATGAACACAAAAATGGACAATTATTTGACCTGGCTTGTGTGTTCTAAAAAAAAAAAAAAAAAAATGCATAATACACAATTATTATCAATTAACAAAGTTCCAATGCATGCTTTGAACTTCTATTTCTGCTTAATTGGTGTATTTGAAGTTACACAAAGCACCTTAAGTGGTACTTTACTTACTTAGTTACTTTCCACCACTGTTGAAAAGAGACAATTACATAAACAATCAAGTATGTGCAGTCCAGCCATTAAAGTGACATAATAATCACACTTAAGTTGTCACGATTGCAACATTTTGAGCCCTTACTGAACCCATTTCAAACAGTACATCTCGGTCTTGTCTTGCAGAGGCTGGACTACGAGACAAGCGTGACTATGAGTTCCGTGTGGAGGTGAGGAACACGTACCTGGACGCGCGCTTCATCCACGGGCTGCAGTTTAAGGACTACGCCACAGTGAAGGTGACCGTGGAGGACGTAGACGAGCCGCCGGTCTTCACCAGAAACCCTTACATCATCGAGGTCCACGAGGACACGGCCTCTGGGAGCGCCGTGGGGTGGTGTCGGCCCGGGACCCTGACGCAGACAACAAACCAGTCAAGTGAGTCACATGTTTCTGTCACAATCTGCTTTTGTAATCAAATGTCATACAGTGCGCTTGTTTACAATTTTTCTCCCGTACGTCTCTTACTGGTCAGTTGTTAGCAAGCTTTGAGTAAGTGACAACTGGATTCAGCCAATCAGAGAAGTAGAAACATTCTAAAAGTACAGCTGATTGTATTTAACCCAAAAGCAAAGGCAATAAAAATAAATGAATACATACATGAATACATAAACACTTCTATAATAAATTGTGGTCTAACTGAAATTGTGGTCTGGCTCCAAGAAAAGGGTGATACAATTTTTATTCTGAATAGCCCACTTCCACTTACGACCTTTTAACAATTACAGATGTCTTCTGTAATTTGTGTTCCTTGTAAATTGTCCATGCATGTCTGGAGGTTTTCAATGAGTTTTCCCAAGCGTCCTCAGGTATTTAGTCCTGTGTGAAGGTTCATGTCTGAATTTTTTGGTCGGTTTATGCTGGGTTCAGACCGAACCGAATTTTTGCATCCAATGCATCTAGTTTACATGTTAAGGCAATGTATCACTGTCAAAGCCTGATCCCGTCAGATCTCAGAAGCTAACCATGAAAGGGCCTGGTTAGTACTTGGATGGGAGACTGTTAGAACACCAGGTGCCACAGTGGGATGACAGTGTTTGCATATACACTGGGTGAGTGGATGCTAGATTGTAAAGCGCTTTGAGTGCCTAGAAAGGTAGACAAGCGCTTTATAAATAGACAATTTTAAAACTGTATCTTCAAGCGTCTAGCAAATTTGCAGGACACAAATGTGCATTTAACGCGGCAATATAATAAGTTAGCAATGTTTTATAAAAAGAGAAAACCTCTCTCTTAACATGATTTGCCTATGCCTATTAGTTGGAAAGCTATTAGTCTGGTACAAGAATCTCTGCCATTATGCTTAATGTAAATGCATGTTGTCCTAAAAACATATACTTACATTTGTCTGTGCAGGGAGTCAGATAGTTTACGCAATTTTATTTGTAAAAAAGTCTAAATATATGGTTGGAAATTGGATTTAGAGACAACAACACCATGATGTTGTTTACTGGTCTGAAATGCATGCTTGTTAGTTGTATATTTGATATTTTTGTCAAGTCTCTGGCTTCAGTATTGGCTGCCCAATAGAAATATGTCAAAACCCATAAATAAATGTAATAGGACAATAATGACAATAGGACCACCACCAACAACTGTTTTGGTAATCAATTAGTTGTGCCATTAATCTTTTGTGTAATTGATTTATTGTTTGATCTTTAAAGCTATATCAGTTCACAAATATTCAATGACAAATTTAGTTGATGATTATTGCAATAAATCAATTAGTTGTGATTAACCCATTGACTTTTTGCTTCCCTAAATGACAACAATGACAGACAGTGATGCTTAAACTGTGGGAAAAAATACCCAGAGGATAAACAATTATGTTTTTGTACGGACAAGCGAGTAGACATAATGACAAATGGCTCTGAGAAACATTTTAATCTCAAGGTGATATACAAATGTATTTCTGCCACTTTGCAAAAAACTCAAACTCCTCCACAGACTAACTTTGTGGAAAAGGAAGCTTTCTTTGTTTTGTAACAGCTCCGTTCTTAATTCCACTGCAGCTAAATCAATATCAACACAGTGTGCAAATAGCAACTCTCCTCTTATCAGCTGAGAAACGAAAAGTGTGCAAATCCTAATCCATCAAAGGACCCAGACGTTTGGGGATAGTCAGTGTTTACAGCTGCACAACGCTAAACGCTTCATCTGCGCTGGAGGAGCAAAGTGAACTTGAACACTAGGGATGGACACATTGTACAGTCTGTTGTGAGTCTTGTCATGAAGATATGCAAAAACTGAATATTAAGCATATTGTTTATGATATGATTTTTTTTTTTTTTCATGGTTGATGCTGGTTCCAGTTGTTAAGAATTCTGACAAAAAGAAGGCCAATAACCAGATGGATTATCTCACGATATTTGTGAATGCACAAACTCAAGATAATCCATTTGGCCTTCCAGCAGCTCGATTGGTTCGGCGTCTGGCCCAGCGGGTTAACGGCCCAATCACATCACATCAGTTCCTATGTGATATTTTTTCCATATTTTCCATGTATTTTTGAGCAGCTGTAGTGGTTTTGAAATGGGAGACTATGCACACACGGTGGCCAGACTGTATATATATATTTATTAATCATAGATTATCTGGGCAATAAACCAGGAGTGTCCGACTCTTCATTTGCATTGTCTTCGAAAGGCTATATGAACTATAATACTGCAAAAATAGTCTCTATATGTGAGTGTTGTATGTTTATTAGACTGCTGCATTTACATAAGTCTAAACAATGAATTACTCTTCAAGTTTCAGATAAGTTCTTCTATGTTTAAGAAACCCACATTTCTGCTGGGGCTAATATAAGATTATTAAAAAAAAAACACTTGAAATCTCGTGGACTGCAAAACAATGATTTGGAGGGCAGCATCCGGTTCGCCAGGCCTTGTGTTTGGTGCAGTTTTTTCTTCATACTGACATGCTTAAATAAAACTGTATTTTTAAGCAGCAAAAAAGCAAATATTTTAGCCACCCAGTGCGTTTATCTAGCAAGCATGCAACAGACAAAAGCAACAAAAACAGAAAAAAAAAAAAAAAAAAAAAAAAACAGGTAATATTGCAAAAGAGTATATACTGTACTATGGGTATAGTTAAACCTCAATAAGTTTAGATGTTAACTGAATATTGTCATCAAGATACACCCACAACATCAAAATGTTGCTGAAATAATGCTGAATTCTCAACTTTTCTCAACATCTGAAAATATTTTTTTAGCAACACTGACTGATAATTACTGCACAGAATTACATAATCCAAAAAACGGTAGACAAACACATGGATCTCCTCACAAAAGCCAAAAGTCTGTTGAAGCAGCGCCCAAGGTGAAAGTGACTCATTTGCTGGATCAGACTCCACATATGGCGCGGTTGGGATGGGGTAGATGGGATATTGCGATGCATATTTAAATCCAGAAGAAATATCTGGTGTGACGTTGACAAATGAGCAGCCGCTGGAGGCCTGTGTCATTCCTCTGACAACAGGGAGCAAAAGGAGACCGAGATACAGAGTGATGGAGTGTACAAGTGCCAAGACTGTTAGCAAACCAGTGTTGTGACTTGTTCAGGGTTTATTGTATTGCAAGGTTCTGTGTGGTAGAAGGTCATCTTGACATTGTTTGATCGACATGTGGAAGCACTTTTCAGTCTGTCTGTTTGGAAGGCGTACAGTAGGCAACAGACTTTGAAATCAAGTCCAACAACCTTTCAATTCCAACAAAAGGAGGTAAACATGGCAGCTCTGGAGACTCTGAGAAGCCAGAATTTGTACTGCCCAGATCAGATGGAGAGAGACCTGTCATTCCCTTATTGGAGTGTAAATCAAATGTGCGTATGCTTAGAAGCTTCTGTGCAAGTGCATTAACATTAGTGTTCGACTACGGCAACAGCTACAAGGACAAACAACATAGAATATGCTATATTATTTATTTTAGGTTAATTATTAGCTCAGTGTTTAAGAAAACACAATGCTAAAATGTTGATAAACTCAAGGGAACAGCTCAGATTTGATCAGTTTATGTCAAGTTGTCCTTTTTATAAATGACAAACTAATGTTAAAAAAAAAAAAAAAAACGTACAAAACATTTTTGTACATACTCATACTTTATGAATGAGACCCTGGGCCTAGAGCAGTGTAACTTTGAGGTCAACTGACAGTGTTGAATTTTAATTAAATGTTTCTTTGTTTTTTTAATGGTATCATTTTTTTTTTTTTTACACTGACTTTATTAATCTCACGATGATTAGATAAGGCTACAACTCTCCAAACATTTGTAGTTGTTTCTGGCAGCTTAAACAATGCAAATATAGTCAAGCCAACAACTAGCACAATTAACTCCATTTCGGCAAGTGACTCAGATGGGAAAAGACAAGCCCTACAAACCTTGTTCTGGGACGTTGGTTCTTGCCAACTTTCCTCTTCTAGGAGGAGCATATGAGGTGTTTAATTTAGCCCTACTTGACCCTGTTTCCACTAGCCCTGTTTCTCTGGGACCAGGTACTTGCTTAGTAACCAGGCCAAGCAGGCACTAAACTGTTCTAACTTCATATATTTTCTTTATTTAACAGGACAAAGCACAGTTAAGTAATGCCAAAAGGCAAAGATGCTTGTACCAGATGCTTGTATAAATATACACATAGATAATAAACTCTAATTCAGTGTATGCCAATGAGTTATAACTCATTGGTGTATGCATCTCTGGTTTACAAGGAACCACTTCTTAACTTCTCCAGAGAAGGTGTACATATCATTTTGTGGGGAGATTATTCCATTGCTTTGTTGCTTGATGCTTGATCAATCAGCAGTTGGAATCCACAGTTACCTCAGTGTTTCTATGAATATTGGTTTGTTGTGGGCAGTTGTTGTACATACAACACCACATTCAGAAAGAGCAATGGAAACACAACCTGTCCAAGCAGGACTGAGCAGAGTAGAGCTGAATGGGACCAAGTTGTATTAGAGGAAACACATCAATATTTGCGTTTTTGGGGGTCTAGCCGCTGACAATTGACCGGAATTATCAAATTGTTGACTCTCAAAAGTCAGTCAACATTACACTTGTTATTTTTATGCTTACATTAAGTCTCACTTGTCAAGCCCAAGTGTCAATGCACACTCAATGCTATGATGTTAATGAGTCTAAAAGGTGGTTTTATTTAGTTTATGCGTGCTGACAATTTGGTAGGCCTAACTAATGTGCAAATGTGGCACATTATGACGGAGTATTTTCCTATTGTCAACCAGATTATCTGGAGCTTGGTTCCAAAGATTTGTCCTGTGTCACATGGCTTTTTGATGCACAACAAATTCACAACACAAGGCAGTGTTTTCTATCATCCAAGGCACATTTGTATGTTTGGACTGTATGGGACAAGAACTAACTATGACTGCATTTGGTCTGGTTAGCATACTTTATTAATTGCCTTTTTAAAGACTAATGAATGAGTCTGTAAAATGTCATGATTGTTCCAGTGATCGTTTGACTTTTGGCTCATTTCACAGACACGATCCATTCACTCGAGTCTGGAGTTTTGAGTGTTTTATCCCAAATGTGAGGATGACAAACGATCAGCCGCCGGGGGCCTGTGTCGTTTCTCTGACAACAGGAGCAAAAAGGAGAGACGTGAGATAGTGAGTGATGGAGAGGAGGAGAGCTGCTGTTCATCATAAACACCAGACACGCACAGTCAGGCGGAGATGGAGGTTTTTAGCTTCAAATGTTAATCAAATCTGGATATGCACAGAATTAGACTTCGACTATGACTTAACCAGAACTCAAACCACAGCAATGTCGTATTAGATTTAAAGGTGCACTGAGTACGCATTTAGCCTCATGTTTATGTCACCTTTGCTCAGAATATTTCATGGTATAGCTTTAAATATATCCTGAACTTATCACAAGCAGGTGGTGGAAGAAACAAAAGGAACAGGTCAGCGGTCCTATTTATAAAACTTTGCATGGGATTCTTACTAAACATGCATGTAAGACCAAAACACAAACTTCAAACTTGATACTTGGATAGCTATTTTATTTTTTTTTACATTAAGCTGACTTTTTCATGACTCACAAACTTCGACGTATGTATGTGACATTTTTGTACGTACACTCAGACTCCAGATTTGTGGAAAGATGTAAAAGTAGACAGTCTGTATTTCAAGATATATGTAGCTTGAGCAACAGAATGCATGTAATTGGCTAATATAAGTCACCCTGTTGGCAAAGAAATCAAATCAATTTATTTTTAACAGTTGTCTATGAGGACTTCCCACAATCGTTAATCGTTATTAAAAAATAATAATGATAATAACATCAAAAACATTCAGAAACAGTGATTGATCAATGTTAAAGCAGATACTTAAACAAGCAAATTAATACTTGTCCAGAACATCCCCTCTTCTTAGACCCTCCTTTTCGGCAAGGAAAAACTCAAAAATATCCTGAAGGAGAAAAAGAGAAACCTCGAGGAGAACCACAGTGAAGAAAAATCCACTCCCATGGACGGACAGGCTGTAGATGTAACTAAGACTAACACCCTTACTAACTACTGCAGATTTAGATTATAACTCTGTAGAGCCAGAGGGGGACAACTCGTCCAGCAGGACCAGGCAGGCTAATCCTGGAGAGGGAGGTGGGGTGGGTGTTCAGGAGGCTGGAGGAATAATCCAGCCCTTATAGTCCAAGGAGGCGAGTTATCATAATTCTGAAAAGTTGTTAATGCACCTTTAAATTAGACACTGCAGGTCTTCAGTCAACAAATAATGTATTTACTTATTTGCAGCTCTATTGATCTTATTCTGCATTGCCCACTTTTCTTGCCAGGAACTTCCGGTTTGTTGCGTTTAGCCTAAGCTATTACTTATGCCACAATCAAATATCAGTTTATTTACACATACGCTCTAACATTTACAGTTTAAGTGTTGTAGAATTCAGCAAATGGCTTTATTGGGGGTTATAAACTGTTGCTATATCCATTTGAGATCATCCCACAAGACAGGCAAGTTCTATTGTTAGCTACCTTAACAAAGCTAAGAAAAGATTATGCTTAAATTTCTCGAATTTTTAATCTTGTTCTAACATTACAATATTAAAACACAGCTGGATTTTGATAATGCATTAATCTTATACATTATCTAGTCTGGTTTAGAGCATTTCTGCAGCTTTAGCATATCAGGCAAGGTTGGTCTGATCATAACCCTCCCAAAGTAGTTTCCTTTGCAGTCAGTGGATGGCAATATAACTAAATCATGGACAACCATTTGGCTTGAAGTCTTAAAACATGCATCTACAGAGCTTATGTTCTCAAAAAACAATGCAAATGATTTATCAAATGTGTCCTTTAGTACACATTTAAACATCTAGCAGATGTAATGGAATTTCTTGCGTCTGCAGTTTTAGTCCCGAGCGTGAAAAAGCCATTGCCTTGGAGTGGACATTTGAACATTTGGAGGACACTCGACTAGAAAAGTAAAATCCCCTCAGTAGAGCCATGATTACTGCCCATTTATCCAAACAATCGCTGCACAAGAACTGCACAAGAGTCTAAAGTCGTCCTGAGATGTTTCTCAAGTGATTAAATTTAAGTATGAGCAAGTCCCCACCTGCTTTCAACATCTCACACTCAAGACCTGCTCATTTAGGCTGCTTAAAATCTCAACAATGTCTAATTCTTCTGCGTTGCTCCATCCACTTGTCAATCAAGATTTCACAATATTTATGCATATTTGGTTGCAAAGAAGAAATTAATTAAACTAAACAAGCCCATTAAACTGTCAAAGGAGAAGCGTGCGCGCTGTAAACATGGATTTTCAGTGGTAAACATCGGTTGCTGTGGGATTTAGTCAATTATGAAGCCAGTTCAGAATCTGCAGTGTTGGCTCAGAGGTTTTGTCTCAATGGGATTATAAAAAGACCTTTTAAAACCGAAAGGGTCAGACTGGCTAATTTGGAAGTGTTAATATAGTTTTTAATTTGTTGCATGCTGTGTCGTCCAAACTTCTGGTTCAAAATGTGTTAAAGTGCAGGCTGGTTTGCAGATTTAATCGAGTTGCATAGTGGTGGTTTAAAGGAGGAAGAAGTGATAATTGTTTCATGTACTGTGGGTGGAGACTTGTACTGAAATGTAGGTTTGATTCAGGACTACAGAATGAAGTCATGAGCTCATCTCCTTGTCAAAAGGCTTTTTTGATGGAATTGTTATAGTGGGATTCACAAATACCCAATTCTGAAAAAAGGAAATTCTTTGACTAAAAGCAAGTTGGTAAAGCTAAAAATTATTCACATTCATTTGATCTTAAGATTTTTCACAAGAGGCACTCGAAAGATGTAATTTCACAATAAGGATTATTGTTTACAGCTAGTGATGCACTGATCAGCTTTTCTGTTCTGATACAATTATGATACTTTGGCTTTAAGTATCTGCTGATAGCGATATCAACAAGGCTAATGTAAGGACTGAAATACCCTATTTGCTCAGCAAAACATTAGACATTTGTTCATAATATGAATGTAACATTATTTATTGGCAAGTCACAACTAACAAATAATCTGAAAAAATGTCATCATTATGGATGTTTTGAACAACAGTAAATTAGTCTCATTGGTCTAATAAAGGAAACAATGGTATCAGCTAACGATATCATGGAGCTGATACCAATCCAGCAAAATTCTGGATCAGCAAGATATCCGATCCAGTATGGATCAGTGTATCCCTATTGTCAACACATGGGATGAGCGTGCAACCAGACAGCAGAAAGAGCTGCAACTGATTGGCACAAGCTGTAGCAGCAACACTAGCCAGCACTTGTGTCAGAAAAAAAAAAACTACAGGTGTTTATCACTGTGCACAAACAAAAGCTATGCTGCAAGTCAACATATGTGAATGAAACTAGTCTTTACCATTCATACACATTACATTCAGGTGAGTGAAAAAAAAAAAAAAAAAAAAACTAGACGGACAGAGTTCTGCAGATGACATGTGCAGTAGAGCAGAAAGTGCTGCCAATAATCCCTCTAAAGAGGCTAAGAGATAAACTTTTGTCAATTATTCTGACCAATTTTCCAATTTCACCGCTCTCCATCACGACTTTCCATTTTCAAATTGAAACATTTGCCCTGGCTTTGCCCATTATTTGAGAAGGCAGGTGGTGCGACCAGAGCCTGAGCTTTCTCACAGTGTGACTTCTTAATGAGACCAGTCTGTGCTCCTTCTCCTCAGATACTCCATCGACCGCCACACGGACCTGGAGCGACTCTTCAACATCGACTCCACAAACGGCACCATCACCACACTCAAGAACCTGGACCGAGAGATGTCCAAGTGGCACAACATCTCTGTGGTGGCCACCGAAATCAGTAAGTCCATAGCTTTGGATTTCCATTATACAGTACATACATTCTACTTGGAATAAAGAAGTGGTTTGTGTGTGGTTAACCCTTATTCATTTTTGTTTGCTTCAGATAACCCTCGACAGACGACCAGAGTGCCTGTGTTCATAAAGGTCTTGGATGTAAATGACAACGCTCCTGAGTTTGCCATGTCCTACGATACATTTGTGTGTGAGAACGTCAAATCAGGACAGGTAAGGGAAATGCTTGAAGAAGTATTTAAACTAAAAGCCTGCATAACCCCTAATGTACATGTTTGCACAATGATGTTGTTTCTCTCTCAGCTCATTCAGACCATAAGTGCGGTGGACACAGATGAGCCTCTGGTTGGACACAAGTTTGTCTTTAGTATAAGTCCCACCAACCCAAACTTCACCATAGATGACAGAGAAGGTAAGTAGACTGTACAATTGTATTAATGGCATAGTCAGATTGTAACTTTAGTTCTCTGAAACCCCGTCCACACAAAGGACAGGGTTTCAGAGAAACCTCACATCGTCCACACAAGTTCATGACACTGAAAACAAATATTGCTGAAACCAGGTCCCAGAGTGAAAAGGATTCAAAACTCCGATTTAGCGGGGGACAAATAGACGTTTACGCCTAGACGAGCTTTTCTGCCGTTCCCACGTTTTTGAAAAAAAAAACATTGTTTTGCATTTAGACAGGTCATGTTGAGAGAGAAGGAAGGAGAGAGATAGAGGCTCACTGCCTTTATAAAAAGTAGCTTAACCGATTGCACAACTTTCTCTCCTCCAGGCAGTTCTTGTCTCTGTCCTCCTCCATTGCTACGTCGTACCGTAGTGGTTTAAACACACAAGAAATGTTAACAGACCTATGTGAGTGCATTGTCAGTTCAGATTGTTTTGTTTTGCCATGTCGCCATATTTTCACTGCAACGAGCGACCAAGCGTTTGAAAAAAGCCCAAAACAAGTGACTTTTCGTCAATAAAAGTTATTAAAAGACTTCAGTAAACAGTCCTTTCTCCTCGATGTGAGAGGAGAACTAGGTCACAGAAGAGCAGTGACTGATTGTTGGACGCAGGCGTTCGACACTTGAAAGTTCAGCCGAGCCCAACTCGGGCGTTGACGCCAGATGAGGAGGTCAAAGCGTATCGTATTTCAATCCACTGAATGATAATTCACACCACAAATTTGCTGAATGCCTCAAGACTCAGGTTTACTTTGACCTAACATATAAACAGGACGCTCAAACACTGTCCTATCTGAATGCAACAGGGAGAATGTCGTATATGCTCCCAGATGTGCTTAATGAGATTGCTGACATATTCCACAGTATAGCATTACATCAATATATTTAGAGTTTATTTTCTCTTTCATCACATACATTCACTGAATGTGACTTTTTCTCCTTTCTTCTCAGATAACACCGCTAACATCCTGACGAAGAGAGGCGGCTTCAGTCGGAGGGAGATGAGCGTGTACTTTTTACCCATCGTGATTTCGGATAACGACTACCCGATCCAGAGTAGCACGAGTACACTGGTGATCCGGGTGTGTGCCTGTGACAGCAGAGGGAACATGCAAACCTGCAGCCCTGAAGTCCTGCCTTTCTCTGACGGACTGACCACAGGAGCTCTGGTGGCCATCCTGCTCTGTGTCTGCATCCTGCTCAGTGAGTGTGGACACCAATGCACCACAACACTAGGGCTGCTTAAAGTTAATCTTACACACATTTCACACAGAATGTTTCGCTGGAAAAACATGAAGAGAAGGTGAAAGGAGGGTCTGAAAGTGAAGAGCAGAAGTGTGATTGCTTTGACAGAGGGTGGTTGTGATCAGTTTTGAATGGGAGGCACTACCTTATGTCACAGAGAAATTACATTGGACTTGGAGTGTGAATATTTTGACCTTGCTCACTTGGTCAGTTTGCACAAAAAATACTAAAAAAATGACTAGTATAGAATATTACAGTAGATCGTGCTTTTTGACATATTCATAGTTTAACAGCCACTTTAAAATACATTTCAATTAAAGTTTCAAATATGGTAAGAACATATAATTTTTATTGCTAACATTCAGTTGATTGTTTTCTAGCTTGTTTTAATAATGCAGCTGTCTTTGCTGTAAAAACCTGCCTTGAATCCAGACTTCAGACTTTTGTAATACTTTTGTCATTTAGAACAAAATTTCCCTCAGGTCACATTCAAATGTTTTTCTGCTTTGCTCTTTGATTATACATACATTCTGTTTTCCATTCTTCGTGCAGCCATGATTGTTTTCTTAGAATAGATTGGTTATCTCTCTCTCTCTCTCTTTTTTTTTCTTTACACTATATACCTTTGAATATAGTACTTGACTCTCCAAGTACCACAAGTTCTAAAATTAGACTTTATTGTGCTAAAATTGATTTATAATTAGACTAGCAAAAGACCATGCCTAAGACAGCTCTAATGGCTATTTTATGTGTCAGTCACAAGTATTTTATAGTATAGTTCAGCATAGCTTATTTATTCAGCTGACAAGTAACACATTGTGGAATAAATGTTAATACAAACACGTATAAAATAAATCAAAATGATAAAGTATGAACTTTTGATCCTATATCCCAAATGTTGCCGGCACGATTAACATTGAGACAAAAGTATTCTTAACTCCAGATAGGGTTGCTTTTACTTTGTGTGTATGATTTGAAAAGTGTGTGTTATAGTGTCCTGGGATGACCTGGAGTTTGCCCCTGTCTGTTTGAATAATAAGCAGCACTTCTCCAAACGCTAATGCTCTTTCCTGGCTCCGAACACGTCCAAAGGCTGACAGGCCCGCTGCGCCGCATTACAACACACCGACTGCCACGCGCTTTCACCGGGGAGAGAGGAGAGGAGAGAGAGAGAGAGAGAGAGAGAGAGAGAGAGAGAGCGTAGAGGACAGAGAGAGAGAGAGAGGGATGGAGAAAAGAGAGAGAGAACACAGACTGCCACGCGCTTTCACCGGGAGAGAGGAGAGGATAGAGAGAGAGAGAGCGCGAGAGAGAGGGAGAAAACAGACCCGACTGTCACACGCTTTTACCAGGAGAGAGGACAGAGAGAGAGAACACCGACTGCCACGCGCTTTTACCGGGAGAGAGGATAGGACAGAGAGAGAGAGAGAGAGAGGACAGAGAGAGAACACAGACTGCCACGCGCTTTTAACGGGAGAGAGGAGAGGACAGGGAGAGAGAGGGATAGAGAAAAGAGAGAGAGAGAACACAGACTGTCAAGCGCTTTTACCAGTAGAGAGGAGAGGATAGAGAGGGAGAGAGAGATGAGAGAACAGAAGGGGAGAGAGAGAGAGAGAGGGAGAGAGTCAGAGAGGACCGAGAGGGAGAGAGAGACAGAGAGGGAGAGAGAGAAGACTGAGAGGAGAGAGAGAGAGCGAGAGGCAGGACCGAGAGGGAGAGAGAGAGAGCGAGAGGCAGGACCGAGAGGGAGAGAGAGAGCGAGAGGCAGGACCGAGAGGGAGAGAGAGATAAAGAGAGGGAGAGAGGACTGAGATTGAGAGGGAGAAATAGAGGGAGAGAGAGAGAGAGAAAGAGAGAGAGAGCGAGAGAGAGAGAGAGAGAGAGAGACAGGACCGAGAGGGAGAGAGAGATAAAGAGAGGGAGAGAGAGGGAGAGAGGACTGAGATGGAGAGGGAGAGATAGAGGGAGAGAGATGGAGGGAGAGAGGACCGAGAGAGAGAGACAGGACCGAGAGGGAGAGAGAGATAAAGAGAGGGAGAGAGGACCGAGAGGGAGAGAAAGAGAGAGACATGACTGAAAGGGAGAGAAGAGGAAAGAGTCGAGAGAGAAAGAGAGAGACACCACACCAACTCACAAAAAAAAAAAAAAACACCCAACAGTCACGGACTTTTACTGGAAGAAAGGGGAGGAGAGGGGGAGAGAGAGAGAGGGATGAGAGGGGAAGAGTTGTGAGAGATTGAGAGAGAGGGATAAGAAGGGGAGAGAAAAATGGGATGAGCGGGGGAGAGGGTAGGGGAAAAGAGAGAGAGGGGAGGATGGGAGACCAAGGAGAGAGAGAAAGAACACACCTGTCACATGGTTTAACTGGGAAAAAGGATAAGAAAGAGGGGGCAACAGAGGGAGAGAGAGAGAGAGACAGAGAAAGAGATGCAGAGAAAGAGAAATAAGAGAAGGCTGCTTTAGTGAACCAATTGCTGTTGACAGTAAAACAGTTTTTAAAGGGCTTTTTGTGAATGACTTTAATAACTTCACACACTTACAGTTGGCACTAAACTGGCTCATGCTCGAAGTGCAAACAGAACTATATTTTAAGTTGTAAATGACACATGGCAATATATCCTTTCACATAATTCTTGGTCTGCCTTCGTTTTAAATGAAGTCGAGTCTCACTGTGCTTGGCTGCTTCAGTAGAACAGATGGTCTGCATGTGAAACCCTGCTGTGTTTACTGGACAAGACACTGCAGGTGAAGTGTCTTGCTCAATGACGCAATATAATGTAACCCCTTTTTTGCATTTTTACACTGGCTTGGTAAATTGGTAGTGTTTTTGTCAGAGGTTATGTTTATAGAAAACTTCAATTTCTAATCCAGACTTTTCTTTTTCTTTTCTGCACACACTGAAACACACAAAATCTATGGCTTATAACATAAACAGATCTATTACCATCCTGTTCAAAACTGTGACCAAATATATATAGATCTTGTTGCCAGATTTTCAGAGAGAAACAAGCAACCAAGCCTTTGAAACAAACAAACAAAACAATAAATAAATACATAAATGTTGAATGAATAAGATTAGAACATTGTGTGTCACCGCAAATCAAGCTTCTAGCCATTTCTGATTTTACTTTGAACATGAAAATCTGCCATTTTAGTCATAAATGGATGCATGAGCTTTGGCCTCATAAGAAGGTTGACTCGGGTCGTTTCTATGTGGAGTTTGCATGTTCTCCCCATGCAAACTGTGTAGATTTATTCCGGTTGCTACGGTTTCCCCTTTCACTAAAAACATGTCCATTAATGCCTGTCCTAGCAAAATAGATTCTGAATCTCAATGGGACTTTCATAGTTAACTAGTAAGGTCAATAAAAAAATTAAACATAATTGTGTAAATCAAACTTAAAATTCACAGTTGTACTTATAAGTGCAGCCAAAACAACAACAACAACACAACTTTCAAAATATACAAGAAACTTTGAAAAAACGATGCCAAAAGACACTATAAAGAAGTGGACTTGGCAAAACTGAGACTGAGAGAAGTCAATTGGAAACAATAGTTTGTTATTACAGTCATGTATAGCAATAACTTAAGCTGAAAAAACTCTTGCCACCTAATTATTACAGAGTTCTTAGTTTATTTTGCGCTGGGGGCGTAAGTTGATTACTTATTATTTCTGGGGTCTTGGTCTAAAAAAATTTGGTAACACCTGTGTTATTGAACAGAAACATTACATAGAGAAATTGGAAATCACAATATGACGATTATCACAGAGATGAGCTCATAATCTGATCTGTATCACAATACTGCCCAGCCCTTTTTATGAGCTCTACTTTTGACCTCATATAATCAAAATATATAGAGCTGGTGGTGTGAACAAATTGAGAACCACCGATTTAGTGTATTGATTTTTAACAGAGTAACTCATACATACATCAGGTTCTTGATAAAATGCAAAGATGCTACAGCAACATTCCCATCTGTATTTTGCCATTCTCATCATCTGTCTCTATTTGAATGTTCTCGATGCTCACAGTAATGCTTCGTGACACGTTACAACTTCTCACTTCTGCTCAGTTGTGGCAGCTGTCATTTGTCTGTCCGATTGGATTTGCCCAGTTTTACAGATGAAGACGTTTCCGTGGTGATTAACTCAGCTTGTGTTACCGGGATCAATATCCCAGCGGTGAAACGAACGAAAGAGCAACGTGTTTTGGTCTCAACGGGAATTTGTGCAACAATAAGACGATTTCAAAGCAAAAGGTTTCACTCATTTTCAGCTGATCTTTCATTCTCACATTCATAGACATAATACATCCTTTATTGGCCACAGAGGTACTGGGATCCTTGGACATAATACGCAATCCTAGCACTTGCAAGAGGGCAGACGTAAGCAAAATGTGGAACTGAGTTGGTGTAATCCTTCATTCATCCTAAATGACCAGTAAAAAGATTCAGTGTTAGTTCAGAATCTCAGATTACTCTTGTATTGTCCTGCAGCTGATTCCTGTTTTCACCTATCACCTAAACCGCCCACATGTTTACTTGATAGCTTTTTTATGAATGTACAGTATGATATGTAAGTAGCAAAAATTATATCTGTTGACAACTGATGTTGTTTTGGACAGAGTGCAATATTAACTGCACTTTTCAAGCCGTTTGGAGAGTGCAATAGAACATGTACACATTGTGCAATAGTTGTTTTGTTTACTGTAGATATGAATGATGTTCCTTCTGTTGTTGATGTCTGTCAAGACAGATTTCTCTAGTGAGGAGACAATAAAGGCTAATCTAATCTAGAACCAACAGAAAAAAAGGCTGATTTGGCAAATGCCATCTTCGATTTGGAGACATACATTTAACAAAATGAGTGTTTTCTAATGTATTTTCTTTATTGGTAAGCAAAAAAAAAAAATAATAATAATAAAATTAAAAGTTTGGCCCAATTTATGATTGGGCAACAGTGGTGCAGTGGTTAGCGCTTTGGCCTCATAGCAAGGACCTGGGTTTAATTCCCACGTGACCTGGGACCTTTCGTTTCCTCCAGGTGCTCTGGTTTCCCCTACTGCTAAAAACATGTCCATTGATGCCTTCCCTTCTTCAGGGCTCACCTGCAAAGAAATTCAGAATCTTAGTGAGTTTTCTGTTTAAATCAAGGTCAATTAATTTAATATTACTTGGTTGCTAGGCATGTGTGATGCCATGTATTAACAGGATTTTTATTTTATTTTTTTTTATTTTTTATCCTAAATTAAGACTAAACGGAAAAGCTTGAAAAATGTTCAGCAAAATCCAAAATATATAATATATATATATAATATACTATAATATAATATAATATAAGAATATAATATAATCTTAGCCTAAATCAATAAATAAATTGGTCTTATCTTTGTCTTAGGCACTTAAAAATGTATTTTCCTAAACCATTCCTATTCTCAGTACACAGTGAATCTAATGCAAATTACTGATCTAAATATGTAATTGTTTATTACTAAAAACATAAAGGAAAAAAAAAAAACATGCACATCTTTAAAACCTTCTCTAAACATGTGTTATGCTCCATTATCCTGTACAAAACATGGCAGCTGAACATTCTTCATTCATTTGTCAGTACAGTCTAATATATCTATGCATGCCCAAAGCAAACAGCAGTCCCAAACATAAGCCTTTTTTCCTCTTACACATTTCGCAAATTTGACCACGACTTGCACATTATTTCATTTGTTACGCTGTGTACGAGATTAAACCCATTCATCTCTCCGGCGCAGATAGAGCTGTCAATCTCACAATGCTCGCTAAAGTGGAAAAATAGTTGAAATGCATTATTTATTGATGTGCCCTTGACCATAAGCGCTGCACATTTTTGCTTTTCACTGGTAAAACGATCGCCCGTCGCTGAGTATCGCAGCGGCGTATAGGTTCACTGAGAGCTCTGGAGTGGTGCTTTAGTCGAGGAGAACTATACGTCTTTTTACCTGAGCCAGAGAAGCCATTTTGTTAAGTGCATCTATTTCTTTGCAGTGAATGGAGGCCGTATAGTAATCCTGCATTAAAGAAAGAGAAGGATTTAAATGAGAGAGAGGGAGAGGGAGAGAATAATGGAACTGCTTGGGAGTAGAGGGAAAATTGATATGGTTATGAGTCTGACAACATGAAAGAGAAGGCAGAAACAAAGATGGGAGTTTGTCAATAACAGTGTTTCAATATAAGTATATTTTGAGTGTTCATTGTGAGGTATTATATAAGTAACGATTGGTGCAAAACTGAAATATTGATATAACTTCATTACACATACAGTATCAGTTATTTGAAGAAAGATTGAGGTAAATCTAGGTGAGAGTATATGAGTTTTTGTTCTTTCGCATAAACTGCAGTGAACAATAAAACCGATGTAGTAGCCGGTAAAGCAGCAACTATTTTGGTTATTGACCATTTGCACCTACGTCACTTGATCACGTGGCTGCTCCATGCTGGATGCAGAAGTGCGTTTACGCAGCATTACAGGGAGCGCAAAACTGACAAATTCTCACATATTTCTTATTTTTCCGTAAAAAAAGCAGTGGATGCTTCTAGCGCATGTTCAGTACATTTGTCTGTGGAAGTAGGACAACTTTTAGACACGCACAAAGCAAGGTAATTGGAAAAGCTAATGAATGCTAGCTGATGTATGCCTCTTCCTCCTGCTATGTTTGCCGAATAATAAATCTTCAAGTTTGCCTGACTTTACTCCTCATGATTTGCACCATTATGTGGTAAACAGGGTTTTGTCTCACACTGGAACAGATTTAAAAGCTACAAGAGGTTGTTTTTAGTAACTTAGCTGTATATCATGTGAGGCTAGTGTTAGCCACGCATAATGCAGGCTGTTTCAAATATCCATTGCATTTATTTTTTTGTCAAAGGTCATTTTTTTCTCATTAGCATTGACTTACCTTGTTTAAAGTGTTCACTGCAAATCCGTAGCGACTTAGAGGGATTCCAGTTCTTTTGATTTATTGCTGCCATCCACTATCGTCCTCTATCTTCATCAAAATGTAAACGAAAAAGCTACAGGTTTAGGCTTAAAACCTCGATCTTGCCTGTTAGTGCAGCGTGTTCAGATACAGCCATTTTACAACTGAAATTAATTAAAATTACTTAGAAACGAGCAAGTTTTCGGCAAAGTTTCCATTGCTGTAATGCGCACAGACAGCGCTTTTGCATCCAGCATGGAGAAGTGGGCGTTCCCTCGAGGAGCGTGACGACACGTGCAAATGGTCAATTGAGTAAAGAGTAGTTGTCATTTGGCTGTATAGTTGTTTTATCTAAGTCACAAAACTTCTTCTCTCAGTTGACATGTTTGCATAGGCAAATTTAAACTAAATGTGTGCAATAATCAGTTGGTTGCAATCAATCTATGAACGTTGGTATCGCAGAATGGCTGCCCACAAACTAGAAAGCAATGGAATCAAACATTTTTTTCTTAGTTTGGTTTGGTTTGTTTTGTATTGCCCAAAATCACATCTCTGTCATCTCTGAGGACTTCCCAGGATTGTTAATTTAGTAAACATGAATGCTAGAAAATAAAAATAAAACAATTTAGAAGTAGTGATTGATCAAGCTTGTCAAAGAAGATTATTTGTAAACAAGCAAATAATTCTCCAGAGTATCCCCGTTTTTAAGAACCTCTCTCTATCGGCAGGAAAAACAAAATAAAATTTAAAAAAACAAGGGAGAAAAAGCAAAACTTGGAGAACCACAGTGAAGAACAGATCCACTCCCATGGACAAACAAGCTGTAGATGTAACTCAGACTAACGTAACTGTAGATATAGAGTTTAAGTCTGTAGAGTCTTTTAGCAGAGGGAAAGACTTCTATTTATATAAACATGAAACATTCATTGTGAGATGTGAGAAATGTATAGTCAGTCTAATCTAATGTTTATCAGTAATGTAAGATACTTTTTAAAGACCCCAGGAAGAATAGCGTCAGCAAGACTGCGCTAATGGAAATCCAAAATTAACCTAAAAAAAAAAAAAAAAAAAAAAGAAGAAATGACTCGTCTAGCAGGACCAGGACAGGCTAATCCTGGAGAGGGAGGTGGGGCAGGAGTCCAGAAGGAGGCATCAGTGGCCCGGCTCTCGTCAAGTACAATCAGTTAATCAAATAGAGCGAAGCAGTGTTTTGACCAGAACGAATCTGATGCATTTTCTACCTTTGACTTTGTGTCAACTATTAACTTAGAATATGTGTTTGGGCTAATAATTTGTAAGTTTACTGCATAGAAAGAGCAATGATTGTTGACACACACGTGCTTACTTTCTGAACTTAAAAAAAAAAAAAAAAAAAACATCCTAAAACCAGTCATTTGTTTGTTTCCACTAAGTGAAATGAAACTACCTGATGCATCAAGCTAAGCTATTATTGCTTAAAAAACTGCATTTCTGTGAAACTAAGATGATGCCCGACAATACATATTTTTAACGAGAATTCTATTCCAATACAATTATAGTTTTCTTCAAAATAATCCTTAAATTAAAATTTAATGGCTAAAAAGTTACACAGTGGAGCTTTAAAGGTAAATACATCTGTTGCTGTTTGGCAACAGCTCGTCTCAGTTTTGGTCGTTTGAATATTAAACAGGATAAATTAGGTTTCTTGTCACGTGTGGTATTGTGACATCTGCTCATTATCTATACTTTTCGCACTGGCAGCCCCTGACAGACTGTGTCATTCACCTCCGCTCGACACCGGGGGCGCCGCTGAGCCCAACCGCTGCGTCAAACCCCAAAATGAACATCCGGCCCATCACAGAACAGGTCTTTCTAAAGTCCTCCCCGCCTCAGAGCAGTCAGGCAGAAGGCATTGTAATTAACACTCAGCCAGGGCCGGGACACAACTACGGCTCCTGCAGAGGGACAAAAAGGCAGAGCTGAGAAGGAGGGACTGGTGAGGAGGGACCTGTGGAGGAGGAGGAGGCAAACACGCTCTTTTGTCATGAAGTACAAGTTTATTTTCAGCTAATTTTAAGCTTTTGTTGAAATTTGGCAGGACGTTACAAGGTCAATAAGGTTTGAGACTGTGAAATCACACATTAGCCTACTTTGGACATGCTAAATACCAAAAACAGCGTTAATTAAAGCTATCCAGAACTACACAGTGCTAGATACATTGACCAGTACTCTTTATTGGGCTGTTCTATGGCTGATATCTTCCTGTCATTGAAACTTTGTACCAGATGCACCTTGACCTTTAGCTTTACTTTTTTCTTCTTTGATTTTTTCATTATCATTGTTTCAAAGCAATGACTACCCAATTAAGCTAGTTCTGTTAGCTTAAAATGGCTATAGATAGGCAAGTGTGGCATCAGGGTTTCTACTGGGAACATTTGCAAGACACATTAGCAGATGTTCATACAAATAGTTAATGTGCACTTCCAAACATTAGGTTAGGGTTAGGGTTAGCTGCTAGCCAGTCCTGCACTTTGACAGAACTTACAAAGATGTGATGGTCTGGATTTAGAGCGCCAGGTTTCACATTCGAGGCAGACTTTCTGAGGCTGAGTTATCCAATCAAGAAACCAGAATTTACATGGAAACGTAACACTCTAAACTGAATGTTATCGTAACTGCTGTATGTAGCACAATGATTTTTTTTTTTTCAGTCTGAGGCTCACACAGTTTGCTGCTCGGTTTTAAGGGGTCTATTGTGTTTTTTTTATATACTTCGTAAGAAACTAGAACATATGTTGATCAGTAATTTATCTTTTGTTCATTGTAAAACATAAAGTTATCTACAACAACTTAAAAATTGAAACAGCTCTTTTGACTTCCTGTTCAAAACTGCAGATGTGATAAGCCCCGCCTCTTCATTCCAAAATTGAACTGTAAGAAGCAACAGATTTGAAATAACTAATTGTTATTGTTGGAGAGTGGCTATGGGATTGTTTTGAACCATAATGCTTCACTTTGAGTATTAATCTTTTGAAATATATCAAGTAAATGCAGACAAGTGGGAGGGGATAGGTGGAAGGTGAGAACTGAGATTTCTGAGCCTTTGAGCTCCAGCTAAAGAACAAAACAAGATTGCTCCAACATGCATGAATAATACAAATATAACTTTGAGTAAACTAATAGTAAAGGAGGCCATTATAACAGGGTTAAAATCTTAGAAAAGTAAATTTGACAGAATAGGTCCCCTTTAGGGAATTGCTATGTTCCTAATTGTAGAAAACTGAAGAAGAGCTAAGAAATATTCTAGCATCTTCGTCCGCTATCTTGAATGTTTTGCAAATGGTAAGGGGGGGGGTGGGGCCGTTGAGATTGAATCTAATTGCCAAAAGTGATGACAGAATGTTGGAGGCTGCTGGTCAGAAAAAACGGTGATCTGATTATTTGGTTTAAGATATATTTTTTTTTTTGTTTGTTTGTTTTTTTTTTTTTGCTTTTGAGCTCTATAGACATATGGTGAGAAAGAAATAGCTAAAAGAGAAAAAGGAGCTATAGTCGGACAATACCTCCAACTCACTTATCAAATTGATTTGTATCTGACATGAGATAAAATGGAAAATTTTAGACTTCACACACAGTTGAATTTATATTTTCTCTTAAAAAATGGTTTTGAGGAGAATAATATGTGTAAAGATAATTTGTGTAAAACTAAAATTTCAAACCAAAAAATAGGCCTTCAACAGCAACAGAAGTACATTTCCATTGTGTGTCCATAACTTTACTGCTCAACTGAATTGCTTATCAGCATTGTTCAAAGAAAATATTGTGCATAGCCTTTATAACCAACTGCAATGACTAATAGACTGTACAATCATTCTACTGATGGTTCCACAGAAGTAGAGCAGTGTAACCTTGTTGACTGAAAGCGTGTCTATTTATTATTAACATCTTTGACATTTGGACTTGACAAAAGCCAAAGCAAACTTGTCTGCAGGCTATGAAACATTATCAAGTCCCACTATTTCCGAGTCTCCACTTTCTACAGTACGCAGTGTCACTGACGGTGTCTCCTCCTCCATCAGCGGCAGAGAGAGAGCGAGATAGGAGATGTGCGCGAGAATAAAGCCGGAGCAGAGCACTTTGTAGAGCCAAGGCGCCATTCAAGGCACAAGAAAGAGAAAGCTTTTCCTCTGAATCTTTAATAAAAGGAGGTGAGGGCCGAGGCAGAGAGCGGGGGATTTATCACTGTAGCAAATGCATCTTCGCTCGGCGCTGTTCCCCTGTGCTTTTTAATGCACCACATATGTTCCACAACACTCCACTCTAACCCGACTCTGCGCTTTTATCTTTGTTTCTAATGCCCAGGTCCGACCGTACAAGAAAGCCAGCAGCGCAAATGAATGTTGATGAGTCTGACATTGGCGCATGTGTTTCTCAAGACATGACTTGGCATAAATGTAAGATAAGAGAAAGTAATAAAAGGGAGCAAAGGAGAAATGAGAAAATGTAGTGTATCTGTAAGAAAGCATTATCTGTAATACTGATTTATTTGTAATGTACAAAAAAAAAAAAAAATCCTCTCATGTGCAGTATTTGTCGTAGTTCATCTTGTGCATAGTGTTAAGGCCGAAGGCAGTGATCAACATTACTCTGCGGTTTAGCTGTATTTATGAAAGAAGTCATCCAACTTTTTTTTTTCCTTCTCTGTCAGATTCCCCAGTAAACTTGACTCACAGAAGTGGTCTGCCATGCGTTTCATCTCAGTCAGCTGGTCCCATTAGCTACAATTTAAAGCAGAACTAAGCAACTTAAGTGGTAGTGCCCCCCCTACGGTTCTTTTGAGTAATAACAAGGCAATGCAAATTTATTTGTATAGCGAAATTCATACACAAAGCAATTCAAAGTGCTTACAAGGCAGGAAAATATGCATCAAAACACTAGCCAGCTGAATCAAAACTTAAAATTATGTCTTTATTGTCTCCTTTTTTGTACCTTTTAGATTGAATTAAGGCGGAAAAAGCTTATCCAAGCACATTTTACACTGCTAAAAAAAAAAAAAAAGAGGACAGCACAGAAATTCAGGTAGGGAATGTGTTAGGAAGGAGGAGAGGGAGGAAGCTTGCAGATGCTGTAGTTTTTGCTCGAGACAGCGGAGAGAGTGACACATGCTTGAAACGCCCCAAAATACATTATTTCTCTATTCTGCCCTCAACGCTAGTGCTGGCCTTATTGTTTCTGCTGTTGGCCGATAGTGGGCTCTCTCAAAGCCAAGTCTCGGAGGTGTGGTGACAGAGACATAGTTTTATTCAGTGAACCGAATGTGTTGTTGGGACATTTGCCAAAGTGACAAGTAATCAGTCATTTTAATCAAGGAATCAGAGTTTAGATTGGGCCCAAAAATACCAGCCCGACCCGGCCCGCGAACACAGTATCTGAACCCGACCGTAACTCAATTCATTCTCAGTATGTCTGAGTCCGAGCTGAAGCGAACCTGCACTGCGCACCCACTGAACTGTGGCATTTTAATAACAAATTAACTGATGTGTCTGTGTCTCATGTGTTTACTACATGTTACAGTGTCGCCATCAGAAAAGCTTCCTCCATACCACACATCTCTCTCCCTCTTGTTCCTTTTTTTCTCACCCCACACGTAACATAAAGTGCGCGCTTTCTCTCTTCCATCCTCATCTTTTTCTTGGTCCGTGCAGATGAAAACGTGTCTTCACTCTCTCTCTTCTCTCCTTCCCTCTTTTCCTTGCTCTGCGTATGTCACATAAACACTAGCATTCTGTCTCTTTATGATCACTTTGCATTTCAAACTCACACAACCTCTTTTCACGACTTCTAATGCTCACATTTTGGATTATCCAATCAGAAAGCAGAATCTCTCAGACTCTCTCATTTTCATTGCCAGGTTGGTTTGTTGGAGCCTGAAGTTGATTTTGAACCATGAGTCAGCAACATGTTTGAGTTTGAACTGAACCTTTACAGAAAATCATGCGCCTGAAAAAGTGACTGTCAGTGATTACCCATGATTCATAGCAAAGCTTATACTGATTATTCAGTAGTTTCTAATCTTCAATGCATGGACAGTTTTACTTTCTGGCAACCCAGGCAACTTGATTGTAATAATTTCTTCAAAACTCTAGTTGTACATTTTACAGACATATTCCTTAAGAAATGATGGACCAGTCACTCCAAAAACTCTTCATATAAATGACATTACAACTAATTAACGACAAAAGAAAAAAAAAAAAATAAAAAAATAAAATGTTTACCAAAGATGTTAGTTACTAAGATAAATTTTCTGTCTTTCTGTGCAGTGATCGTGGTGCTGTTCGCCGCACTGAGGAGACAGAGGAAGAAGGAACCTCTCATAATCTCCAAAGAGGACGTGCGGGACAACGTGGTGAGCTACAACGACGAGGGGGAGGAGAGGAGGACACCCAGGCCTTCGACATCGGGACGCTTCGCAACCCGGAAGTCATGGACGCCAACAAACTTCGCAGAGACATCATACCCGACATGCTGTTTCCGTTTCGCAGGACCTCACCCATTAAGGATAATACCGACGTACGGGACTTTATCAACAGCCGGTTACAGGAGAACGATTCGGACCCAACGGCACCCCCTTACGACTCGCTGGCCACATACGCGTACGAGGGAAGTGGGTCACTAGCAGAGTCGCTAAGTTCGCTGGAGTCGGCGGCAACAGAAGGTGATCAGGAGTACGATTACTTGAGCAACTGGGGGCCGCATTTCAAGAAGCTGGCGGAAATGTACATAGGGAAAACGGCAGAACTCGACACTTAGAAGAGACTTGTGAACAAGCTTTTCGAATATCGTTGCGCTAGCAAACGTTGACTCGTGCAAGCTCAATGAGTTGTGATTAGAATCGGAGAGAGTGTTGTCATGGTAAGTATTTGATGTAGAAGTTTGGCGGCCATCTTGCTGTGGGAAATTTTACTCAAGAACTTAGATTACAAATACAATACAAAGTAATACGAAACAAATTAGGGGCACAAAGCTAAGTTCCGATAATTTCAAGACGTGCTTGAAATTTTTACTCATCGCTGATGTTAATGTACAAAAAAACACAGATGGCAATATTTTCTAACAAGGCCTTGATGATATGTGGTCAAGTATGTTGTCAGTCATCAAAACAGCTGTGTTTTTCATAGTTTGGGGTGTTTGGAGTTCAGAGCTTAACTAGAATGGCACCACCTCGAGCCACCAAACAGGAGCCATATTTTGAAATGCTAATGGAACGGAGGGCCATTAAAATGCACAAAAAAAAAGTCAATTATTGAAAATGTTACAGTTATTTCATTTTGATAAATCGTTAACACTTGTATTAATGCATTGCACATTAAATTTAAGTTTTGTTCTCATCAAAATGTTTATTTAAATTGTGATAGCAGAACTAATTTGACATAACATGTTTCCTTTTTCATAAATTGAGCCAATTTAGCAAGAACTTTGAGGACCAACAAAAATTGGTTCAAGGGCTGCATTTGGCTACCCAGGCCGCAGTTTGGACATCCCTGACCTAGTGCTTCTGCACAGTTTCTTTCATTTCAGCCACTAGGTCAACAATTAACCAATAAGCAAAGCACCTCTATAGAAAATGTGTACATATTACAACACAGGATAGTATTGGGCTGATGCATTTATCTACAGACACTGGAAGGGTCAATAAATATAACTGCCAATCGCAGCAGTGTTTTTAAGGCATCTATTATTTTGTATATTTCAGATCATTATTTTAGATGTCATTTAATTCTCTGAATTCATTTCTAATTTTCAACATTTTCAGTTTGCAAGATGGCTGTCACTTATCTTACAGAAGCAGCACTCTCTCTAGTCCTTATCATGACTCATTGCCGAAGCTAGCCCAGCGTCGTCTACCTATCTATCGAAATTTATCTGTTTTTATGTCCAGTTGACTGGGTTTCTGCTGGTTGACTCTTTGTTGTCCTTGTTAGCGCGCTAGCACACTGAACAGACTCCAAATCCAGCGATGGATGTAATAGACTTGAACTCAGTTTTAAAGAGGACTTACTGTATTCTTGAAGTTCTACCGTTTTTTGGTCATAATCAGTAAAGATGCCTTTGAATTTTAGGGTTTTTTGTGAACTATGATGTGGACATGTGTTTTGTATTGAATGATAGTAGTATTATTGTCCAATGGGAGAAGAGTAGTCGGGAATTGCTTAGGAGTGACACATCTTTTCATGCCACTCTACACACACAAGATGTACAAAATGTTTTTATGGACATCCTATAATATAACTATTTGCTATCTTTGTTGACCACGTGAATGGTTGTTGCAGTTGATTTGTCAAACTGTGAATTCATAATCTCATCTAATTGGTGTAAAATGTAATGGAAAAGTGTATGTTGTAGGAAAACTGTCATACACTGGATTCATGCTGTTTGAATGCGGAGTCATAGTGTTTTATATTTATATTTTATACTTATTTTCTTAATAAAATTGTGAGAAAAACGTTGTATTTCATGAGTTTATGTGGAAGTGGAAATGTTAAACACAAACAACACAAGGCATAATCCAAAAAAAGAAATTTAAAATATATTTTAGAAAAGAAAAAAAAAAGTTGTCTTGGAAACACATAATACTCTATGTTTAAACTTTACAAGAGAAAAATGTTCTTTTTTTTTTTTTTTGCCATCCAGCAACGTATTTAGTTAAATAAGTTGTGTTCACATTGAGAAGGTGATAGCCAGAAAAAAATGGTTTAGAAATAAGAACAGGTCAGTTGACTGTTAAAATACATTTAATAGTCACCAATTTTAAATATTATATATTTTATACTATTACTATTACTATTACTATTTATACTATACTATACCCCAGGAAGTGGCTACATGACAAGAGAATGTTTGAGTAATCACAAGTAAATGCAATCAAGCGGGCAAGAATAGTGTAGTTGAAGACAGGGATTTTCTGAGCACTAAAGAGCATCTGCTACATCGCAATATTACCTAAACATACCTAATAATGATGAGAGAAACCCAGCTGTAACAAGGCTAAAATCTCAGAAAAGTGAATTTTGCATAACAGTTCTCCTTTAATGCCTTATGGGCTTTAAAATGGGTAAAAGGTACATGTTTGAGTCAGAAAAATGTTTATTCAAAAACAAATTTATTCAAAATTCAATCCATCCATTTGAAGCCAGGTTAAAAGGCAGCAGCCTAATATCGGCTCACACTGCCACCAGTCCAGATCCAGATCCGGATCAGTCTGGGTGCGGAATCTCATTCATACTGAGACTGGATTTTGCAAGCATATGCATAGACTCTGCCAGCATGGTAAGATCATGAGTTCACGCTCAACTTGAAAGTTTACACGATCACTGAACGAATGTAAAGGAAAAGACTGGGAAACAAAGAACATTTGTGTTAAATTTTGGGCTTATTCAATGCCAGTTCATGTTATGTTTGATTTTTTGCCACACAATGTGTAAGCACATATTTACATCCCATGTGTTAAATAGTAATCTATATATCTAAAAGTGTACATACTGAACCAGTGGGACTGCTGATCTGGAGTACGGGCAGGATGCAGAGCAAGCCAGTTGTAAGCAGAGACTCCCAGAATCCCATCACCGCTGACTTCTTCTTCAGATAGTCCCTCCAATGTGCACAGCGTTAGAGGTATCCAGGAGGCTTCTGGAACAGATGCCTCAAGCAACCTTAGCTAGTGTGAAGGAGCAGCAGCTCTACTCCAAGCTCTTCTTGTGAGGCCGAGGTCTTCACTCAGCTCATGATCATAGGTAAAGACTGGAGCAAAGACTGACCCACAAAATGAGAGTTTTGACTTTCAACTCAGCAATTTCTTCATGACAACAATCCCCCAATATACAGTATGTCTGCTTCTATCCCTACATTGCCTCAACATTTTTTTTTATTTTTTATTAGGTTCATAACAAATATATATAATAGCCATTTGGTACCTAAAATTAACACTATACAATGTAGTAAAAAATAATAAAATAAAATGAAATTAATTTAATTAATTATAAAATTCCGTAGTCCAGATTTGGACTCTTGTCCAACAACTGGACTAATGTCATCTGCTACTAGAAAAAAAAAAAAAAAAAAAAAAACTAGTTACATGTAGTGTCTCCCATTAAAGACAAACATGAGAAATTGATTTGAACATTGTCTTCTGAAAGATGTGAAAAGAGGCAATTTGAAGCACTTTGAACCACCCTTCGGAGAGCAGCGTGTGCTAGTCTTTTCAAGAGGAAAAAAGAGGAATGTTCTTTGTTTTATAATGTCATGTGAGCTGAATATGACATCAGACAGCGTGTGAATCTGCCCCTTGTGTCAGTTCTACCAGAGATAATAATAATTTAACATACTAGCAATTGTATATTTTTACATGTTCAGATCAATATGTCACATTTGATGATGAAGACATAGCTCCAAAGTGAGACCAAATTGATGTTTTGTAAGTCTCACGTTTTTGGCCTCCAAGTCCAAGTAAAAAAAATAAAAAACATAAAAAATGACGAGTCCCAAGTCAAAGAGAGACAAGTTTAAGACAAGTCTCATGTCGAAGAGAGATAAGTCCAAGTCAAAGAGAGACAAGTCCAAGTCAAGTCTCAGGCCAGAGAGAGACAAGTCCAAGTTAAGTCCATGTCAAGTCCCAAGTAAAAGAGAGACAAGTCCAAGTTAAGTCCAAGTGCTTTGATTTTAGGTTTAAGTCTTTATATCAAATTACCATTTTCTAGATTTGTAGATCGTACCATTCAAAATATTAAAACTAAGTGAGGAGAGAACTGTCACGGTTTGTATCTGTGAAATTACACTTTTTATATTTTTTTGTGGCAGTCTAAACTTAGTCCCAGGTCTTGGTCATTTCCATCAAGTCTTAAGTCATCTAATTAGTGACTCAAGTACAAGCCATGACCTGCAACTCTATATGCATCCAACCATAAACTACGCCTATGGTGTTATTCTCCCATATCACTGTATGTCATTTTATAAACAGTATTCTCTGGATTATTTGTACTACATCAACTAATAACATTGGAGTATGGAGTTAAAACATTTCTTTTTTAGGGCACAGAATTATAAATACAGAAAAGGTTAAGATTAATCTGTAAGCTGTGTATATTCGAAATGTGCTATTCTGACAGAATCTGGAAACTCTAAAATGTTGCAACAGAAAAGTCAAATACATTGTTCTCCTTGGACGCGGTGAAGAGGACAGACTGTATTTCTGTTTATAAAGCGCAGAGTGGCTGACCGCGGCGAGCAGAGCGGTGTACATTTCAGTACAATCTCAAAACGATGGACACAGCAAAATGCAACACCTGCAGAAGGAGAGAAAATACATGAGCCATGAAACAGCTGCGCTTCAACACAGCGGGAACAATGCAGCTCATCTGAGAGGCCACTTTCTGCACGCTGGGCTAGTATGAGCTCATATTTACAGAGAGGAAGGCGGCTTTAAGCACAGACACAGGCTATACGTGAAGCATCAGTGAAAAATCATGGTTCTGTTTCAAATCATTACAATCACATGTGTGGCTTTATCGAATTGAATTGAATGGTACACTGGTTTGAAAGGTTTGCTGATATGTTCTTGCTTTATTTAATTCTAAGGTCATGCCTACACTTAGACAAAACAGTAACACTTCCGTAATACAATGTATACACATGGAGCACTTGCGAGTAGATGTCAGAGTCCATACGATATTGAAAACGAATGGTGTTACTGTGTGGAGTGTGGTGCTGTGACATTGACACAGCATGTTACAAACTAAATGAAAGAAATGAGCTAATGCTCAGGAAAGTTACTTTAGGAAAAAGAATGAACAACATAGATTTAAAACCTGCAGGAAGAGATCTGGCGTATTTGTGCTTCAGATTGACTGGGAAATGATTATCTTAAACTGACTAAATCAGAATTAACTGCGGTCCAAAGCAACGCAGATTCACATGGATTCCGACTTAAAAGACACATCACACCGCTGCAGTCTCTAGGAACAATTTTTTTTCTCAGACCAGTGTCCCCTGCTGCACACTGAGTGTGAGTTTGGTGCGAGGCGAAACTCGTGCGACTCTTTCAATATTTTAAAGTGCTTAAACCAATGTGCCCTTGTACACAGACCTCAGAGCAGAGTCGCATGAGTGTGTGGAAAGAATCCGTAAAGAGTCTATTTTTGTCTGAGGTCACAGCGGTCTTTTGCGTTTCAATTCATAATACAAACATTCTCGTGAGAAACTATGTGAATCCATGCGACTTTGGGTTAATACAAACCGCTGTGGACTGGAGCTGGTGTACAAGACACTTTGCAAGAAACTCTCCTGTGACCAAACTCACCTCACAGTCAGTGTACAGGAGGCGGAACTTATCGTTGGTCTGTGTACACAGGCACATTGGTTTCAAGCACTTTCTAAGTTCTGCTGGTCTTGATCTGTTACTGAAAAACATGTAGAGCCTCACTACACAATCCAGATGCTGAATTATTAAAAACACAAACACAGAGTGGTACATTTCTGACAGCAAACGTATGTCACAATGCTTTAAAGTCAGTATCAAGTGAACACAGCAATGCAATTTTATGTTCATAATTTCTGTTTCTTTAAAAGTACTAGGGGCTCTCGCACAGCACAGTCTTTCCTTTGGAAAGATATTTTACTGGATCCGTTCACACAAAAAAATCTGCTTCCACGAGAGTGCAAGGATTTGCGTGTGCCAGGACCCAAGGCAGTGACAGCAGCAGCACTGAAGGCAAACCAGTCTGTTACTCTGCTAGAGGACTGCATAGAAGGACATTGGAATCTCATTCTTAACTTAAAAGATCTACTGAAAATCACACGTGGAGCATGATTGATCCATGTGCTAAGATGTATAACCATAACCTTTGAGTGGTCCATTTGTGGAAGCAAACCACTTACTGGTAATAGAAAGAATTATCATGGAAAAAAACAAAAACAAAAAAACAATCTGATTCTTTGATTTTAATGGATATCATGGGATTTGAAACCAAGTGTGTTTGTGAGGCTTAGAGAAGTGGCACAATACAAGTGAATGACACACTACAGACCATAGGCTATGTTTTAATCAGGGAGTTTTATAATTTGGCTAAAAACCCAAAAAGTATGTGTCCTTGAAACTTGCAAATGCTGGTAATATTTTTCTATCCTCACAGGAAACACACAGTAGAATAAATTGACCTTCTGCTCATGATATTAGATAAAACGCTTTGTAAATTTTGACCTTGCATGATTCAGAATGCAATGATGAGTCGTCTGTTTAAAGTGGTTTGTGGATTGAGATTTGGCGCTCGCTCAGGGGTCTGAAAGGTTGATGTGATGTTTTGACAGGATCACAGTTTGAGCGGGATCCACACAGTCTCATCTGTCATTGTAAAGTATGACTCCCACGCACTGCTGGGCTGCCTAAAGTGAGAGCGTGCATTATGACTCCACTGTATTGGATGAGATTATGCATAATTCAGCTCCACTCTCCACTCATCAGTATGGCTCAAGCACTTTGTTCACAATGGCCACACAAACTTTGTCTTTTCACCAGTCTGCCTGAGTCTATGGTTGAGTTTAACCTTTCATCAGATCCAAAAACCTACAATCATGTTTGTTTGTTTTTTTATTCTATACTCTGCAAGTTTTAAATAATTAACTAAAAATGTACACTTACTCTGAACAGACACTTCACTTACTTACTGAACCTATTGTTTTAATAAGGAAAAAAAAGTAGTAAGCTGATCAATTGCATTCATTGTAAACTACACAATTGATCTAAAAGAACTCAGAAATATAATCAGGTCATTATTGTTCTGTAAAAAAAACAAAAAGACTAGAATTAGCAGGATTATACCTTGCTTCTCCTTAATAACTGAAAAGTGACTTCATAACTCAGCAAGACTTTGGCAGGGTGCCTAGTCTGTCTAAAGTTTGCATGTTTCTCCTCGTGTCTGGGTGGGTTTCCTCAGGGCATTCAAGTTTTTTTTCCACCAAGCCATGGCAGGACACCAAGATACTCAACAACAGAAGAAACAAAACACAAATTTACAGTATATACGACAATATACAGAATATCCTTGTTTTATATCCTTATTTAACTGTGCAATTTTCTAACATCTATGATGTGTAAAGCTCTTCACAACAGGTGTCGAGGAGAGGAGGATGCTACAGCGACATTGAAGGATGGCTCAAATGTCCGTACAGGGACAATTGTGTACCTTAATTTTTTTCTAAATTAGAATCTGATTTTTTGGGTTAATATTGTTGTCAATATAAGTTGGTGGGAATAAGTGTAAAGTGAAAACAGCAAGTTTGTGGAAAAACTGTTCCTTACACCAGTGTTTCCCAACCAGGGGTAAGTGGACCGCAAGGGGTCTTGGGATGATTGCAGATTAAAAAAAGAACACAAATATAAAATTGTGACAAATTCAGAAGAGTGGATACTTTTAATGTTTATTTTATGGAATTTTCTATGCACAGTGACTCTCCATAGACTTAGCTTTAGTGTTTGCAAAGCTTTGTCAAATTTATAAGATTAATTTGTTGTATATGTAAACTAACAAAAAATAAATAAATAAGCTAAATAAACTAAAGTCGGTGCCAATCTCCTCCTGCCAACATCTAAGAATCAAAATGCATCCATTCAATAAACTAACCAAATAGTTTAAACTGCTTTTTGAAAGAAATGTGACTTCTTAACATGCTTTTTGAACCTGTGAGTGGGAATTTTAAACCTAAAAAAACTGACTTGTGAAGAAACAGAACTTGACACAAATCAATGCACTCTGATCGCAGAAAAGTTCAGAACAAATGTGCTGATGTGGTGAACAATCCTAAAATGATGTTTTCTGCTTTTCAGAAGAACACAACTTGGACTGACACACTGTAAAACACAACAATGTTTTTTGAACCTGAAAATTGATTTGTGTTTTTTTTTTTTTTTTTTATTCTGTTCAAGGTAAATATTAACTTTTGTCTAATTAGTCCCTTTCCTTCTCAACATCCTTTGCAAACTATTTTTAGATGAACAGGGTTAAAGCAGGGTGGTCCAGCTTCACACAACCTGCTGTCAGACATACAAATACTGGACAAATGCTTTACAAGACAGACACAAGCAGCACAAGTCTCTTCTGTGGGATTATAACAAGTAATTGACTCTGTGCACTGAATGTGAGTTAGCTTGTTTATTCTGAAAAAAGCTAGCATCTTACCGGCACGTTCATGTTTTCACTACCTCAGTCTAAAATGAAAACTTAGTGTAAGATCAGGAAGTGAACAGTGAGTTGTGATTGTTTTTCTCAGACATTTAAAAGACAAAGGACTAAAGTGTGTTTGTTAAAGGATGTTTTTGTGTGTTCATGCTAAACACTAAAGCTTTACAGTTAGAATAGTTATAGAGTAGTTACAGAATATGAACAGCTCATGCACACAGTCAATACATTCTCTTCATGAGACATCAATGCATTCTATCTTCTGTTTAACTTCAAAGGTAATATTAATACAGCTATCCCTCTTATTCTGTGAGTGAGCAAACTTTTATTTGTCTCTACAACTTTTGTAGTTTTAATTCATTTTCATTGGCCTTTCCTGTTGATTGCATGAAATGAATACATATTTGTTCTTTAAGAGCCAAAGTAAGAATTCTGCACAAAGTCATTCCAGGTCCTTCGTCTCCACGCTGTTTGTTTCTATTTCTAACAACTTCTAGTAACTTTTATTAAATAATTCATACACGTTTCCATTTGGATTGGCCAGACTTAAAGCTGGGCTTACACTGTGAGAATTTTGAGGCGATTTTGTCTCAATTTTTTTGTCGCACAACAATTTCAAGATCATAGCAAATTTCGGCTCCTCTGTCCGACTCATTTGTGCAGTGTCTGTGAGACTATGAGCTGGAATAACCTGTTCATTAAAGCACGTCACCTGCATCGCAGACATGTTTAATATTTCTCCAAAATGTTCATTTGGCCTTCTTGTTTAGATAATGTTTCAAATTCCTATGTTAGACCAGTGGTTGTTTTTTTTTTTTTTTTTGTATAGCAACGCTACCTAAAAGAGACAATAGAAATCCGTAAACATGTCCCTGCTACACTAAATGAAGAGGAGGGGGCTTTCTTACTTTCTCATACTTGGGACACTGTTCTAAAGAAGTGCGACTGCAGAAAGCGCTGTCCTCTTTCCTCTCCTGGAAGGAAATTTTCAGCCGGCAACACGGGTCACAATAACATCAAGTGACACTTCGGAAGATGACCGCAGACAAGCAGTCGAAATATGTAACAATATGACAAATAAACAACCACCAGTCTGACATAGGAATTTGAAAGATCATTTTCAATATTTGTCGTATGTTGCAGGTGGTTGCAGGGTCTGAATGTTGTTGGAATGTATGTATAATATTACATACTGTGCTTAATGTGTAATAAATCACACACATTGAAATCTACTGGCTACAAGAAAATTACACAAGGGAAATAATCAAAGCGACCTTGCTGACATGCTGATGCTACAGATTCTCAAACAAGATTGATTATTATTATTATTTATTATTTTAAAAAGTCTGTTTTGCATGTGTGTCCTTTAAAATGCTTCTCATTGTACAAATTCACTGTTTTTGATTATTTTAAAACCTTAACAATGCCACACTCAGCATCCAAATCAAGGTCACATAAAAGCATTTGTATTCTCGAGTGTATTGAATAAATGGGACATGTTTACTGCCCTTTGTGTCTCTTTGTAAAGGTTATTCATAATCCACACTCCACCGGCTGAATGCACAACATTTGCTCTTTGATTCGGCCTTGGCGACTTCAAGACAGATGCACCAATCACCGAGCTATCAATTTCGGAGTCCAACAATGACACAATCAGCCTTCAGAATTGTCTTTTTTTCCTTCATCATCGGGCAGTATTGTGCGAGCCGGTTAATTAGGAGCTGGTGCCGGCGTGTTGTGGTGCACGCTGGGCTGTGATTGGTGGACAGCTGTGAGGGAGACGCTGCGGTTTGTGTGGAAACAGGTGCAGACTCAATGGGCTGCTCAGGTAACTGCTGTCATCAGTCTAAATGATGACATCTCAAGCAACATCGATATTCACATGACAACGATGAAGCGCAAAGAGATTGGGGAAGGATTTAGAGGGACGGTGGAGAAAGTGGTGGGAAATTACAGACGTCGAGGGACATAGAATGGGCATGCATTCTTTATTGACTATATTGTTTTTTTTACATCTGATAAAACAAACAAGCTACTAGACAATCTTAGGACAAAAAGTCCTAAGTGTGTCAAATCAGCCATTCTTTGAGTTTTTCTCTAAATTTGCAAATACCAAAAGGCCACACAATTTGATGTTATCCCTCATTCTTTCGGGAGTGATCAATAGAAAACATTTCAAAGTTATTATCTGCATGATTGATACATTTGAACAAGTCATTTTCAGTCAATCAGAAATTCAGCTTGAAGATGACCGTCGGATCATAGTTGAAATGTTTCAATCTTCGAAAATTATAAAAAACGTGAAGACTTTTTCACTACAAACAGGTTAATAGTTTAATTTACACAACCTACAGTTTAATTTACTGTACATATCCCTAAAACTAATTTCCAATGAAATCCCCTTTAGTGTTCAAAGAGGAATGGTCAAACCCCCAAATCTACCCAAACTACAGATCAGAAAGAAAGAAAGAAAGAAAGAAAGTTGTCAAAGATTTCAACTATTTTTACTTGAGGGCCATATTAAAATCCAGAGCAGAAGACCGGATTGCGACTTTCAAAATCAGTCAAAATAATTTATAATAATGTTTTTTGTTTGTTTGTTTGTTTAAAAACAAACAAACAAACACAAAATATGTCTAACCTTGTTTAAAATAATCCAAACGTATATATTTTTTCCTGAATTAAAATGTATTGTTCGCCAGTTAAAAAAAAATTAACTGATAATAAGAACTTTTGACTTAAAATAGGAACATAAATTTGCCAGTGTGAGATAGTACAATTTTCTTAGCCCATTGGTAATTTTTTTTGGCACCAAGTAAATTTTTCAGAAACTGTTTGAGACAAAGAAAATAATCTAGATCAATGGATGAATAACTTTGTCAAAGTTAAATAAGAAGATTGTGTCATAATTTCTGAAATGTTTGTGTTTATTGGAGGAAGACAAGCACATCACACTTGCTCTCAAAAACATGCCAACGGCCACATCTGGCCCCTGGGCCGCAGTTTGTCCAGGTCTGCATTAGAACATGTTTACCTTGTATCTGTAAAACATAAATATCATGTTTGTGAAATCTCAAATCTAATTTGTACACATTGTTCCCTTAATATGCATGTTATTGTTTGGTGGTGAAACTGGAGTGCCCGGAGGAAACTCACCCAGACACAGGGAGAAATCTGCAAACTCCACATAGAAAGGCCTGGCCCATGCATCGCAACATTCTCGCGGTGAGGTGAGAGTACCAACAACTACTTGCATGCTAACAGCTCAAACAGCACAGTCTCTTTTATGCGCTGGAACCTGTGTTGATACATTTCTACAGAGGCAAGCTATTTTTGCTCAACTACACGGAGAAAAAAACGCTACAACCACATTAAACAGAAATAAGATATGTACTGCTCTGAAAAGATGAAAAATTAACATTTGAAGCTTGCAGTGTAACTCTCTGTTGGCATTTGTAGCATTTGCATATCAGTCCGATCCCTGTTGAATACAGCGAAGACACAGAATTCTCCTCGTTCCTTATTGAGTATCCGGGCTGCGCATACATAACCCTGATGATTTGCCAGCCCCAGTGCGAGTGGACAGTGTAAAAGAGGAAAAGTGCACTGGGGTCTGACGGGACGGGTGTTTCGTCTGTGTGACCTGCTGTTCTGGGCCTCGCTGCTCCACTGAGCCCACACACACTGCATTAATCACACATCTATTATGCTTCATGTCAGAGCGCTAATTTGACCACAGTGGGATGGCCAGAGGCGGCTGCTCCCGACTCTATTCTACGGCTACACTGTAAAAAAATATAGCTATGGCTTCAAATATATCTGAATTGAATGCTGATTTTTTACATAAATTTCCCCATGCACAGATCAATTTGATTCATCTTGAGAGGCGTCTACAAATAGTCAGCTAAATCACTTAGATAGTATTTTATAAGAAATGAACAGTTCATGGGGAATTAATGCATGAAGTCATGGTGAGTTCATGATGTATTGATGCATTGTTCACCATGAGTCATCAATAACTATCATGAATTCAAGTGGTTTCATGAATTATTTAATTCATGAATTATACCATTAATTCATCTAGTGAACTAACAAGAAATCATGTTCGTTAAAGGTGTGGTAGCTGATTTTCACACTGCAAACACAATTTAGGTTTTAAATCTGATGACTTCTTCTCCTAAATCCGTCGACACAAGGTTGATATTGACATGTATTCATTTTGGTTGCAATTATGGCTTCTTATAAAACTTATTGGTAGCACTTTAAAAGACCTCCACGGTACCTACCAGTTAAGTACCGTGTCAGTTACTAGTAACTAACAGTGACACTTACTAGTACTTACTCTGGTACTTACTGTGGTACTTACACTGGTACCTAGAGTGGTACTTTGAGTGGTACTTGTACCAGCAGTTACTGGTACATACCAGTGGTAGTTACTGTGGTACTTACTGTGGTACTTACACTGGTACCTACAGTGGTACTTTGAGTGGTACTTGTACCAGCAGTTACTAGTACATACCACTGGTAGTTACTGGTACTTACTGTGGTACTTACACTGGTACCTAGAGTGGTACTTTGAGTGGTACTTGTACCAGCAGTTACTGGTACATACCAGTGGTAGTTACTGTGGTACTTACTGTGGTACTTACACTGGTACCTACAGTGGTACTTTGAGTGGTACTTGTACCAGCAGTTACTAGTACATACCACTGGTAGTTACTGGTACTTACTGTGGTACTTACACTGGTACCTACAGTGGTACTTTGAGTGGTACTTGTACCAGCAGTTACTAGTACATACCACTGGTAGTTACTGGTACTTACTGTGGTACTTACACTGGTACCTACAGTGGTACTTTTAGTGATACTTGTACCAGCAGTTACTGGTACATACCACTGGTAGTAACTGGTACTTACTGTGGTACTTACACTGGTACCTACAGTGGTACTTTGAGTGATACTTGTACCAGCAGTTACTGGTACATACCACTGTAGTAACTGGTACTTACTGTGGTACTTACTGTGGTACTTACACTGGTACCTACAGTGGTACTTTACCACCACTATTGGCATGCTGGTATGATCGTAGCCATACCAGCATGCCAAAGCCTGATCCAGTCAGATCTCAGAAGCTAAGCAGGGTTGAGCCTCGGCAGTACTCAGATGGGAGACCACAGAAGAACCTCAGGTGCCACAGTGGGGCAACTTCAGTGGTACTTACAGTAGTTGACAGTCAACTACTGTAGTAAGTACCACTGAAGTACCAGCATGTGTCACTTTAGAACAGGTCCCGTTGTTACTAGTACTTAACTGTCAACTACTGTAGTAAGTACCACTGAAGTACCAGTATGTGTCACTTTAGAACAGGTCCCGTTGTTACTAGTACTTAACTGTCAACTACTGTAGTAAGTACAACTGAAGTACCAGTATGTGTCACTTTAGAACAGGTCCCATTGTTACTAGTAGTTGACGGTCAACTACTGTAGTAAGTACCACTCAAGTACCAGTATGTGTCACTTTAGAACAGGTCCCGTTGTTACTAGTAGTTGACTGTCAACTACTGTAATAAGTACCATTGTAGTACCACTATTTACCATTATGTATCATGGTATTTATCAATAAATGTTGGAATTAAGCTAAGATTGTTGTAAATTGTTTTCTGTTGTTTTGTTTACTGAAACAAATAATTACTTTGGTATTTGTCAATACCCAAAATTGTTGTGACATAAATAAAGACAGTGGTGCTTTTTTAACACTTGCATTTTATTGTTATTCATAATTTAAAAGCTTTACTTTTTTAATTTAGTACCAATAATACCACCACTGAAACATATGTGTGTGCCACACATTATTAAAAGTGGTAAGTGTACTAATAGTTACCACTGTAAGTACCAGTCACTGATGACACAAGTACCACCTTAAGTACCAGTGTAAGTACTACAGTAAGTACCACAGTAAGTACCAGTAACTATCAGTGTTATGTACCAGTAACTGCTGGTACAAGTACCACTATAGGTACCAGTGTAAGTACCAGTGTAAGTACCGCAGTAAGTACCACAGTAACTACCAGTGGTATGTACCAGTAACTGCTGGTACAAGTACCACTCAAAGTACCACTGTAGGTACCAGTGTATGTACCACAGTAAGTACCAGTAACTACCAGTGGTATGTACCAGTAACTGCTGGTACAAGTACCACTCAAAGTACCACTGTAGGTACCAGTGTAAGTACCAGTGTATGTACCACAGTAAGTACCAGTAACTACCAGTGGTATGTACCAGTAACTGCTGTTGCAAGTACCACTGTAGGTACCAGTGTAAGTACCAGTGTAAATACCACAGTAAGTACCAGTGGTATGTACCAGTAACTGCTGGTACAAGTACCACTCAAAGTACCACTCTAGGTACCAGTGTAAGTACCACAGTAAGTACCAGAGTAAGTACTAGTAAGTGTCACTGTTAGTTACTAGTAACTGACATGGTACTTAACTGGTAGGTACCGTGGAGGTCTTTTAAAGTGCTACCAACTTATTTTTATCAAATCAAATCAAATCAATTTATTTTTCAATAGCCCAAAATCACAACAATCCAACACAACAGTCGTCTCTGAGGACAAAAACAAAGTGAAACTGGAGAGGACCACCCAAACTCAGCCGATCAGAGTGCAGCATTCAGCTCCTGATTGGAACTAAAATTCTTAATATTTAGTTCAGACAGTACTCAGAGTTTCTTTTTTTCACAAGGGGCTGTATTTACTGTACTTTTCAGTGGAAAGCACAACGTTTACTTATTTAAAAAGTTAGCTACCCCACCTTTAACCATGACGATTAAACCTACAAGGAACACATGGAATTCACATACTCTTCAGATATTTGAACCAAAAATAGTAATTCATCATGACTTGAAATCATGAAAACATGCGTCCATGAATTTTCTTCACCAAAGACTTAAAAAACTTAAGGCATTTTCGCACAGTAGAACTTTTTGTTGTTCCTGTAAACTTTTTAGCCCCTGGCCCCTTTTCTGGCGTGTTCTCACATAAGGGACCAGGAACCAGGGAAGCCAATGTGGGGACCAACTTAGCTCCTGCTCTGGGGCAAGTACTTATCCCTGAGACAGAGAACCTTTCAGTGAGGCGGGCGTCGTTATTCGTGACGCCAAGGCACATTGGAAAGTTTTTGTTAAAATTTATTGGCATTAAATTTTACTGATGGTGTTGAGAGAAGGACGGATGCAGAGGTACAAGCACCGCTAAGTCCGTACGTTGACGAGGAGGTACGAGGCTTGAGAGACCCAAAAAAACTTACGAATCTTCAGCAAGCATGCAGATGAGCAACTTCAAGTTGGCATTTATCTGCAGTTAAGCAATGGCACTAGAAGAACAAAAAAAAAAAAACAAACAACGTGGCACACAGTTCAGCGCTGACATCACCGACTGTCCCCTGGATCCTCTTTTGAGCAGTGCAAATGCAGCAGGTACTTGTTTCTAGGTAGAAGTGGCCCGTGAAGAAGGGTGTAGAAGTGTTCCTAATGCACCATGCATCATGAGCGAAAACGCCTAATGTCTTTTAGTAAAACTTTGTTGTGACCTCATCATGAACACATCATGATTTAGTCCTTTGTGTGGCATTGCATTTGAGCTTCAGTTTGTTTCTGAGGCTCATAGAGTTAAAATAATATATCACAGACTGATCCCAGGCATTATCATGTAAAGAGAATCTTTTGCAGTGCAGCTCTTAAAAGTCAGGCCTCCCCCGCTCACATATGTGCTGCTGATTAGTGCTTCCATTTGATGTATGCGTGCCTTATAGAAGGATGCATAATTATGGCTTTCTTTCATTCACTTCTCAGAGTTGAAGATGTGTGGCTGTCTCTCTGTGCCTATGCTGCACTTTACAGTTGTCAAAGACTTGAACATCAAACCCTCTGGTTAGTGAGCAAATGTGTCTTCAGACTGATAATCAAGGTCTGTAATTGTTTTTTCTTACATTTATCAAGGTAAAAGTTGAGCATTGAGAGTGTGTTGCTTGCGTTTACATTTTTTTTTTTTTTTTGTGGGCCTCATCCATAACTCTGGACTTGTGCCACACAATATTTGAATCCAATCAAGCAATCAATCACGGTTCTAGGTAAATTGTGCTTAAAATAAAAACACGTTTTCTAACTCCAGCACTGGCTGCAAAGAAAATAACTTAGTGAAAACAAACAAATCGATCTTGCCTCACGCCAATGCTCCAACCAAGTCTGGATGATTTATGGACTTGGTTTAGGCCGACTGGCACCAACTAGTGCCTGCACTCAGTTTTATTTCATTCCAGCTATGTCAGGTATCACAGAACTACAGATGATCCCTGAAAACCAGGAAGTATAATCAACCAATCAGCAAACAGAGATCGCAATGTGTTGGCCGAACCAACCTCAGTTTAATCGCAGCTTGAATTTGTCATTTTCATTGTTTGCCTTCTTGTAAGTCATACCTAAGTCATATCAAGACATTAGTCTCTCAAGTCAAGTCAAGTCTCAGATCACAGTCACAAAGGTCAAATCTCAAGTCACAAAGGTGCAGTCACAAGTTAAGTGTCAAGTCACAATCAAGCTCAAAGATCAAGTCACAAGTAGTCTCAAGTCACAAAGGTCAATCGGGTCAAGTCTCAAGTCACAAAGGGCCAAGTCACAAGTCTCAAGTCACAAAGGGCCAAGTCACAAGTCTCAAGTCACAAAGGATCAAGTCACAAGTCACAAAAGATCCAGTTGTAACAGATTTATTTATTACTACATTAGTGTGATACCAGCCTCACGCGGCACCAGATATGTAGTGGTTTGTTTTAATATAATATGCTAAAAATCGGCTAATTGTGGCATGGCGCACTAATTGCTGATTATTAGTTATTATGTTGTGTAGGCGATTAATAAAGTTAATCAATTTGGGGCACCAGAGTTAACATTTAAAGTCTAACTCAATTTTTTTTAATAAAACCTACACACTCCTCGTTGTCTGTCTGAAGGCGCGCTCTCTCATTACAGTGACAAAATCCTAATTATAAAACCATAACCAGTAACATTTTGTGTGGTTTAATAAACAAAAACAAACAAACATTCATCACTCATTTCCAAACAGTTACAGTAAACACTAGTTTCAATGGTAAGATCTGATTTGGTTTAAATTAGGAGTAACAAGACTTTCCTAACTACCCTAAAGCCACTCTTTTTTTTCAGCCACCATTTTTGGTCTTACGCGTCCCATTTGAGGCCGGAGATGTGTTGCTCCTTGGTGTTCCTCGAAGTTGGAGCCTTTCTCTCGTTTGGGCCATGATCCAAGGTGCAGCTACTGTTGTTCGGTGGTTTTAGCAGTAGTTGGAGAGTTCTCTTTGTAGCATGTTGGTGCTGGTTGGAGAGCAGTCTACATAGGCCTGATCTCAGCTCTTGCAGCAGGGCGGCTGACCCCCGCAGGGGCCACCAAGGGCCAGAGGCCCTCACGGCTCGGTTCCAACCCCCGTTCAGCACGTGAGGAAGTGGAGTAGAAGAGGAAGCGTGTGTCCCAAGTTCCAAGTAGAAGTGTGACCAACCGTGTGTGTGGGCTTTGTGGAGTCCTGGTAAGGGGCGGACTCTCGTGGCCTGGGAGTGGCTTAGGCTTAATATGTCCTTACTTAATTTAGATTGTTATTCAGTTATTCAATTAACAAGAACATACATGCAATTGAATCATATTGACATCTCAATTTCCAAATGCATATTTCAACAAGGTTACAGCCATGAGAACACATGAAAACACACATGAAAGTAAATGAGTTACAAGAATTTTGTCCTGCCAGTGTCTGTAAAGTCACAGCAGGGGGCTTTGATGCTAGAGTCAATAGCCATTTGTTGATAAGACACAGAGGGTCGTAAAACTTGATCAGTTTTGGGGGGGGAGGACTGCATTCCTTTTGTCCCTCTAAGATGATGGAAAAATACAGTTCAAAATGTCTCTTTGGTGGTTCATAAGGCTACACAGTCACACGTCAAGTCTCAAGTTACAAGTCTCAATAGATCAAGTCACAAGCAGTCTCAAGTCACAAAGGGTCAAGTCAGGGGTCAAGTCTCAAGTCACAAAGGGTCATCTCACAAATCAAGTAAGACATTTCCCAAAGGATCAAGTCACAAAGGGTCAAGCCACAAGTCAAGTCTCAAGTCACAAAGGTTTAAGTCACACGTCAAGTCACAAAGGATCAAGTCACGTCTCAAGACACAAAGGGTTAAATCACAAGTCAAGTTTCAAGGGATCAAGTCACAAGTCAAGTCTTTTGGGATCATAAGCCAAGTAAGTCACAAGTCATGAAAAGTGTGATTTAAGCCAATTTAAGTCGTCACGTCAAATCTTCCACTTCTGAAGCTTAGTGTACAAAAAACAGCAACAATTACTGACACACATCACGCTCTACTTCCTAATGTAGCAATTGGTTAAAGGAAAATGTCTATCGTGGAACAAACAAACCCCAATGGTACGACGTCAGACAATATCTCACAGACAAAGCTTGAGTTGCGTTTTGATAAATAAGCAATGTTAGAAAACTCAAACAAGAAAATATTTTGCATTATGTCCTTTAAGTTTATATAAAAAAAAATGAGGACAGTGCATAAATATGTACTTTGAAAGCTAAAAATACAATGTGCCTCATAGTTTGTCAGTAATGGACATATACAATGTAAACGGGTCCTAATACTCTGGCTCTTTTCTCTGTATTTCTTCTTTCCTCTGCACATTTGCCTACATGATTAGTCCTTTCCATTTCATGTGACGTACTCTCTGTAGAATAATACATGACACATATAGAGCCCTGCGCTAAAGCGGCTGTCGGCTTCGCGGCTTTTATGAGTTGAATGCGGCCTCATAAAAGCAGACGTGTGATTGGAATCCTACTCCTCCGGTCGAAGGTAAGCCAGCCCGTTCTCTGCAGTGACAGTATTATTTTCCTGTGTGTCATCAGCGGTACATGTGCATTTGGAGCTCTGTGTTTTATACGACACGTGTGGGTTTGGAGTGGAGCTTGTTCGCACTTCACACGCGTCAACATCAAGGTTTGTCAAGAGCTTCTCCACTCGACGTGTCACATCATAGGCTGAACGTGATGGAGCAATCAAGCATCTAAGCTAACCTTGTTTCCCCGAGCTCTGCCTGCAAAAGTGTATCTTAAAGATCTAATATTAACACTGACAAATAAAACGCTTCTCTTCCATTCTCTTTGCTGTCACATCAGTTGTTTGAGAAGGTAAGTTGCTGGTGTTTATCGTTTACTGTAGCTGAAGGAGTTGGAACAAAAGTGCACTAGTATCTGTATGCATGAGTGCAGTTTCTGTTTTGAAGATATACCAGGTTTATAGACCTTATGTGTGAGGATTCAGAGGTTCAATCATAACTGTAAATTCAAGGTGGACCACATCAAGGATTGGTTCTTGCTTTGTCCTAAATTTGATCATCTTTCCTCCAGATTGGACGCTTTAGCAATAATCCCGTTGCATTGGGTTGGCCATGCCTCCAGGAAGTAACATCAGATAAAAGAGACATTCTAACTAAAAGAAATATGCTACTGCAAACATACAAAGACAAGATGAACATTGTCAGTGTTTGAAGTTGCTCAGAACTTCACTTACACATAGCCTGCCTTGAAAACTTAAAAGTGGACTTTGGACTTTTGCATACTAGTGGTGACTCCAACATAATTTTATTCTGATCAAATCTTACTGTAGATGAAAAGATAAAATTTACCACTATCACACAATGAGTGTGAGATGGGTGTGAGGTGGGACTCGTGCAACTCTTGCAAGACTTAGATTGTGCTTAAAAGCAATGTGCCCTTGTACACAGACCTTGGAGCAGTGCAGGTGCTTGTCCGAGAGTAGCGCGAGTGTGCAAAAAGAATCCTTAGAGCAGGGGTGGCCAAACTTTTTTTCTCAGTGGGCCAAAATAATACTTTTTTTTTTTTCTTGAAGGGCCAATATGAATGATTTTGCAGCGAGTCAACTTTATGTTGCATCTAAAAATAAGATAGTGATTAAATTGCACTTTATGATGATGTTTTATCAGAAAAAAAAAAAAAAAATAATAAAAAATATATATATATATATATTATATATATATATATATATATATATATATATATTTATTGTACTTGACAATCTTTTCAGCTTAAAATGCAATCAGACAGATTTTAACAAATCTCAGGACCTCTTTTGGGGGCCAAAATAAACCCCTTAGAGGGCCGCAGCTGTCTGATGCGACTTCATGTCATAATACGAGCGTTCTCACAGGAATCCACTCGAATCTGCGTGGCTTTGGGAAAACACAGACTGCAGAAGACTGGAGCTGGTGTACAAGGCACTTCGCAAGAAGCCTAAAGTCAGTGAACGGGAGGCGTTACGCTGTATTCCAGCCGTCCTCGGAAGTCAGAGGTTTGTGTGTTCCAGCCAAGTCAGATTTTTATTTTTTAATATATTAAGCCAATAATTTATTAGCTAGGAAATTGCTCAATTCAGCCAAAATGCAGACCTCTTAATGTCAATTTGTCAACTCTGACAATGTTATGTTACTTTTACAGTTTGTAAAACATTGCCAGAGAGTGAATGTGTGCTTTTTCTAACATTAGCCCTGTGTAGCTATTAGCAACATTAGCACAGCAGCACATTTATAAAGACATAAGTGCATAAGAGGCTCAGGAGCAGGTTCACAGAGACGAGTGGACTGTGAAGACAAACTAAAGAGAAAATAACACAGGTACGATCACTGATAAAGTTGTCAGCGTATTTTCTTTCTCAGAATGGAGGGCACCTCCATCTACGATTTGCTACCTTGGACTCTGAAATTCTGACTGAGTATTCAAGTGAGAATATCGAGTTGAAGGGCTGTTTGAGCAGAAGATCTGAGCTCCGAATACTGCTGAAACACAACATTAAACAGCAATGTCGGTGTGTAAACAGATTCTTTAGGCAATCTCTACTTAGCTAGTTTACTTTTGGTTTGAAGTAAAATACAAGTGAGATGTTGGTAAAGTGTCTATTGATGCAATTCATTAGTTATTTAGGTAAAACTATTTGAATCCAAACTCTCAAAACTTTACAATCCAGACTAACGCGGGCAGCTTGTCCATCTCAGCCAGCAGAATGATCTTCACTTTTCTTCCTTTTTAAACCCGGGCTCTGATTGGTCTATCAGGCTTTCGAGGGACGTGTCGTGAGGCAGATTTAAACCGTCAAACCATCAAAAACCCAGCGATCGGCCTTCACCGAGCCCTTTTCTCCAGCCACACAACACGAACGGAGCGCTTTGCTTTGTCCACACTGACTCCGATCAATGCAGCCATTTTCCACTGACACAAATGACCTGAGTTTTACATCGCACAGGGAAAGCAGCCACTTGAAACACATTTCAACAGCTTCACAGCTCACAGAGGTCAAGTCATTCTCAGGACAGATAAAGAAGGTCAAGGCAAGTTTGAAAGCATTACGACAAAAATGTTGATTTTTCTTGGAAGATTTTTATTTTTTATACAGTATGTTATTGGAAAAGAATGTCTGTATAAAAGCAATCCTCTACCTGAGTTGTATTTGAAGGTCATTTCAATCAATAAACTGTTAACTTATCAACGTATTTGAGGTCAAAACAATTGGCTCTACTTATTTGTGTCAGCTGTAGCATCTACTGTGTTGCTGCTACTCTTTTTTAACCTGCAATAAAGAAGGTGCTGATGGTTCAAAAAAGGTGGTATTCCTTTTCAACTATCCATAGTCTCATTTATAAATCGTAAAGTGGACTGTTGGTGAAAATATAACAGACCCTTATAATGCAGAAGTGTTTATTATAATGGGTTTCTATCTTAAAAAAATTGAGCTATGTCTTGTTTTATTGATAAGTTAAAAACCCAAATCTTGCATATTTAGGTTGGGTTATTTTACCAATATTAAACCACTCTGTTTTAACTTGTGATGTCATGAAATGGTAATACAGCAAGTCAATGTGTTTTAAATTCCACCACTAACTATTGATTTAGCGTTGCTCTGCAGAACAAAATATTGGAGACTTTGGCTATTTCAACTGAACAAAATGCTAAACAGTCCATTTATGTTACAGTGTATTGTCAAATCTTCAAATAATAGCTGTTAATGTTGAAACTACTACAAGATGACATCACAAGGTGGAAGAGAGCATTTTGCGTTTTGGAAATGTTAACAGCATAACAAAGCAGCATTAATTAAACATACTGTATACGAATGAAACAAACACAGCTCCATGTATGATTCTGATAAGAAAACAGCGCTTTAACATTTTTAAAATAACACGAGTCAAATTCAGCATATCTATTTGTGTGATAATTAGTTTGCAGCAACCCTTCTATATGTAAAAAAAAAAAAAAAAAAAAAAAAAAGACTATAATTCAATACGTTTGCTTGTGCACATTGTTAGAATTTGGCTAACCATGGTAAGCGTCATGGCACAGACACAGCTCAGTTAATATAAGGGAGATGTTCTGCATTCACACACACACATTGTATACAACAGATGAAACTCTCGCTCTATCAGGTCTATCTGTCCATCCTCTGCTGTGTTTAACCTGCTGTGTGAAGCAGGACCCCGAGTCCTGCCCGAGCAGCGGAAGAGTTTTGACCTCGTCAGTAGCTCGTTATTTTGTTGATTATTCGATGTTTCTATTAATAACAGGCTCTTCCTGAAATGCAGGACAAAACAGCCAAACGATGGGACGTTATCAGTTGACAGCCGTACTTTATGCTGACCGGGGGAGACGAGCGGCATGTTCAGCTGCTACTACGCGGGCAGCACAGAACTGTCAAAAAAAATCTGTGGATTCTACGAGAAATTCCGCCCACTTTGAAAAAAAAAATTAAAATAAAAAATAGCCAATCAGAGCCGCACAGCTCTGCCGAAGAAAGTTTTGCTCAGCTGAAGTGAAAAGAACAACCCGCACGAACTGCAGAATAGAGGCTAGCTGAACAAAATTACGTAATTTTGTTCGACTAGGCACTGTTCTGCAGTTCATGCCAGCTTGATTTGTGATCTCTTTTTTATTAAAAGAGAAAAAGCTGTTGACTTGAACTGCGTAAGTGTTCTCCTGCTTTTCCACAAAATTGTGTTTGATTTTCTGCTTTTACATGTCATAAACAAACTCAATATTGATTTTTAATCATAACTTTTTTTTTTTCAGTAGTGTTTTGACTTTTTACATTCAAAAAGATAGACTTCATCTGCATAATCTCTGTGCATTGAATCATACATCTGGTGAAAAACACACATAAAAGCCAAACTACCAATACATGGTGCATATAAGGGTCTTTAACCAATGCTAAAGTGTGAGTGAAAGTGAGCTATTCTTTACTACACAAATCGATTACATAACTGTCCATTTGGCTACTTGAAAAGCCTGGGTTAACCCTCCTGAGTGCATATTGATTTTCCCATTAACCGACCTTTGGCAACTGAAGCCCCTCTCCGACGTACGCAGACTCCACAACTGTGTCGTAAAAATGACTTCTTTCATTACCTAATGTGCTAACTGCATTGTCAGTGTAAAGCCGTCACGTGTTTTTACGACTGCCGCGTCCTTATTGTTAATGCCATTAGCGAGAGGTCTCCGAATAGGCCCAAAGGAGTCATTCCAGTTAGAATAATGATGTTTCTTTATGGCAGCATTGATAAAATAATATTAAAAGGATCTTTAGTGCAGAGGATTTGTGCCAGAAAATATCAATTGCAAGAAAAGGTTCAACACAGTCCCACAGTCGAAGTAAATTTCTATGTGCCTGTATATTTTAAATATGTTTGTGTCCCTTGCATTTGATTTAATTAATTGTAAGAAAGAGACAGCACATATCAATGAACATTTACAAAAACAAACAAAGAAAAACAAAAAAAATTAGATCCTAGCCTAATTTGCAGTATAAAAGAGAGAACAAAAATTACAACAAACCATTGGTTAAATTTACTAATAAATCACTGCACACTTGAAAAACTCACCTCATCACAGAACAATAACTTACCTCTATTTGAAAATACATGGTCACCATTCCTAAAATTAATTCAAAGCTGATTCCTCTAATGCCTACACTGCCCTCTCATCACTATAACATCCTAATCAAAAGTATAGCCCTCCCATCCTGCCCCTCCGTAAGTGGTAATTGATTGTTTGTATTTTGTCCTGTGTTATTATTATTATTTTTTTTTTTTTGTCGGATGTAATGTTACATGTTCTCTGTAAATAAATAAAATATAAATACATAAATAAATAAAAAATAAAAATACAGAGAAAGCTAGAGAAAACAAAAAATAAGGCAAAAGTATATTAGTACAGACTTATAATAAAAATGCATTGAAGAATTGCAGACAAAATCAAATCCTGTATACTCTGTATTGCACAAACATTTTTAAACTACAGCAGTTTATTGGACATATTCTCCTTTATACCGACTCTTATTGCACCAATCCATATACGTTCTGTGCGGAGCGTCAGTTGGCTTTTTTATTTTTGAAAATGCTAACTTGTTGCCGTGTTCATTTCCTGTTTTGTTCTATGGGTTTTTCACTGCCTCTTGTGAATAACTAAGATGAACAACACGGAAGGGAACAGCAAGTTGTTTATGGTTTTATCAAACATTTTAAATACTTCAGAAATCTGGACAAAACGTGATCAAAGGACCAATGTGTGTTTATAAAACCGTGAGTTAGTGTATTAGCGCTAATACTAAAATTTGACAATTTGAAAATAAACTGTCCACATGCACAGAGTCAGTTGCACTGTCTCTGATCACACTCTTTTCCTGTTGCCCAGATTTCTATCGCACCACTTCCTGTTGCATTGTTTTTGATCACACCTTTTTTTTCTTTCCTGATGCACTCCTATTTCTTTTCTTATTGCAAAGATTGTTATTGCATGATTTCTTACTGCACTTGTTCCTGTTGCATCAATTCCCACTGCATTTTAACCAAGAACTTAAGCAGTAATTATGTACTGTTATATGCCCAATTTGAACAATCTTCCATCTCAAACATGATCACACGTGTCATACTATACTATACCGTTTGGTACATTTGGCTCAATATGGTAAGACGTCTGCAGCTCTAGATAATTTATTGTATCCATTGTCTCAATTGTCTTCCTGTATTTGGCCAGGCTCCGGTGTGGTGTCAAAACAAGCTCCCTATCGATGCATGCACCCCTCACTAGATTTTGTGACTGTGCCTGACGTAGCAAGCTTTCCGCTGTAAATAGTTTACAAATAATTCGGGTAAGTTTAGGCGTAATTCGAAGGACTGTGGCTTGGGCTCAGTAGCAAAAGTAATATGAAAATAAAAAAATATATATATTACTTATTTTCTAGCACTTACTCTAAACAAGGGGGTTCCCATCTCGACGGGGAGTGCCATCCTGACGTTACACCGGCTCAAACAGAAAAGGTTGAACCGAGGAATTCATGTTGCTTAGTTACCTGCTACAGCCTGTTACCTTGACAATCATAGGAGGGAGACAGACAACTATTTGACCAAAATGGCAGCCTCCTTGTAATTTATTTGAAGCATTATTTCAATAAAACTACAAATACTTCCAAGGTATTTGTCCTGTATTTATATTTGTATAAGTGACGTCATTAGAAGTGTTTAGGGTAAAATGTGATTATAGTCGGGGTTCACTTTAAGGCTTGAAGCATGTGTTTTGAATGAGAACAAATCACTCCCTGCTTCCGATTTGGATTTTGCACGTTATTCAAGTCACATGAGTGAAACCCAGTAATTGATTACTACTAAATATAGTTTACACCTGCTGAGTTTTGCGATCTAGAATTCAAGTCATAGATTTGGGGGAAGTGGCAGTTTTTACTATTTATGACATTGCACTTGTCATGAAATGTTTAACAGTTGTATTACAAAACAAATTGCCCTTTTAACACTATTATTTTAGCTGCCCTTCATTTGATTGAACTAACATTAGCCTATAAAATGTTGCAATATCTCCTTTTCATACACATTAAGACACAGCATGAACACATTGTCTTAAACATGCTCCACCACACTATGGACTCTCATATTTTGCCAGCACCCTTGAATCTGTCGCCGAAACAACCTCCTCTGCTTTGGTCTCTCCTGAGCTGCAAACCACGGCGACAATTGCAGCAGCCATCTTGGAGCCACTCTTCCATGTTTAGAGCAATTTCAGCGGCCTGCTCCAGTCGTTACGCACGCGGTTTGAACATTAAAGGCGCTCGCACACTGACGCGGCTGAGCTAGCTCTCTCCCCGAGGAAAAAGAAAATGGCTCGTGCGCACAAAGGGAATGCATCAGTGGTGTGGCAGAGCGCTACTTCAGGATAATTACACGCAAAAAAAAAATATGGCGTTGAATATGGCATCTTAATGACTAAACAAATTGTGGCACATTTCAAACCCATCTGCCTTCATTTTCTTCTGGGCCATGTAATTGTGGTTGTGTAAATGGCTACCTTTGGAGATGCAAAGAGACAATACGCCAGGGAAAAGGCTTGTCATCTCTTCATTTTGTGTATCAAAGTGCTACGGCTGTCCAATATAAACCGATGGCGCGCTGTAATGTTAAAGTACATGTTCCAATCTTTGTAAATATAACGGCAGCGAGCGAAAAGCTGGCACTGTTACATACGTTAAATCAAATGTGTTTTCAAATGGAGAGTTAGCTTTAGCCACAGAACGTTACGACCTATAGAAATGTGTTCAAGAAGGACAAAACATTCATAAAATGTAAGTAACACCTGACAATTTTGCTTAGCTTAATCAAGCCAGACAACAGAGGTTTGTAGATGACGTCGCTGCACTCTAAATGTCAGCATTGAGTGGTGAAAATGAATGAGAGGCAATAAAGATAAATTACAGTTTCTCCTACAAGAACTCAAAACACAACTAAAATAGGAAAATACAGCTACAGTTTGTGAATAAATATATAAAACCACAACTACGGCTGAATACTGGGTTTGTATGTGACCAGCAAAAACATAAAATCAGGTAAACAGTAGCAGAAAAGCAGAAAAACAACAGAAACACTTCTGTTTCTCTTACATTTTTCACTGACACAGGCTTTAGGATCACACTGTTCAGCTCTTTACCTTTCTATGCTTTTAGTCGGTTTAAAGGGTGAATTATTTGATGTACAACAAAATCTCCAACTGTAGTTAGCAAACAAGCTAGCTTAGAGGACAAATATTATGCTTTTTTTGTGTTTTTCCTGTGTGCATGGTCCCGAGCACCTCCACTTAAAAGTTTGAGCTCTATCTACAGACTACAAAGGAAATTATGCAGGAAACACAAACAAAACGATCTGCTATTGCTGAAGAACGCTTAAATCGAGTCTGGATGATTTGTGGAGTTAAAACAGTGCAGAAGATCTCAGAGATCTATCTATGACATCACAGATCAGGGACATTCAGAACAGTGTTTGAGGGGAACGAAACATTTCTCACAGACAAAACTTCAGCAGTGTTTTTGATGAAGACAATTTAGAATACAATTAAAAAGTAAAAATAAATAAATAAGTTGATTGAGCATAATATGTTTTTTAAGTGGGGGTAACTAACTTTTTTTTTTTTTTTTTTTCTTCACCGAAAAGTATATGATGCATTTTTACCTTAGTGAACACAAAAAAAACCCCAAGAACCTGAATAATAAATGCTTGGTTCTCATCAGGAGTCGAATACAGCACTCTGATTGGCTGTGCTTGGATCGTCCTTTCCTGTTTCACTTTGCTGTTTGTGAGTGTTATTTAAACCATAATTGACACCAACAATGAACATTATGCTCATATTATTCAAGTGTAAAATGATTTAAAAGATAAAGTTTGGTTTAAAACCTAAATTGTGTTTGCCGTTTAAAAATCAGCTATCCCACTTTTAAGTCTGCACTGTTGGCGAGTTATCATTAGTTGTTCTTTTTATACTTTTGCCACTAAGACAGAATGTTTGAAAGGATTATATAAATGAATGCCTGTGCATAACTTCTATTGACTTAGTGTTTCTCAAACTGTGGAACATGTATTCACCTTATTTTGTCCAGCCCACTTTTATTGACAACTTCCTGTTTAGCTGGGTTTATTTAATCTATTGTTAAAGCTACTTGAAATTGCTATGCTAGACAAGCAAGCTAGCATGGTAGCTACTTTAACCGACTCAAGCAGGAAGGGCGCTCACCTTTCTTTGCTGGCCATGCTATTCTTGTCATTCAGAAAGCCTCTGTGCACATTGGCAGTCAGTTGGCTTGTTTTGTTCAGAATAGCTAACTTCTGTACTTATGTGCATTTCCCGGTAGCACTAGCATTGAGACACATGATGTCACTTTATAAAAACACTTTTGACTTTGGGTGAAATATTCTCCTGATTCGCAAAATCTATAACATTCTGAATGTTTAGTTTTTGAGTGATTTAGTGAAAACTACATAGAAATGAACTGAACAAGAAATGCTCATAAGTAGCCTACAGAAGTTTGCTATTTTAAACATAATCAAGCCAACTGACATTTTGTGCACAGCCATAGGATGAGCAAATGTTCTAAAGAACATTTAAAAGGCCATAACAATGTAAACAGTATATTGTCTTTTAAGCTCAGCTGCAGGACACCCAAACACGCATAAAGTGTATCCGTCAAAATAAAACTTGAACTAAACTAATGGTAATTATGTTGTAATAACATTAAAAGCAAACATATGTTCCAAACTCTAATGGTCTTGCTCACACATGATCATTCATGTGTCATTGCCGTAGGAGACGTTCATTCTTAGTCTACGGCTCCATCTTGTGGTAACAAAGAAGCAGCATGTTAAAAACTGTATTTTCATAGTAAACAACACAATAAAGTTTAAATAACAAACTGAAACATGTCAGCTATAAATTCAAATCTGATCAAAAAGTATTAATGCATTTTGTCATGTGTGTATGTATTACTATTTCAGTATTTGTTTTTGTGTGTGTGTTTTTTTTCTCCCATTTCTACATGATTATAAGATTTATGTTTTTTTTTTTTTTTTTTTTTCCTCCAGTAAAAGGGTGACGTGTATTCAGTGTTGGGAAGAATACGTACAAAATCTATTTTGTTTTCAGGCTCAGGAAGCTGACTCCACACAACAGTAGAATGTTCAGTTAGATTTGAAATTGCTGAATACTATAACTAACATTTATTGAAGGATATTTTAAATCTATAGAGTGAAGATTAACTTACCTGTATTGACTTAGCAATTTATTGGGTTGTTCCATGGCTGTTTTGTTTACTTTTTCATATTGTTTGGGCTATGAAAGTTCAGCAAACCCGACAAGAAACATGGTAATAGTTGTCTTTCCTGGATGTGGCCATAATGTTTTGTAAAATTACGGAGATTGCCTTCATAAGCACAGAGAGGCTCATAAATGTGTCCTCCTTCACTGTATTATTGTCATTATTTGTATTTCTTAATATTGTGCAATTAATTAATTAAATGTTCAGATGAAGTTGAACTTAATACTGCAGTCACGATGTACAAAGTATTTAATCATATGCTCTCTTATTGTATTCAAGAGATGTTTAAGCTCAGAGAAAGCAGGTACAGTCTTAGACCATGTACACACGTAGGCGGGTATTTTTGCAAACGCACATCTGCTGTCCTCCGTTTTATAAAAACTCTTGTGTCCACACATAACTGTTTTAAAGAAAATCACATCCACACAAACCCGCATAAATGTGCTCCCGATCACGGCTCTAAACAAGGCCAAGTGTATGATGTTTATGCAAATGTTGCAGTTAGTGACGTATAAAAACGTAAAACGCCGGTTATTCACATCCACACTCAAACGCAAAGCTGGAGTTTTGGCCAAATCTTCACTTTGGTCGGAGTTTTAACAAAGCTCCGTTTTATATGAGGGAATCCTACGTTTTAGTGTGGATGACAGGGCGAATCGTAGAAAAAAATGTTCGTTTATCAGATACCCGGCTATGTGTGGACAAGGCCTTAGAGGATCAAGTATTTTTCAAAAAACAAATGTAAGAACATGTTTCTCTGTTAGAGGAGTCAATATATGGAATAACCTGGATGAATCACTAAAGAGTTCCCAAACAATTTACACATTTAAATATATTTACAAGTCCAATAAAATAGGAAATTATAGATCGATAGAGTAGATAAGGTTGATTTTATGTAAAGAAAAATGCAAAACTTACATAAACAAATGAAATGTAACTGTTAGAGGTGCATGAATGTGAAGTGGCATGTATGCATCTGTATGAATGTATGACTGAGTATAATGATTTGTGTGAGTGTGTGAAATTAGAAAATGTACATAAAATATGTATGTGAACACGTATGTGTTTATCTATAGACATATATACAGTATAAGACATGATATGATATGCTTGCGGTGTGGTACATCTTGCTTTATTTTACGTTTATAGGGTTAGGCATTAATATAAGTGTTAAACTTCTGCCTAAACCCTTTGGGTCTGTAAATACTGCTTTTTGTTAATCATGTTTTACAATATGTGTTTGCTTTGACAATGGCTACTGACCGAAGAATAAATAAACTAACTAACTAACTTTGTGACCTGGATGTCCTATGGCCCAGTAACAGTATTTATTTTGCATAAGTTCACGGTTTTATGCAACAAACGAATGTTGTAAACATTATTTGATTAAAAAAAAAAAAAAAAAAAAATGAAACTGACTCTCTGAACTGTATGACGCTCATCTTGAGATTATTTTCATAAGAAGGTAAGACACTCAGGCCTGTCATAGTGCATCACACATTTACACTTAGATTTAGTGGTTTAGCTGTTTGTCTTGGTTAGGTGTATGTTTTTGTATAGTCATATGTTGGCATTTAGCATTTTGTTTATGAGAAATTAGCCCTTTACAATTTTCTTTCACACACACAAAAAACAAAGGTTTGCTCAAACTCTAATCTTTCCTCATCTACTTTTGGGGTTTGCAAATTGATCAGTCAGTCAAAACACCAAGTAAAAGAAAACAGACGATGTGTCCACAAAAAAGTAAACGCCAAAGATTATTGTCCTCGTAACTCTAAATCAGTATTCTGAATGTGTTTTCAGTAGAAGTATTTAGTTTCTTCTCAAAAACTGTTCCTAATTTACCACAATGATGTTGTCGCATGGTGAAATAGGTCATGTCTGATCTATAATATTTTGGTGGAGAACAAATCTGAAAACTGAAAATGGTCCTTAAATCACATTTACAGGAGAAACTATGCATGTTTAAAAAAAAAAAAAAAACCTCCACTGCTTTCATATTCGCAGCAGAGGGCAGCAGAGATCTTTGACAGACAGCCTTGTTCAAACCAGGCATGTTCTCTCACCAAATGTAGAGTCAGTAAAACATTCACTTAAGAAACAAACCATTCTTTCCACTATTACTGGTGCTTGAGATCACATTCTCTATTGAACACTAGTTTATTTCAAGTACATTAGATATGTAACAAAAGGACCAGAATGAGTGTAAACAGTGTTCTCATTGTTAGTTTACTCAAAGTTGTATTGGATTGACTCATGCATGTTTGAGTAATCTTACTGTAATTAAGTTGATGCTTAGGCCCAGGGGCCAATCGGCCTTCCAAAAATCTGATCCGGCCCCCAAATCTCTTTTTAAATATTACAAATTTATACAGTATATGTTATGTTTGTAGATTTAAGTTGGGTTCTTCTCTAGAAAAAACTTATATGTCTTAACGTGTCAATAGTGCTGATTTCATATTTTACAGTCTGAAAATAGGTTCCAGTTGCATTTTGTTTGTACTAATTTCCAGTGACAAACTGCAGAATTTTCATATTTTAGCAACAACACCCTTTGCTCTTGTTCTAGTGGCAAATATTGTTTTTTAAAGCAAACCCTGGATATAATCACATGTTTGCCCTAAAACACTTATAATATCATCACTTATATAACTACAGGACAAATACCTTGGAAGTATTTGTAGTTTTATTAAAATAGTGTTATGAAGAAATAATGGAGGCTGCCATTTTGCTGCGGTTATGACATAAAATGGTGTTGTCAGGTAACAAGTAACTAAGCAACATGAAATCCTTTTCAGTTTGAACCGGAGCAAAGCCAAATACAGAACGATTATGTGGAATCTAGTAAAACTGCAGATAATCAAGAGGAAGAGGCAAGAACTGGACACTGTCATGGTGTTTTGTGGACTGTTCACAGATGAAATTGTGGGAGTAACGATGGAAACACTATTTTATGTCATCAACCAAAATGGCGGCTCCCAGTGGCTTGAAAATAACATAAACAATGACAATTTTATAAAAAAAAAATAGTAAACAGTTATTTATTTGTTTGTAATTCATTTTAATAAGCATGACCAGTACTAGTGTTTTAGCCACATTTGTCTTTATATCCAGGGTTCCCTTTAAAACAGTTAAACATGTAAAGTTATACATCACTTAATGTAAGCATGTATTCACTCATTATGAAGTTTAAGGGAACCTTGTAAAATACTTTTCTGACTTTTTTCACCGTTTTCTCACATTAGTTTGACCAAAGTTGAATTAAAATTGACTCATGCATGTTTGAGTAATCTTGTATTGTTCTGTAGCTGATGGCTGAGAGCTCAGAAAATCCATGGTTTCACCTACCACCTATCCCCGCCTTTTTGTCTGTATTTACTTGTAATTAGTCAAAGCAATCAGATTTCAAGTACAACATATGGTTTCAAAATTGTCCTTCAGCCACATTTCTCTGCTCCAAAATTTGTAATTTTAAAATTTGCTGCCAACTAAAGTAAAGTTTTGCTAGGCAGAGCTTATCAGTTCTGTAGTTTTGAACAGGAAGTCATTGGACCTGTTTCTATTTCCAAGCCATTTTAGATCAGTTTTGTGTTTACAATGAACAAGATGTAAATTACTGATCTACATGTTCTAGTTTATTACTGTCACTTAACAGTGTATTCCTTTAACTTGATTTGGTCCTGTTTCAGTCCTGGTTTAATTCTGGTTTATAGCTGCGACATACTCCAGGTTAAGATTGGTTGTTAATGTTGGAAATAAACAGATTGCAGATTTGTTACTGTAGAAACAAATCTAGTCCATCTGAATATTTGGCACAACCTCGTGTCAAAGGACATATTGTATGACTACTCCACTCAGAAGCCTGGTGCTCATGTATTACCGAATTTGATTATAGCCGCTACTTTTTCATGAGCTTATTATAAGGCAATGCAGCAAAATTATAATTCTCATAGACTTACTATAACAAGTGCGGCTATATATGTACTTATAATTTCTTACTTAAATCTAGTGGTGCGCTTATATTCAGGTGCGCTCATAGGGCAGAAAATACCAGTACTTCAAAAACTCTGATTTTGGGTACAACATGAAGCTGTCAAATTTGTCATGTAGCTTCTGAACAATGCAATAGGTTCCAAATAGAATACATACATCGTCTCACCTTTATAGTACTGTATTTGTTTTCCCACTTTACTAACTCGTGTCCACTTTGCTTCGTGTGCTGTTGGAGCATGTAGCCTCGTGTCCCAGAGGTCAAACCTGTTCTTATCTCCTCCTCGCTGCATTCGTTAAGCCCTGCTCTGCTCGCCGTGTCCAATAGGCTAATTCAGTTCAATTAAGACACACAGGACACTACACAGGACACTAACACAATGTCAGCACTGTGCTAGAGTGAGAGATCAGTGCGACTGGACAACAGAGGTGGAACGAAAGCTAAGCACGAACATAAAAGTATAGTGTAAGTAACTATGGGTGTCTGATGGTGGTGTTTCAATTCTGGTGTTGGGTTTGATTCCTTATGTGTTCCTCTATATAGCACTGTTTTGAAATATTTGTGCAGTAAGCAAAGAGTTCATTCCACTGTCATTTCTCAGTCAGAGAAGTCAAAAGTGGTGTTGTTGTATTCTTATTGAGGGGAAATTGGTCATCCTGTCCCTGTTTTTTTGATATTTTACTGCATAATACTCCTTTACTGGCATAATCAAGACAATAAATGTGCAAGACGACAGTCCCAAGACCAAGACAAGACCAAGGCCACAGAGGGTCAAGACCGAGACAAGACGGAGATCAAGATGAGACAAACACCACAATCCATCAAGACTAAAACAAGACCACTTTTGTAATTTTCTACAATTATCAGTGTCTACATGATCTCATTGAGCAAGGCTTATTACAAAATGTGCCGGGGACAGATTACTTTACTCCTGGATGGACTGGGACAACGCCAGAGTCATAGGCACCAAAAGCAACAAATACCATCGCTGGATCAGGGAGGCCATCGAAATCCGAAAACGCGCCCACCAGACTGTAAATCGGGACGAGGGGGCGTACCAACTCTCTCACACCTGGGACACAGTTCTGAAGAGGTCGGACTGCAGATGGCGCCATCGTCCTACTGTCCCAAGTAGGAAAATGGCGCCAAAACATGTATAAACCAGCTGACCAGACACGTCACAGGAACACCAAGTGACACTTCTGAAGAAGGCTACAGTGTGCAGCCAAAACTGTCAATGTATGAATACAAACAGAGGCTGTTCATAAGAAAAACCAACACATAACTGTAACAGAAGACCTAATGAATTTAATCGGATTCCTGGTGCATGTTTAGCAAAGCGTGATCGAGTCCACATGTCATGAGTCTGTGGAGAGACCAAGACCTTAAAAAAGCTGTCCTCGCTCAGATCCGGATCCATCAGGGTCCGGTGTCCACTCACACAGAATATGCATGCGTATGTACAAACACTGCAATAGTGCAGTGTCATGTTTATGTTTAATATTGTACCATTTGTTATCTAAAATCTAGTTTGTCTGTTTCTATCTGTTTTTAACATTTCAAGTAAGACGAGGTGTAAAAATAAAACAAACAAAAAAAGCTTAAAACATGTGATAAAAATTTAGGAGGCTCAGAATGCATTAAGCACATTTAAAGGACACATATGCAAAAATAAACTTTTTTTAGTTTTAATCTTATTCTAAATTCTCTCCTTCACCAATAACACTGCTCAAGTTTTGTCAGTGAGGATTTTTTTGTTCTCCCCAAACACTGCTCTGAATGTCCCTGATCTGTGACGTCATAGATCGAGCTTTGCAATCTTCCGCTTTGTTTTTAACTGCATAAATCATCCAGACTGGATTTGAGCATTTCTGCAGCATTAGCATATCAGTAAAGAACCATTTGTTTGTGTTGCCTGTGTAATTTCCTTTGCAGTCTGTAGATAGAGCACAAACTTCATTTTTGATGGGGGAAAACATGCTGTCACTGTTTTTATTGGTTCAGATGCATGAGGTTCCAAAGTGGAGGTGCTTGGAAGCAGGTTTGATAGACAAGAACAACAAAAAATACATAATATTTGTCCTTTACGAAGTAGTGAAGAAGAAGTAGTGTCTCTAAGTTACGGTAAAAAAAAAATAAATAAATAATAATAAAATATTTTACAAAAAAGATCGTGTAGCATATACTTAGCATTACCATTTGTTACTTTATTTGAACCTAATCATCTTCACATGCCTGAGTGAGCATTCATAGCTTCTCCTCACCATCATGTCCATTTCTGGTTTTCTTCTGCCACATTTCCACCACAGAGCTTCTGTCCAATCCACCATACAACCAACCCACCTGCATGCCTAATTACACCAAAACCCCACCATGCAAAACGCTTTTACCTGCGAATTATGGATGCATCGTTTAAATACTCAGTTTTCCACATCTCAATTTGTCCTAATTATCTTTACTTTCAGGCTAATTTGCTGTATGTGCCTGATTGTGCACTTGGCGTTGGATTTGGCTCACATTTTTTTTGCCCGCGAGATTGTCCGTGTCCAGTCGTGCAGCAGCTGTGAAGAGAGAATAAAGCAACACAGCGGGACACACAAAGCACTGCGGTTGTCCTTAGGCATGCTTCCAATGAGAGAGAGAGGGAGAGAGGGGAGAGGAGAGAAGAAAGAGTGAGAGAGAAAAGAGGAAAAAATAATGGGCGAGAGATAGAAGGGAAGAGAGAGAAAGGGGGAAAGAAGGGGATGGTGTCAAGAGTGTAAGAGGGTAGGGAGAAAACAGAGGTAAAGAGAAAAGGGACATAGAGAAAGAGAACTGAAAGGAAGAGGGGTGGGTGATATAGAAAAGGATAAAGAGGTAAAAGAGAGGAGTGAGGAGGGGAGAAAAAGGAGAAGGTGAATATGGGGTCAAAGGAGAAAAAACAAGGAGAGGGGGTAGACAGAAGTGAAAAGAAAGGGTGAAAAAGAAGACTGAGAGATAAGGGAGAAAGAGAGAATGAAGAGAGAGAAGAAAATCAGTGAAGGTATGGTGAAAGAGTACCATAGGGGAAGTGAGAGAAAACAAGATGGGGAAAAGAAGGGAGAAAAGTAAGAGGTGAGAAAGAGGGAGAGAGAAAGAATAGAGATAAAGGGAGAAGGACAGAGTGAGAGAAAGGGGGTAATTTGAGAGAAAAGAGTGGGGATTCTGAGGAAATGATAGAGAGAAGAAAGAAAGAATTTTGAAAAAAAAAAGCATGAGGGATGGATATGTGAACACGGGGTGAAAGAAGTAAGAGTCAAAGTGAGAGAAAACAAGAAGGAGGAGGAGAAGAAGGGTGAGAAGTGAGTGAAGAAGAGAGGGAGAAAAGAAGGGGAGATGAGAGGGAGAAACCACATGAGAAAGATGAAAAAGAGGATAAGCAAGAGAGAGAGAAGAAGAGGAGGCATACGATAAAAAGAGGATGGAAGGGAGGATGAGGGGGATAAAAGAGAGAGATGAATGCAAGAGAGAAAAGACTGGAGTAAAAAAAGAGAGGGATAAAGAACAAAAAAACTGATTGGTAAAAGAGTACAAGAGGAGGGGTTTAGAAAATGGGGAGAAACAGAAGGAGGAGAGAGTATGAAGAGAGAAAAACGTATAAGATGATGAGGAAAGAGGGGGATAAAGTGCAAGAGAGTAAAAGAAAAAGGGAGAGGGATATGACAAGGAGAGAGGGAGAGAGAGAGATGAATGTAAAGGTGTCAGTAAAAACAAAGGGCACACAGAGAGCAAAAAGCACGAGGAAGAGAGAGTGTAAAAGGAAGAGAGGTTGGAGAAAGAAGTGGCAAAAAGAGGGGCAGAAAAGTGGTGAGAAAAAAGGAAGTTAAAGGATAAGGAAGAGAGATAGAGAAGGAAAGAAGCAAGGGGGTTAAAAGGAGGCATAAAGTAGGGAAGAAAAAAGAGGGGTGATAGAGAGGATGAGGATGAGAGATGGAAGTAGAAGGAGGAAAACAGAGAAAAGAAAAACGGATAAGGAATGTAAGAATGGGGAGAGTCCAAAAGTTGAATGAGCAAACGAAAAACAGAGGGAGAGACTTCGAGGAGTAAAAGAAGATTAAAAGAAAAAACAGAAAGGAGGCTGAAGAAAGATAAGGACAGATATAAAGCCGAGAAAGAACAGAGAAACAGAACGAGACAGTGACGGTCAAACGTGATAAAAACAGACAGGAGGAGAAAGGAGAAAGCAGCAGACAGAAAAGAGAAGCGGAGGATAAAGCAGGGAATTAGGAGGATGGTGCGACGCCGAGCCAAATATCCCCGGGCAGAGGTCCAAGTGGGCAGTGAGGCGCGAGTGGGGCCAGAGCAGGCGCCCCACGCACAGGTTGCACGGGCAGATAAAAGGCTCGCCGCGTCCCCTGCAGCTCCGCGCGCGCACCCTTCTCCGGCCAAGCGTCTTTCAAGCCATACACGAGACTCCAAATGACCCCCGCCAGCTGGAGACGGCCGCTTTTACCAAAAACAAAAGCGGCAAAGTGGTTTCTGAGGCCGTCCCAGTCTTGGTTAGAACTGGGCTGTAACACGCCTGCTTCTTTTATGGTGGGAAAGTAGTTGGCAAGTGATTATTTGGAAATGTTCAGTGCTACATGTAAGGCGAGGTTTTTAAGAAGTATTCAAAACGGTTACATATTTGGAAATTGTTATTACTTGAACCAAAAGCTTGGGTTAGCAGTTTAAAAGAAGACACTACACATCTACAATTATACTAAATGTCTATCTGATTTATCTTGGTGCGGCACTGGTGTGTTATAGTCAGCGACGTGCAATCAGGGGAGGCAGTTTAGGCAGTTCCTCACCAGTCCAAATGGGGAAAAAAATACTTGATGTCAAGGAGACTAAAAATTATACATTTTGTATGTAATATGTTTCATATTTGTCATATTTAGTTGATTTCTTGTGATTTTCACTGAGTTTTGTGGTTTAGATATAACGCAGGTCTACAGCGCTTGTGCTCACTGTTTCTCCACATAAAGTGATAAAATATGTTTGTAGACGTACAATTTTTGAGTGCTTTGTTTTCTAAATGTCAAGGAAGAGAATATTCAACACAGTCTCACTAGATGGCGTACTTTTACCATGACACAAAAACAGCACATTTTGACCACGACTTCACAGTTATTTTTAATACTTATGTTACGCCGTGCATTTAGCACGATATGAAAAAGAGTAAAATGACCCGAGATTTCACAGCGTCAAAACAACAGTTTTGGTTGAAGCCACGTGGGGACGTTTTCTTCCAACCCAGTCTCACAAGAAGCGTACATATAGCACGACACAAAAAAGCGATTTTTAGAGATTTCACAGCGTCAAAATAGGACGAGTTTTGGTTGCAACCACGTGGGGACGTTTTCTTCAAGTGAAACGGGTAATTTCAGGCATAAAGTTACTAAAATTGGTAAGATTAGGTCTGGGGCTTGGGGCAGGTTAAGATTAGAATCAGGATTTCATTAATATTCATAAATAAGCACACGTCTTAACAACCACCATTGAAATGAATGGGGACTGTGACGCGTACTATAATTACGCGAAACAGCTGTGAACTCGTGCTAATCATACCTCATTTACATATTGTGTAATGTCATCGTAAATGTACGCTTCTTGTGAGATCGGGCAGGAATGTTATGCAAATGTGAGCGCTTTTAGTGAGGTAATTTGACAATAAATAGAGTTTGCATAAAGCTGAGATGCAGCCCGATCTCACAAGAAAGCGTACATATACCACGACATAACGCAACATGTAAATTGCGTATGATTAGCACGAGTTTAAGGCTCTTTTGCATAATTATAGTACGCGTTACAGTCCCCGTTCATTTCAATAGTGGTTGTTAAGACGTGTTCTTTTTGATGAAAATTAACAAAATCCTACATCTAATCTTAACCTACCCCAAGCCCCCAACCCTAATGTTAGCCATTTTAGTAACTTTTTGCCTAAACTTAACCGTTTCACCTGAAGAAAACGTCCCCACGGTTGCAACCAAAACTCGTCCTATTTTGACGCTGTGAAATCTCTAAAAATACGCTATTTTTGTGTCGTGCTATATGTACGCCTTCTTGTGAGACTGGGTTGAAGAAAACGTCCCCACGTGGCTTCAACCAAAAGTCGTGGCATTTTTACGCTGTGAAATCTCGTGTCATTTTTACGCTTTTTCATATCTGCTATATGTACGGCGTAACATAAGTACGCAAAACAGGACTGATATCGTGCTAAAAATACGCTATTTTTGTGTCGTGGTATATGTACGCCTTCTTGTGAGACTGTGTTGTGAGACGAGACAAGGCACCATTTGTTTCAGCGGGAAATCTGGCAGCTTTCTACGGCCAAAATACGATTCTACGTTTAAATGTGTCTGTGTTAAACTTCACTTTGCGGTTGAATGAAGCCTTGCGCAACTATATAAATCATCACAAGCAAATGTTTAACAGCAAAAGTCCAAAAAGCTGTAATAATCTGTACAAAACTATTGTACAGTAGCAGTCCGTTCTGACGTCATCAGTCATTTAGTTCAGATGAATGAGTGATCCGCGGAGCAAATGGTAATTAATTGAGAGATTGAAACTGAGTCAAGATGTGAAATATCAATGTTTTTGTTGTGGCTTTTGAACAAGAGCACCAAAGATGATACTATTACAACACTATTGTTATAACTTACACAAAAGACTTACATAAAAGATCTCAGTGGCAAACACCTATCTGTTAGTCTGTGGCAATTTGCTCGATAACTTGGAGCAGCCTTGCAAAATGTTTAAGTTGATTTTGTTATTCTAGAAAAGTGCTGACTTTCTATCAGTGTTCAAAGACTGATAGAGAATTCGCTCTGCTTGCCTGTTATTATAAATGAGAACATTGCCCATCTATTTAAAGCCGATGTACCTCATTTCCAACTGTGAAAAAGAAGTGTGTGTTTAAATCTTTCCAGCTCCTCCCTCGCTCTCACAATTATTTTTGGTACATCATAGGCTTTTTTTACATTTTGTCCACTAGCACAGGTTTAGAAGAGGTTTATTTAGACTCAGAATTGAAGCAGGCTTATCACACTCTGCAAGTCCATCAGCTCTCATTTCAAAGAGTTCTAAAGTGTCTTATCTCAAAATGTCACCTTATACTTGTACTTTAGCTAGAGTCCAAAGCAAATAAGGTAGATTTTATTTATTTATTTAATTTTTATTTAATTTTATTATTTTTTTTGTATATGAACGCTAATTAAATGTGCATGTAACTTTTCTGCTAGAGACTGGCTCCTGCATGATAATGATTTTCAACCCATTCTCACAAGAAAGCCTATAGAGGGATAATGTGTTTTTCAACACAAGTGATGCATGCGCGAATACATTGCAGAATAAGCTGCTAATTGACCCAAACTGTAGCAGCAACACTACCCAGCGATGTTGGGAGCCAATACAAAAAGTTATGCTGTAACTTATTATGTTCTATTCAGATGTTTTTTTCCTGGAGGCGTGGTCAACCTGATGCGACCTGGGTCACTCGGACTGACCACGCCGGTGGTCTCTGGAGAATGTAGTAACGCTCCTTCATCTTGACTGATGGTTTTGGGCCTCACGTCCTGATTTCCACAGTCTCCTTGACCCAGCGTTTGGACTTGTTGTTTTCAGCTCCTATGACCTGTGCTCTGTCCCAGTCCATGATTTTATTGTTTCTATTGCAATGATCTGATATTGATTGATATATTTGAGATTTTCTTGTTTTGCTTTGTCTTAACTTGATTGTCCGTTTGGCATCAGGAAAAAGGACCATCAAAAGGAATGTGAGAGGGAAATGATAGGAAGGTTCATGATGGCATTTTTTTGTTTGTTTTTGTTGTTGATGTTTACATTTTTTCATCTTGGTCAGTAAAATAAATCTTAATATTTATCATATTGAGGGAAATGATATGGATAAACATGTATCGGGCTCTTGGCAATATCCCTAGTAACATACTGTATGTACGCAGAAATGCAATGCAAAGACAATTAACAAACAACTGAGTTTCCTGGGAGCTTAGACAATAGTTTAACATCAAGGTGTGTTACAAGATTAATTCATTATGTGCACTTAGGCCCATATCAGCCACATTTACATATGTGAGTCATATTTACTGGACAAAAGACAGTTATAATACTAATCAAACTAGCCAAAATGATTGAAAACTATTAAAAAAAATCTATTATGTTTTGCTGAAAAATGTGGTCTAACCTGTCTTACTCCCTTTAAACACAAATACCCCGGTCTGCGTAATAGGACCACATGCTATATTTAGTACGAAAACGTGTAGAAGCACTTATCAGAACGCAACTGCCTCCAGCTACATTGTATTAGGTGAGATTTAACCATTAGAACAGGACGAAAGACACAGATCCAGTGTTTTGCCAGTATCTTCTGTTGTTTTGGTATGTTGTGTTTGATCTCTCTGGGTCCCGCGGGAGTTCATTATCCCAGCGCAAAGCAAAAGGGTGACACATGATGAGAGCGCCGAGCACACTTCACCACACCAACGACAAACTCAAGCCCAGACGTACGAGCTCTGATGTTAGCTAACTTGTGCTTAGATAAATGCACTTCACCGAGACTCTTCCGACTTACCGACAAGTGGTTTGGAAGTGGGAGTTTACAAATGGGAAGTAATTTATTCCCTCAGCTCTGGTAAGGCAGATGGGAGCAATAAGAACATGTTTTTTACTTCAAATGGTTGGGAATAGGGCCAGTCATTTTCAGTAACAGACAAAAATAAAGCTCAAATTGGAACTAAAATGTTTTCTTTTTCTTGAAATGAATAGACTGTAAAACGTTTTTTTGACTGGGACATTTGTCTCTTTAGTGTTCGAGATTCTGCATTTTAGCCAATGATGTGTCTTGCTATTAACCAAAGACTGTGTCATGCTGTGTTTACGTGAGAGCTTTAATTTCCAGTAAAAATAATTTACATCTGAATAAGAATGTATTCCACCTTTAAAAAAAAACAACATGTGGACACTTCTTTCCAAAGGGAAAAGATTTTTTGGATTTAACCTTAATCTCTAACACAAGTGAGTTGTTTATTCAACTTTTAAAGTCAAATTACTTTTATTCCTTTATCATGCAACTGTTTATTCCACCAAAAATAATTCCATTCGCACTGTGCATGCTTGGTGTGTTGCCTTCTGATGGCGGTGACGCACTGCAAGATGGCTTTATAGACCCACAAATATTTGTTTTATATTTAAGTGCACTACTAATGAAGGATGGATGGCGAAAAATACATGATCCAAGTTTTTTCCACGTCATTATTTGGGAAGATTTCTTACTACACAAACGGTCTGTGAAGAAACCTGAGCGATTTCATGGCAGCTTTCGACTGATCTCTACAAGCAGCAGACGTGTGAAATGTAAAGATACTATAAATACTATCAGCTTGTGGTCTGCTCCTGTCAGTGCAAAATCCATATGCAGGAAGCAGAAACCAAGTGTTACAGTGGACACTTGGACACGTGTATTATTGCTGATTGAGGTTAACCAGAATTGATCTCCACTCATCTAAAGTCCCACTAGCCACCACCCATAGTGGTCATACACTCAGTCCAGGACAGCCTGTGGTTACTGACCCTTCAGTGTTGGTCTGGAGAAGAGCTGAGCTGTGAGATCTGTGCTGTTAATTGTGAGTCAATAAAGCACTGCTGTTAGCTTTAGAAGCCACATGGCCCATACGTAAAATCAACTTTTTTTTTAGTTTTAATTATATTGTAAAGTTACTTCCATATCAAAAACACTGCTGAAGTTTTGTTTGTGAGATATCTTTCTAAAAAAAAGTGTCCCTGATCTGTGTTGTCATAGATAGATCTCATAGATCTTATGCACAGTTTTTAAGAATTAGCATATCAACAGACAGAAATTGAAAATTGGTATTTTATGTGTGTATTTCTTTTCTGGTAAAAATGTTTAGCCGAAAGAATCTGATTGTTCAGTTGCTGTTTAAACTAATCAGGTGATAGGTCTATCTACTTTTGAGTAATACTGACGAAAACCTTCTAATATTAACACTCAAAGAATAACATCCCAAACCTATATTGTTATGATTTCTGGTGGCCCTCGAGACAGAAGCTCCAGGAACAGGTGAGAGACTGTACAAACACACAGGACTAAATGTCTAAATCCACTTTAACTTCCCTCTGGTGCAGCAGACAATATAGAGCCGGTATGACAGATCACATTTGTCTAACTTTGACTTAGTTTGGTGTGATGGCTTTTGTGATAAATATCTATCATAGGTTCGCAGCAGTTAAGTTGCAATTTATGAAAAGAAATTGACAAATGAAAGGTGAAAATGACAGGAAGAGTTTGAGTTCTAACACAGAATCCCTCCACATGTGTCATCAAAAAGCGCCAAAATGCAAAGACAATTTACACACAACTGACCGTTTCCTGTGAGTTTCAATCATTCATTTAACACACTTTAAGTGTTACAAAATATCACCATTTGTCAAATCATAGCATCTGTGTTTATGTGTGTTTTGGCCTATATTTACAATGGTTGCTAGGTAACAGTTGGGATTCCCGTCTACATATACAGTTTGCAACACCATATTTGGGAGCGTGAAAAAAAATTTATTAGGAACTGCAACTTTGTCACTTTTTTAGGACACTTCTTGGTGATTTAAGTGTATTTTGAGCACAACTAAGGCCTCAATGCAAACCAAACCAGAGTCGGCGAGATTGGAGACCAAGTTTGCACGACAGGAGAAAACTGTGATATCCGGTCATGTGGAATCATTCCTTGTCTTCCTCCTGTTACTTTCATGCGTTTTTATGTATTATTTGAGACTCACATGGATCTCAGCCTGGATCATGTCACTGTTCACTCCCTGGTTTTGTTACGCTCTCGATTTGTTTGTGTTTACAATACAAACAAACCTCTCCAGGGCTCGATTCAACCGAGCTGAGACTGACCACTCCAAACGGACCAGAATTTTAGACCAGATCAGAGTTTGTTTATGCGTTCACAATTACCAGGAAAACGAATTCTGATCTGAATCAAAAGTGTATTGTGAATGCTCCTTCTGTAGATTGCCAGACGGCACTAGCACCACGTTAGCATCCAGCTAGCATTTAGCTTTCAGCTGTGGTTAGCATTGTCAGATATACAGTATTTACAGTCTTGGGCTGCTGGATCATTTTATCCATCTCCAAGTCTTTGTTTCTCCAGTATGTTTGACACATTATATTTCCTCAAGTCCACATTTGCTGTTGTAGTTGTTGAGCAATAGTGCTAAAGCTGTTGTTTTCACTGTTATGTTAAGTTTCTGCATCAGTGGCCATTACTATTATTACTAAAGCACATAATTTAAAGGTAGTTTGTGGCATAAAGGTTATTTTCATTTCTAATCACTAAAATTCAATCTTTTAATAAAGCACAATAAAATGTAAAAACTTCAGCAAATACAATATTTGCTTGTAAGAAAAAAACAGATTCTTCGGCCCCCAACCAGTTCAGATTTTCTTGTTTTGGCTGTACTGTATCTCAAAATGAGCTGAACACTCCTGCTCTAACCAAACTGAATCCAGTCAAAATCTGTCTGAAATGCCCTGGAGACTAAATTAACTTTCAGCACAGGGCTCCGGTGAACATCTCAGTGCCCTTTATAGTGGTCAGACGAAGACACACCTACATTTATGTTATTCCACACTTGTTTAGACACTTTAGTGAACAATATGTAAGAGAAATCATAAATGTTCATGAGTGTAAAAAGCAGACAAGTCGCTAAGAACGCTAATTAAACTCGATGGTCATAACGTATTTCATGCTAAATTGTCCATCTTTTCGCTTAGAGTGGCCTTTTCCAAAGTCATTATTTTTTCGGTGAGTAAAAGATGGCAGATGGTCAGAAGGCTTTGCTAAGACGCTGGGGGATATGTTGGAGAAACCGTAATGAGCAAGAAAACTGGGAACAACTCAAAAGTGATTAAATAAATGAAGATAAACATACAAATATTTACAAGGAAAGAAATATGCTTAGAAAGTCACTGGAAGAAGTTTTTATCCCCTCGAGTTTTGACAAAGTTTTATCATAATGTACCAAGTGAATAATAAATCTGGTTACAAAACGCACGTGAAAAGGATCAACATTTTGCCGTGAACTTCCGTCTTTCTAGCCCTTTTCTCTCCACTGGTCAGTTTTTTGTTTTGATAAGAAAAGATTTCTATGTATTTTCTATGTGAAGCACTTTGTAATGTTTATCTGTGAAAAGTGCAGTATAAATAAAGTTTATGTCCTTGCGTAATCAGAATGTTCTAAAACTAAACATATAGCTATTTTTTCAGAAGTCATCATAAATCTAGTTTTCCAAATGGCAGCAAATGCCACTGCAACTCATGGTGGAGAAAGGGAAGGACTTCGGATGCTGAGCTGAGCTAAAGTGTCTAAAAAAGACTTGAATTAACAGTGGTTCAGGAACAAGCAAAAGGGGCTTCAGTAAAAAAAAAAAAACACTTGATAATATGCAAATAATAACAACAAGCATTTTTATAAGCATTCTTGGTTGATATTAAAGGGAAGGGAAGCAAAAATTACTCTTTTTTTTTTTTTTTTTAGTTTTTAACTCAATTCTAAACTTGCTTACTTATTAAATACACAGTTGAAGTTTGGTTGGAACATTTCGTGATCGTTGAATTTTGAGCGTTTATGCAGCATTAGTATTGACACGATTTTGTCCCGCCTACTTTTCTAGGATGTGCACTTCCTGTTTAGCTGCATTTAGCCTGTAGATTTCAGTCGATGGGTTTATTTTAACTGTCGTTATATTTAATTAAAATTGCCCCACAAGACAGACAAACAAACACGTTAGCTACCTTAACAGAGCTAAACAGGAAGTGCATTTCCAAGCCAAGTGGGCGGGACAAAATAGGGTCAATATCGGACAAGATTAGTTTGATTTTTTATCGTTTTAATTGCTTTTGCAGTCAGTAGTTGGAGGTCTAACTCAATTTGTGATGTGGGAAACACATGACTTTCATGTGCTTTTTAACACACTTTAATAATGGTTCTATACATTTGTGGAGGCTTAAAAGAGAAACAACCCGGTTAATAAATCATATTTGTATTTTAACAAATGTTATGTTCACACAGATGAAAAATGTTCAAAACACATTTTATGTTTGTTGTAAAACATTGATCTTTCCAGAAGATTACAGTATTTTTGAGTTTTGCTTTTAGTCTGAAACTCAGACCTCCAGTTACTAACTGCAACATCTGGTTTTGATTAAGATTCAATTTTCAAGTCTAATTTCTAGCTCTAACCTAATCCCTTATAAATATGTAGTGTTGTAGTTACATCTGCATCACACTGTATACAGTCTACTCTGTGTGCTGCAGTTGTCAGGATCTTTTCCATTGAATTGGTAAAAGTTCTGGTTTCCCACTAAGGGTATCGTGGGTTCGACTCCTGGGTCAGACCCTATCAACATTTCATAATCTCTCTGGGTGGAGTTTGCATGTTCTCCCCATGTCACCGTAAGTTTTCTCCAGGTACTCCGGTTTCCTCCCACCTCCAAAAACATGTATGTTTAGGTTCATTGGGCATCACTGTAAATTTGCCCTATGAGTGAATGAGAGAGTGAATGGTTGTCTGTCTGTAACCTTGCGATGAGTTGGCCACTGTCCAGGGTGTTCCCCGCCTAAGGCCCATAGTCACTGGGATAGGCTGCAGTCATTCACGACCCCTAATGGGAACAGGCAGTAGAACATGAATGAATGAACTTTTTTTTCCAAACCCCTGGAAAACAAGACAAGACAAACGGGAAATCAAGCAAGTGCTGGTGAAGTGAATACAGCGGTTTTCAAAATAAAATCATTACGCTACTACTAATATAAACAAATACGTCAGAATTATCGACTTATACCAGACTGTATGACACAAACGATGTAAATGAACATCCTGTGCTTATCCATTGGGTTGCAAAAAATCTAACAGAAAATGAACTGACAGTCAATGCATGAACTCATGGTCATGTACATACTTGTACATACTGTACATACACATGCATAATCCAGTCTCAGTGTGAGTGGCCACCAGACTCAGACGGATTAGGATCTGGAGTGTGAGCCTGGTGTTAGGGTTTGGAAGTGAGTGGATGCACTCAGCGGTTGTGACTCTCATGATCATAATGTTACTTCCTGCTCCTGCTAATTGAAGGAAACTTGTGAAAGTCTGATTGATACTGATCATCTCTGAAATAATTTCACAAGTTTGTCCTTTTTTTTCTTCGCACACATTGGACACTTTACTTCAAAACACATGAAATCATGCCAGTGTTAGTTGTGAATGATCACATTTGCTCAAACTTTCTTTAAGTCTTATAAGTACTTTTGCAGGACTGTGGTTGTAAACAAAAACAACAAAAAAAGAATCGTGCTGAGAGTTTATTTTACAGAGGACGCGCCTTGGCTGCCTGCCGGCTCTGCCGCCCATAAGAGCAGCGGAAGTGAGGCCTTGGCTGTCTCTCTCTCCTCCTATCGCCAATGCCACTCACCTTCACATTGATTTAACTTTTTACTCACACACACACTTGCACCTTTTCATACACGCACATACACAAAGGTTTTTCATACTGATGAACATTCGCACCACACACGCTCAATCATAAGAGTACACATTTAATCAACTCACACAAAAAGTTGTCCTACTGATCTTACTTGCACTACACGCATCTACACACATCACATTTACACTGATGCCAGAAAGACATTATTATTTATAGTAAAAGTCCCAATTGGGCATTAAAGAAACAATGGTGTTGTGCCTTCTTTTGTTGCACCTGTCTGAGGTTGTAACACTGTGTATTGTATTTCTGAATCTTTAAGCAGCTCTGAGACTCAGATTCTTCACAACTTTAGGTGAATCCTACTTTTGAATGCTTCTTTTGCTGTAGATTGGCACTGTTTGAGAAAAATAAAAATAAAATAATAATAATAATTAATTATAAAAAGGTGTTTGTTTAAGTTGTTTTCATTTGGAACATATCGACTTGGCAGAGAGATTATCCAAATAAAAAAAATGAAATTGCTTGTTCTAAAGTATATAAGTTGCCATACAGTGAAAGATTCAAATAGAAGCATTTAAAACAAGTTAAAGTGAGCCACAAGACATGTATTTGGCGAGAAACATTGATAGTACACCTAGAAAGCTTTGATATTGGCTTTAAAGAGTTGATTCTTAAAACTCAGTGTATAAAATCCTTTACTTATTGCTGTTCATGCCAGTTTTTGAGGAGATATGAGTGAAAACATATTACTTTGAGAGGCGTAGTTTCTGAAATAATCTTTTTTGAATCAATCCAAACATTATGTTCATATCCACAGATTGTACTTCCTTTAAATCATTACAATAACCCTACAATGTCCATATTGTCTTAGAATAGATAACAGTCCATTGTAGCCAACTATTGATCTTGCTTCCAAGGTTAAACAGTAACAAAACTTGGGGAAAACAAAATAATGCATTATAATAAGTACCCATTCATGGCTGCTGGGATTGTAGATCTTTCCTGGCACGGCATAAACTGAATTAAGGGAGAGTTATGTACTGACAGATCTTATTAGAGCAAAATCCAAACAAAAGCACGCAGCCTTTTAGTCTAATTAGAGTGTATTCACTGTGAGCCAGCTTTCTTCAGCCCGGGACGTCCTGTAGAGGTCACGGAGGAGAGAGGACACCTGTCTCCTGCGGTGATGGGAACCAGCAGGACCAAAGCCTGTCAATACACCTCATAGGCTTCATATGCATCAGCCTTTTACTGAGAGAGGCAGATGCATTATTGATGTTGCCACGACGACGTATTGAGCATGTCTGACAGGAGGTTGTGTGTACATCTCAAACGCTGAACATGTGCGCTGGAGTTTGGGCTTTGATTAGAGACAGAACATGGAGGCAAACATGTTTAAGTCATACTGGTACATACAGCTGCATGTTTAAATCAGTTTCAGTGAAAAAGTGGCCTGTGGGGTTGAGAAAAGAAAATGTAAGGGGGTAGCTGAACACTAATTTGAAACTTTTTTGATACTTTTTGATGATTCAAATTACTTCCTGTAATGTCACAATTTGCAACTAAATTGTTGACAAAGCTATTTTAAATATTTACCACAAGGACTATCAAACCAAAAAAAAATGTATATATGGTGTATATATATAATAATATATATATATATATAATATATATATATATATATATATATGATAATCTGTCATATGGACTTCAAGAGAAAGGAACATGGTCATAGTAGTCAAATGGATTGTGTGGCTGGTCTCCGCGTCATGAGATAGATTCAAGGCTCCAAAGCATTGCTGGATGTTCTTAATCACAGTCCATCTTATTGGACGAATGCATGTTGTGTTGTTTTGGTTTTAATTGGTCATGACTCAGTCACAAACTGGGCCCAGTTTGTGGTTTGTGACTGCACCAGAGTTTTTATTGATTAGCTAACAGGTTGATTCCACATCTTGCATATCTGCTTCACAGCTCTGCACCATAGAACACCTCCGATTTCCTACATTTGGTCTACGCCAGGTTGTGAAGCCTCAATGAATTCGAGAAGAGCATGCGCGGAAGCACAAGTTTATGTAATAAAAGTCTCAATGAAGGCGTTCTGATCTGTGGAGCTTGATATGGCTGGACTAGGCCACAAAAGTTTACCATTGATCCATTTGCCAATTGTCTGGATTCAAACATTGCCCTCAGTAAAAAGCCCTCGGCTGGTGTGAAAGACGCTTTAGGGCGCACCGAAGTGAAAGAATATTCACACAAACATGACCCAAACAGCCACCAGTTGCCAAACAAAGGCATGGGAGTGCATGCGTCCTGTTTGAACCTGTGCAAATAACAGATCATGCTTGGCTAAATACCATTTTTCCAGTTTTCCAGTGCTCTGATTCGCTGGTTCACCAGTTGTCATGAGACAATCAAACAGCTGCATGTGTAGCAACTGGCGACCCAGTGTGAATAAGTCTTTTGGAGATGTGGGGGAGAACATGCAAACTACACCCAGATTGTGAGATTCTGATTTGGTCCAGATGCAGATTCTAGCCTCAATCATACATAAATGCACAACCTCAACAAAACAAAAAACATTCAGCATGGATATAAAAAGGAATATTTTCTCCAAAAAACAAAAGCACACTTGTCCAACAGCCCACACACATTCATCCTTATTGTCTTTCGCCTCTCTCTCTCTTTTGACACATTTCACATTTAAAACCCATGCATTTTTAATCAGCAGCACACACAGTTTGGCTTCAGTTGGCCTGTTCCTATCTTTAGCATCTCGCTCTCGTTGTTGCTGCAGAAAAAAAAGGTTTTGCAGGGAGGTAATATGACCTTAATGTGTCAGAACGGTGCATCTCCTGGCTCAGCTGCTGTCAATATTACATCAGAATCAGCACTTTTCAAAGAGCCACACTCGAGCTAACCCGGTGAACTGCGGCAGGGAGCTGTCCTTGGATAACAGATAAAAACACAGAGAGAGCATCGCCCAGAGGAAGAGAGGAAAACCTGGAACAAAACTTGTGCAGAGGAGGATGTAGGTCTCAGTTCAATACTACAGAAGTACATGTGTAAACCCAGAACAAAAGACTGAAGGATGTTGGAAAGGCTGAGGTTGTTCAACTAAAGTCCCTGTTGTCAAAGGTCAATCTCAACATTCTTATTTTTCACTCAAATAAGAGAATACAGTTTTGTGGATTAACACAATATTTGAACAGACAGATATTAAAGAGGAACCTACAATGCACAGTACTTGTTTTCTGAGTTTGCAACAGCAGTGTGCGTTCATCATTTGTTTACTCAAAGCTGTATTTGGATGGATTCATGTATGTTTGATTGATCTTGTGTTGTCCTGCAGCTGATACTAAAGTCCTTACGGCAGGTGTGCATTGACTGTGAGGCAGGTTCAGGTCAGGTCATGTGCGGGTTTCTTGCATTCTGCTGTTAAACCAACTGCTGCCCGTATATGTCACGTAGATTCATCTAAGAACGATTGCACAATGACCTGAAAGTTGCATCAGACAGCTGTGGTCTCCAGAGGAAAAAAAAAACAAAAACTTCTGTTGATCAGGGGTCTCTAACTGGCAGCTCAGGAGCCAAATGCAGCCCCTGAGATGATTTTATGTGACCCCCAAAGTAATACCTGATTAGTATTGATAGTGGCCCACCCATTACCTGCACATAACAATGTCTATGTTTTTTGGCTCGGTATAGTGTGGTTAGAGCTTTGACTTCCCGATAAGGAGTTTGTGGTTCTCACCGGGTGGAGTTTGCATGTTCTCCCTATGTCTCCGTGGGTTTTCTCCAGGTACTCCAGTTTCCTCCTATCTCCAAAAAAACAAAACTGGGCATTACAGTAAATGTCCCCTGTGAGTGAATGGTTGTCTGTCTAACCCTGCGACAAATTGAATACTGTCTAGGGTGTTCCCCCGCCTAAGGCCCAAAGTCATTGAGATAGGCTCAAATCACCCGCGACCCCTAATGGGATTAAACAGTGGAAAATGAATGAATGTTACAATCCTCGCATTTGGAAAACCTCTAAAATTCAATAGACCGCAGCGATATATATGTACAATTTGTCTGATTTTTTATTTTATTTATTGTCTTTTTTCGGGGAAGCACAGTCTGACGCGAGGTACCTTTTGTATTTACTTTTTCTTTACGCACTTGGGGGCCAAATGATAGAAGACAATATAATACAATGATTGTGGACATATTTTATATTATAGACCTATTTAGACCTCCATTTGAGTTTGACCCCTAGATTATTTTCACAGATGTGCAATGCTCTTGCATCTGTGCCTGCACTGCTCAGGTTTCAAGCATTGTCTAAGTCCTCCAGGACCGCAACAAACTTGCACTCTGAACACTCGAGCTTTGAAAATCTATGTTTTTATATACCACCTAAAAAAAAACAAAAACATTCTGAATAAGCTTTTTTCTCCATGAAATGATGTCAGACTTGTTTCAGCTAAACTTTGTGCTTTACAATGAACAAAATGTAAATTACTGATATATCTCTCTCACCCAGATTCTCTGAAATAAACCATGTTCTCACTTGGCCACGGCAACACTTCTGCCTTTAATGGCATGTCTACATTTGCTTGGTGTGTTTTGGTTTAAGCCACATGGAAATGTTTTCTTTGGGTTTAAAGGTAAAGTTCTGAAGTTACATAAAATAACTTGTTAATATTCCTAACAACAATAAACACATCCTTACATTCCCACATAGAAAGAAACAGTCCCAGCTCCACATGAAATCAAAGCGCAAATATTATCATTTCTGTTCATATGACACACTGTTTAATAGTCCGTTGCATAGGCACACATTTTTGTGAGACCAGGCTCAATAAACACAAGTATTTTGACTTTTCCTCTTAGAAATGCTCACACTTCTCATTACATGCTGTGACCTGGCATTTCCCTTTAGAACATATTGCCTGTTTTCAGTGCATATGAATTTGTTTGGCCCAGTCCCTGGTGAGAGGTGAAAACAGCTTTGTTTATGAAGAAACTGGGACAAGATTCTGGGCAACAGTTTGCACCATCTGAGTCGACAGTATTTGTGTAATAAGGGTTTGAAGATGCCTGACAGACATCCTAATCTTATGTGTGTTTTTGTTACTGTATCTGAAATTGCACTAGTAGGCTTATGATGTGGATTGGTCAACACTAAATGACAGTCAGAGCTGGGTATCTGGGTAATGACTTAGCCAGATTTGTTTTGGGATTAATCAATAAGCTAAGAAAGCAAAATTAAACTATTCTGCAAAGTCTTAGCTGAGAGAATGTTGCTTGGGAAATGTTCTGCAGGTGTAATACAAGGTAAGATATCTTTTGTATGTCAGACAAAGTGGAAAGTTGCAATGCACATTATGTTATGAAAAACCAAACATACAACAAGCACAAACTTTGGTTGAAGCCATGTTGCGACTTTTTCTTTGGGTTTGACTGTTAAGTTTAGGTTTCAAGTTTCTAAAATGGATAATTTTATGGCTGGGCTTGGGGTAGGTTAAGATTTACCAGTTAAACCCAAAGAAAATGTCGCCATGTGTTTTTTTTTTTTTTTCTCATTTACACTGCTACCAATTGACCTAAACATGCATATTTCAGGAGGTAGGAGGAAGCTGGAGACACTGAGAACATGTATCATGATCCAAGAGTTAGTGAGACGTTGGTTTGGTCTGGTTTGGTAATCAAACCTGCAGTCTCTTTATTGGGAAGTCAAACTCTAACTACTCTGCTACCTTGCACTCCAAAAAAGCTAAAATTCATACTTTCTAAATGCATTTCTTGTTGGTGTGGCTGGCTTTTGCCCACCATCTGGACACATCATCAAATTCTGCAACATGTTTTTTGCTTGTTCTCATAAAAATGCTAAATAAAATTAAAAAATAATAATAATAATAATCAGAAAAAGTGTCCTTTGATGATGCACATCCAAGTTCCTAGACAATAAAGCCATTCTTTTACAACATTCAGAAGACAACATAATTGGGCTAAAACATACTTTGTGCTTCGAGAGCCTTGCGTTAAGGATGAACATGATAAGGCCGTGTCAATTTAAGATTTATTAGAAACAGGACAAAAAGCTGGGCCAGTGAAGAAGTCAGGTGATGCAACTTGACATACGCAATTCATCACGACGCGGCTATCTCAACAGGCGCCATTGTAAGGAGCTGAGGTCTAATTTTAGTCCAGGCAGCGTGGAATATGCTTAAGTTGTGACCTTGCTTAACTTCCAGGTGAGGCCCTCCTTTCTGCATATGTTATCTGTTGGAGTAATCAAAACACGGGCAATCTGGTCACCTTTGTATGTCTGAAAATGAGATGTAGCCGGTGACACGCGCCGGACATATTAGGAATGCTAATGGACTCGGGGATGAGGTCTCACTCCGCTTGGCTCTATCAATCTCATAATATCATCTTTCTGCAAAATGCCAGAGATGGAAATCTAATATGTGGCTCCGTATCAGAGATTTATACAATGCCGAGTGCAATATCGGCGCTGATCAACCAAAAGGCGAGCCAATCTCACACTCAAACCTATCCAGGCAGAACCAGTTTATTATGAAACACGCAATGATAAGAATTACAATATAGGCACATGTGTTTCACACTGTAGGACAAATATGTCAAATTAACATTAGAGTTTTTGACACAGACCAATCATTCTATGAGATTTGGGTTAATTTATTTTATGTATTTGTAAGCCAATTTACAATTACATTAACCACAATGGCAGAGATGGTTGTACCAGATTTAGTTTTACAGCTGATTCCCAGTGTCCCCAGGTGAGGGGATACAGGAGCTAATTGTACATGTTTTCAGTGATAAGGGAAACTAGTAGAGCTAGATTAATGTACCAATCCAGCTATTTCAATCGCCTACGGATGCCTTTTACTATCTGACTATATCAACTGTCAGTTACTAATGTAAGGACTGAAATAGCTTTCTTTCTTATAAAAATCTAATAAATTTGATAATATTGTATTATGTAACTTATTTATAGTACAAGTCTCCATACATCACACAATCATCGATTCCTTTCCACATCGTATAGTTGGCCACTTCAAACACTTGCAGCATGTTTTTGCACCTTGTTCTGGCGCGACTGTCAATCATCTGCAAAGCGCACTTGTACAGGCACTCTCCTGAGCGAAAAATGAGGCCAGCCTAAAGTCAGGTCGGCTCGGTCTAGAATCTAAACTCTAATCCATATTTGAGCATTGTATCTGCCCTCCATCTGTCTAAAACTCATTGGCTGGAAAAAAGAACCCATGGCCAGATGCTGGCTGTTGAAAACATGATCAGTATAACGCTAAAAAAGTGACCAGTTTGAACGTTTAAATGCACCTTGTGTTGACCCCAAGACTGGTCGCACACCAGAGGAAAAAACAAATAAGAAGTACAGAAAGACCTGAGAGACAAGGTGCATAAACAGACATCCTGCCTTTTGTACTTTACACTCACACAGACACTCTCACACTACAGGAAAAAAAAAAAAAAAAACTTGATACAGGCAAACAACTACAAAGTATGTGATCAAATAGTGTGGCTTCATGAATGAAATAAACAGCTGTGTCTTTAAAGTCCACAGGAGCGACGTGTTCCAGTGCAGTGTGAGGAGGGAACAGCCTGTTACAGTCATTGTGCTGGAGACGTTTGTGTCCTCTGCTGCTCTTTGGAGACTTTTCCTAAACACAATGCTTTAGTAAAATGCATTTCTGTCTGCATTCTTGTTGGTTTAGGCTATAATTCTGTTTAGTTTTATCCCACCAGGGCACACAGTGAATTGGTTTTATCCGTGTGTGTAAATTAATTTGGCAATGAAACTGTTACGAAGCCAAAAGCCCCTGAAGCACTTTCTTTAGGCTTTTCAATTAAAATCCACTGACTTTGCAAGAGTTTGGCACCTCCTAGCAATATAAGAAAAAACAGGCGCATATATTGTTTTTTTTTTTTTTTTTTTTACATCAGTTCAACATTTTGCTAATTTGCATAATGCCTTGCAAGCCGAGTGATTTTTCACTACCATGAGCCAGTATGGTAACAGAAGCCAGAGATGCTAAAATCAAACAGACTGAGTTTTCACTTGAATAGATGCTATGACAAGTCATCTCTGGAGAGAGAATCAGAGGTATGGGGATGACTGAGGGCACATGAGCACATACTAAGAATTAGTTCAGACTTTACAATGAATATTAAAATTGATATTACAACTTGAACAATTTGGAGCTTTCAGGGCATGCATTTCATTAAGAAAAAATATACAAAATTAATAGACTTATTGACAAAATGTGTTTACATAAATACCAATGTAGGGGGTCCTAGAGTAGAGCGTTAACTACAGTATAAAAATCTTTTCTTGAACATGAAAAACTTGAGAAAAAAAAAAAAAAGCCTTTTTTGCAACAACTACCAGTATTACAGTCACACCATCCTCCAAAGACACCACTGACTTTGTGGTTCGGTACAAGCAGCAGACTACAAGCGACTGACAAAGTGACCAGCTCTCTCAAACTTTGAAGTTTAAGAGCCATCATCACAAAGAAGCAAAGCCTGGCACTATTGAACTGTAAAAAGGTTAGCCTGACAAAAAGTTGTCATTAAATGACAAAAGATATGACAAAAAATGTTTTCTTTAAGCCATGTTTACAGAACTCATGAACTTACAGCTGAACTATGAAACTTTAGCAGTAGTGCTCCCCCTAAAGCTATATGTGTCATTAAACTAGCCAACTGAATCAAAACGTAACATCATTTTCTCATTTTAACTAACTTTAAATGAAACAAGGCAGAAAAACACACCTAAAACAATTTAAACTGAAAAAATAAATAAATAGATAAAAAAAGAAAATCAAAAGTAATAAAAAAAAAAAAAAAAAAAGAGTAAAGGTTTCTCTCAAAAATTTAGGTCGGAAATGTGTTGGGAAGGGGGAAGGTTGTAGTTGCTGTAGTTTCTGACGGAGAACAATCGTGACGAAGACAAAGACATAAAGACTTTATAAAACAACCAAAAAAGGTAATTAACTTACTTAGTTCAACAATGTATATAGATTGTCCTGCAGATATGCTTTAGTGCACAGAAAATCCCAGTTTTCACTTACCCCCTATAGAGGGATTTCCGATCGTCATCACTTTCTGCCCTATTGACCCTATTTTGTCTCGCTCACTTGGCTTGGAATGCACTTCCTGTTTAGCTCTGTTAAGGTAGCTAACGTATTTTTTTTTAATTTATTAAATATAATGACAGTTAAAATAAACCCATTGACTGAAATCTACAGGCTAAATGCAGCTAAACAGGAAGTGCAAAGTAGGCGGGACAAAATAGGGTCAATACTGTGCCTGCGTTATGCATAAAAACCCTCTCTCCATCCGTAACCATAGGGAAACTTCTTTGAATAAAACAACAGAGACAGCTTTCTCGCATTTTCACTCAGCTGAATGTAACTGTTAAGGGTTGTAGGGTTGAATTTCATTTACAAATTTTATTTAGCAGCATCATTTTTTTTTTTTTTTTTTTTTTTAACTCAGTCAGAAACCCTTATTTTATCAGATAACTGTGATTTTTCAACTTGTTCCACGTTTGGGTTCAAAATTGTCATGTAGTCACTTTCCAACAATAACAGTTTTACCATTTTGAACAGAAAGTCATTGGATCTGTTTCTATACTTAAGCCAGTTTGATCAATTTTCTGCATTACAAAGAATAAAATGTAAATCAGCGATCAAGATATTTTATAGTTTATTACTAAATACATAGAAAAAACCATCAGCTCCCCTTTAATACCTGGTCCAAACCCTCTATAGTGTGCAGAAAGCTTTATCCTTTCCAATTCAAGCAAGCTTATTGTAATAAACCATGTAGAAGAGGAGCTCACATTGTAATAAAACATGGACCAAGTGTCAGGCTTATCCCACTAAGTCCAAAACAAATAACATCTGCTCCTGTTAATGGCATCTCTTCATCTGTGACGAGCGCTGATCCCCAGAGAATAAAAGACAGGACCGAGCCGCGGCAAATCACATCGGGAAGACGGCGCGGACATGATGGTTACACCGGCTTCTTTTTCTTTATGAATAGATTTGCAGTTTTAATCTGAGCCAGGCGACACTTACAAGGAAATAGTGGGATTTGTCTTTTTTAATCTGACAGAATTTATTACGTTTTACTCAAATTTGTGTCACGAGAGAAGCAGAAGAAGAGATTGTCTTTGTCGAACATGGAACAGGGTTGTAATGTAAAATATATTGGCTGGTGGGGAATTCAAAGGAGTTGTATTGTAAAAAAAAAAAATAAATAAAAAAAAAAAATAAAAAAAAAAAAAAAAAAAAATAAATAAATAAATAAAATAAAATAAAAGTATACCTATACCTCAGTCAAATTTTGCACAGTGCAATGTCATGAAAGAAAACAGCTGGCTTAACGTGTCCCTTGGTCACATCAAACCTATACCAAACTTGAAATTAGGATTAAACTGGGTACAAACTATAGCTGTGAATGAAGTTGGCAGAGGTGAAGTCCTTGGCATCAAGTTTTGGCCCGATTTAAGCCTGATGTGCCCCTCTACGAGTTTGGGAAGGCTTGACCATAGTAAGGATTTCTGCAAGAGATATTTTTGTTGTTTCTTCCTTATGTCTGTGCGTCACTGCAACAATTTGTCGGGATGCATCATCGTGAGGTTCACAAGCTGCGCAAGTGCTAGGACCTTTACAACAGAAGCATGGTGCATCTGTCTTGTGACAGCGACTTTTAAAATGTAAAATAAAGAAGAAATATTGTCTCATCTGTTAAATACGCAGACAAAGAGCGCATTTCTTTTTACAAGCACTACAGACGTCATCTCCAACAACCTGCTCTTCCAATGTCGCGCAAAGCACCAACTTAGCCTATAGAACATGGCCAACACAGTTTGTTGGAGCTTTTTCATTTCACCCCCACAATGCGTCAGCGTAAAAGCTCCTTATCTCTAATGACCCTCCGCTCTCCTGTGACGTTTATAAACCTGGTTAATTAGACTTGCGTTTCATTGTTCATTTCAATAACCCGCACATGAAAGAAAAAACTCGATTGCTTGATTATGTGACGCATGCACTGTTCTCCGCTGCGCACCCTGGGTCTGACTCGTCTCTGTTCTTCCTGCGACATGATGCGACTGTGTGACAAACAATCGTTGTAAATGTCCTCATGTCTGTGACCTCTTCTCTTCTTCTTTTTTGGGGCATCTAAAAATCACAAAAGTTCCTAAACTCCTCCAGTGTGCGTTCGGCTTAAGTTTCAATCAGTTCCCCACAAGTTAAGTCAAGGCCAAGTCTGCTCATCTTAGTTTCAAATATTTTCAAGTTCCAAATGATATAGATTGTATGCATTATCACAATTAAAAGAAGGGACTATGTTTTGTAGTTTTTAGTTTAAATTACACTGTTTACTTTTATCCAAGTCAGATGCCAAGTCACTGACATTCATGTCCAAGTAGAGTCCCAAGTCTTAGTTCACTTTGTCAAATCTCAATTGACTCAAGTCTGACTCAAGTCCAATTCACGTCTTGCAGATCTACACTCATTGGAAATAATTATGTCTGTAGTAAGCGCTTGTTTGGGTTTGTTTTGGCATCCAAACCAGTGATAAATCTATTGAAAACCACGTGGATTTTAATAGAATCAGGTTCCATCATCATGAATTGATGTCAGAACTCCATCTACAAGCAGCATAGGGAATCACCATGAACAAAAATAAAAGCTTTAGATAATAATTCTGAATGAGTCTAGTGATAATTTACAGCTTTAGGTAACCCTACATCATCTCTAATGACTTTTGTGTCTTAATCAGACGCTGCTGCATCCTTTTCACACTGTACTTAAAGATCATACTATTCATCACACACGTTGTCTTACTGTGTGACATTCACACCACAGCACACACTTCATATGCTGACAACAGTAACACTGATTACTATTTAAATATAGATCCCGCCGAGTGCTAAAACAAGTCTAAGTTGTGTCTTCCCTTTGCTTTGCTGTGGTTCGTTGAGACTGGGTCATAACATACAGACCTAAAATGTCTCTGTTTTCTCATTCGAAGTCACAGAGAAGACAAAGGCATGTTTGACAACTTTAACAGAAATCTTAGAAGAACTGTCGGTCGCTCTTGATTATTTATGCATGTGTTGTACTCTCTTCTCCTTTTTTGAGTGAAGGCTATCAAAAGTTCTACAGTGCTACATAATGGTCTTGAAAGTCACTCAAATGCATGTACTGCTGTTCACAGTTCAAGCTAATGTATGTTATAGCAGACCTTCCTGAACATGTATTTGTCCGATCATTTCCAGACAGATAATTATATGATTATGTGAAGCTCTGTGCATTGACACGTGAAGCTAAAGGGCAGCAGCTGTGTCAGGAGGACAGTTAGTTTAATGAGGCTGTTCTTATTCTACAGCGGTGGATAGACAGTTGTCCGCTGCATATGTCCTCACTGTGGGTGTGGACGAACGGGACAGGACATGAATATTTATTATGTACGAGTTATGTTGTTGACGAAATCTCAAACAAACAAAAGTGTGATAAACAAACTACTCAAGCAGTAGATGTATTTCACTACAGGCAGACAGCAGATGTAAAAGTACAGGCCATGGTTCCAACCTTGTGTGCCCTGAAGACAGTCTAAGCTGCTCGGTCATGTCTCTCTTCATTTTATACGGTAAATTAGAAAGTCAACTGATATTTAATAAATGTCTAGATTTATCTAAGGAAATAAAATAATCCCAATGTATTTAGAGTTCATGAGATTTTGTTCAAAACAAACACTTCAAACTACAAACTCATGTCTTTATATCCAGTTAAATATGTAAATTTAAAGAAAATACAAGAAGTCCTCTGTAATTGTATAACATGGATGAGCTGACACAAAAATGTTATTAAGTGTTTGTATTGTAGGAATCATATTAACACAAGCACATGCATTTCAAAGCAATGTTCCAAAACGCGAGTCAAAACACCGGTCACGTCACTTAGACGTCTGATGAAACGCGTAACGCCACTGAAGTGGTTCTTGAAACACTGCCGTTTCAAACGTGTTTCGTTAGAGCTCACGTCTCAAAACCAAAGTTTGATTGACAGCGGTCCTGTCAATTGACCTACTCCCACAAAGTTATAAAAGATATTTTGGCACACTGCCCAATGTGGGTTTGTGAGAGGTGAGATTTTGACAGAGTTTGGAGATTCATTGACAAAAAAATATATACTTTGAAACCCGATTAATGCATAGCTTGCAAGGATTTATTTATTTACTCAAATTATTTCATAACATACACCTGCATACACTTATACAAACGTCATTAGAACAGGTTTTATTAGAAACCGTCAGATCAGAATGAGTTTTGTTGAGACAGTGTGGATAAATCCTGAGACACCACCACCAGAGGCCACTGTAAAGTCAAACAGTGATTTGGAGCCTCAAATCATTTGTTTTGAGTTATTTGCTGGTTCACCCCGGATTCTGTACAGACTCTTCAGCAATGTTCTCCGTGCACGATCATGGGGAAAGCAAGACCGAGCAAACTCATGCTCCGAGCAATATTTCTGATAAAGATTTCTCCGCACAAGCAGTTGCCGTCAGTTTCTGTCCGCACACTTTGGTCCGAAAAAGCATCCAGAGCAGTGCGCGGTAGACTAGTTTGGGCGGTGCTCATGGGCCACGGTTGGTTCTGAAGTGAAGCACCCTGTTCACCGGCAAGACTGTTGTGCGGAAAAGCTCATTCTCAGCACACCCATTTCTTCTTGTATTTGAGCCCAATATTTATTTATTTATTTTTTTTTTAGAATGATTAGAAATGAGACTTTTTTCCTTTATTCCCCAAATAAATATTTTTTCTAATGCAATTTGCTTTTACTTTGGTAAATGGTTCAGTACAGAAAATATCTTGAGTAAAAAGAATGAATAAAACTTCCACAGGCCACTTGCAAAACCGCCACTTTGGGAAAGACTGGTGTACCCTACTGGGTTATTATGCCCACAGCCACTGCTAGTTTTTGGTAGCCCCAAGCTAAACTTAGACATTTTCCAAATCCTCTGCACAGTTCTGCCTCTTACATAGTGCACCTTCAAACTTAAAATGTGAAAATAAAAAAAATAAAATACTGTCACACACGGTTTAAGCTACAGTGAACCAAATCACTCACTACACTTCTTTTCACCATGGCAACTTGACGACCCAACTGAAACCTGTAACTGCACATTACATTATGACTAACACCTTTGATGAGAGCAGATTGAACCATACGGTGCTGCAGACTGTCAGACAAACCCTTTCCACTGCTGATTGCACTTGAGCAGCAGCAGCAGCCTCGGCCCTCTTTGTATTTGCGATTCACCGTGAGCCTCCCTCCCCGAACACGCCGCAAATTGGACAATCAGTAATGCTATTTGATGGCATTAGTGGCGGAGATGAGAGGACGGACACTCCAGTTATCAACAGGGTAATGGGGCTGCTCCTTTGCTCCCTGTATCCAATCAAAAGTCTTCCACAAGCTCATTTTCTTCGCCATTAATTAGTCCGTCCGCATCAAGGAGACTCCCTATTGACGAAATATACCGTTTTACCATTGAATTATCGAACCCGCTTTGGTGTTTATTGTGCCACGTCAGCGCGATAAAAGCCTGCGTATATAAAAAGTGGATAAAGTCTTCGAGGTGATGGACACAGGAGGCCTTGGGCGGACGAAGCAGAGAGCAGTAAAAACCAAAGATGGCTCCATTGATCACATGGCGACGGATTTGTGCCGCAGGAGAAGAGGAGAGTTGCAGAGATAGATACAGAGCCGGCGGCCATAGTTAAGGGCACTTAGGGATAGTGACAAATGGAGTGAGCAAAAGCAGAACTGTTTCTGGAGAGGTGCAGGAGGAATTAAAATTGATGTAGTGTAATACAGGTGTCCACGATCACAGGCCATTCAGTGCTGGGCCTCGAAGGAAAGTAGGTAAGATTTTATAATGACATATATCTGCAAGGGATGGAACATTATAAAATAAACTGATGATGAAAAGGGACATACAAATGTAAATCCATTGTTTTTTAGCCAAGTTATGATATAGTTCTTTCATTGTAAATCAAAATTGTATTTAATTTGATCCATGCATAAAGAACAAGAAAAATCTTGTTTTCATTGACCACCTTGCCCTGCCCACTTGTTTACAGTTTTAAAAGGCACCAAACCCAGTATATTTATTTAGGAATAAAATAATCATTTTCACTCTTGTATATATTGTTAATTTATTTTTTGAGGCAGACATTTGTCCGCAGTCGTTACTGTATCTAATAATGACCCTTTTTTCATCAAACTCCATATCTGTGCATCTCTTGATCTTTAGGGATGCACAGATGATACAAGGATCAGATACCGGTGCCAATGGAGGAATCATTGATGGAACGGGTATCGGCTCCATAATATCAGTTTGGCCGATATCATAGTTTTGCCTTTAATCGGACAGAATGAGACGTATTTATAGGCTGATGTTAATTCAGAACATCTCATAATGGTAATAGTTGTTTAGTTGTGACTTGCACTGTAAATATGTTGCATAACACAATATGATCACATTTATTATGTTTTGAAAAAAGAAAAAAAAAGCTCCTACAAAGTTCCTACACTCGGTTGATCAGGTATCGACAGATATTTTATTCTAAAGTATCAAGATCTATATCGGGACTGAAAAAGCTGGATCGGAAGTATCCCTAGTTCCAGGCAATTGACTTGAACTGGGAACTTACTTTTCCCAATTGAAAAATAAGTTCCCAGTTCAAAGCGTTCAACTGAATCAACTCTTATGCAAACATTAAGGCTAATGCTAACCTTTAGACTAAACAAAAGTAACGGCACGGTGGGCTGACGGTTAGCGCTCTTGCCTCACAGCAAGAAGGTCGCGGGTTCGATTCCCGCACGGGCCGCGCCTTTCTGTGTGGAGTTTGCATGTTCCTCCCCGTGTCTGGGTGGTTTTCTCCGGGCACTCCAGTTTCCCCCACCAACTAATAACATGCACGTTAGGGGTAAAATCCTCCAGCTACGGTAGTCCTGACCAAGCCTAGCAAGAATACATTTCCCTACGGGGACATAAAGTATACCTTACCTTACTTACGTTGAATAATTTGTAATCAATGTTTAATTTTTTTGTGGCAGCTAAACCCACAAATTTACTTAAAGAGATTGTTGATCTTGTATGTGAAGATGGATGGCTCAAGCAGGTCCCAGTTCACAAGTGATATTTACCAGTTTGAGTGGCGTTCGTGCATTTTAAAGCTGGATGTGCCTTAAGTTTTGTCTGTGTTGTGACATATGTTAGCATGGGGTCTGTGCTTAGATTTCGCAGTGATGATTTCTGTGTGATCGTGTAAAAAAGTGTAACACAGATAATTACTTTATATCGTTTACATCGGTAGATGGAGTTGGTTGTATTTTAGCATTCTAAGCTCTATGTTACTTATTGTGTGCGCTCGGTAGTTCGACTTGTCTGAGCCCGTCAACCACATTTGTCCGGCCGTTGGTAAAAAGCACTGGCTAAAGCACATCATGTTGAACAATTCAGAGGTTCAGAATGCATACAAGTATGTGAGCAAAACATGCAAGAAGTTTAAAATGTATTATTTCTGTTTGCTTAGATTTTTAATGAAACAAAAATTGGGTATAATATTTTTTTACAAATGATTCATTATAGTTTCCTGACAGATATGTGCAGTTTAATTAGTTATTTAGATATTTAGATGTTAGACAAGTGTTTGTGTGGAAAATGACTTGATTATTCAGCTTTTGCTTAAGCTGGAAAACAATTAGTGTTTTACTGTACAAGCTAAGGTAACGTGAGCACATTTTACAGAACACTGTGACTTTGTATTTGTGATGTTTTATTTACAATTACTAAAAACTGCTTCTAAACTCTACTAATTACTGCTATGCCATTATATTTCGACTGACAAAAACAACAAAACAGTACTGCATGGTTAGCCGATTCTTGAATGTGACAGATTATAATGGTTAAAAAATATATTTAAAAAAGTAACTTCTTAAACCGAAGCACCCAGAAGACTATTTGCAGACACGAGGAGAACATACAAATGTGCAAAAAGAAAGGGCAAACAAATACGTAAATATGAATACATCATTTTAATTTCAGTTGTTCAGAATGATTTGTCTGTTTAAACTGAGATGTTTTGTGCGAGTTTTAACACCCTCAGCTTTGAAACAGTGACAGTGATAGACTTAGTGTTGCTTTGGGTGCAAATTGATTGTTTTCTCTTTCCTGAGCAGGTCTGTGTCACAGTTCGTGTTTGTGTGATGGACAGTCTGTAATTAGGAAAATGAATAGCTCTTATGAGGAATTCTTTTACAATATAATAGCTCTGTCCTGAGAGTTAAAGTCAAAACGCCAGGGAGGAATTATTCTATTATTGGCAGAGTAAAGGCTGCGGAGGAGATGACATTTAAATTATATTGAGTGTGAGAGCAATGATCTCCATTTAATTACTTAAAGTGGACGTGGTTGAGTTTTGTCCAAGTCGCTGAGCAAACTTTATCCTGCTTCAATACAGATACATTGTTAAAGTAGATTTTAGAGTGAACATCAGATTGCTGTGTGCATGATACATTTGGTTTCTTAGCTTTACAGTTTTTGCACTAAACTCTTGTAAACTAACAATGATTTCTCAAAATGCATTTTCTTCCACAGGCTCATCGATGACACAGTGGTTCTCAACCTTTTTAGTCACGACCCCAAAACAACAATCAGAGCCATTCAACCTCGAAATCATAAAATGTAAGCTATTTGCAAAGCGATAAAGCAGTCTTTAGTCTATTATATTTGATCTATTAGGCTGTCAAATAAGAATCTACATCTATCACTGTATTTGATAGTGTTGAGGACCATTAGTCTAAAGTAGCTGCTACACACTTTACAGCCGTGATGCAGAAAATATGCATTCCAAAGGCAAGAATCCGGAGTGCCGGAAATTTGATGAATCCAATTTACAAATGTTGACATATCAAAAACACTCCAAGTTGAATTCTTCACATGATCCACTGTAATGGATCCACTCAGCCAGTGCGCACAGACACTGAGGCGATGTGAGTTATGCTTCTTGCCCAAGGACACGATAACAGTCCAATTTTGTCGTCCCACTGTGGCACCTGGTGTTCCAGCGGTCTCCCATCCAAGTACTAACCAGGGCCTATGTGCTTAGCTTCTGAGATCTGATGGGATCAGACTTTGACAAACAAGTATGGCCACTGTGTGACATCATAGGTGGATCTTCTGCGCTGGTTTACTCAAGTTTTTGACGAGTTTTGACGTGCGTAATGCTTCTAAAAAAGAATCTTGCACTTTGACTACAAGCACAAAGCATTACAATTATTTACAGACAATGAGGCAAATTTTCTTCTTATTTACATATTAAAACCCGCTATCACAGATGAAGGTCCTTTAGCTCGTGCAGCATGTGTCACGCCTCCCCGAACTCATAGAGGGACACATCGGGCTTAAAATCGGCCCAAAACTGCAGTAGTGTGCAGCTGGCTTAATCAGGTTTGGTCTGACCACTGGAATGTCACACGGAGGGACAACTTGGGGGATGTTGTTGTGTCCTTTGCAAGATAATTCACTCACATTGGCTAGTCTGAATCTGGTACGTGCATTAATGGTTGGTTGTGGCGCAAACTGGCAGCTTCACTTCCATCAGTCTGGCCCAGGGCAGTTGTGGCTTCAATAGTAGCTTACAAACACCACGTGTGGAATGTATAAATAGTTTTACAAAAAAAAGTGAATCAAATGTGAATTTTGTAAACAAATCCAAAGATTATTATTGTGTTTAACGTGAAAGAACCCAAATTGAACACTGTTATGCCAGCATAGATTAAGACTGAAACCAACATTTTTGGGGAGGGAGGTCTTTGTGTTCTAAAGCATACACAGTAAAACTACTCAGAAGCATGATTAAGTGTTCATTTAATGTATAAAAATGTTAATGTAATAAAATGTTTTCCTTTGAGTATGTTTCACAATGTGCACAAGTAACATTTTGTTGTAGTATGAAGTAACATACCAGTAGATTTATGAAGGAACAATGTTAAAGCCACCCACATTGCTTTGCACTTCACCAAAATTAAAAGTACAGTAACACAGTCCTTTCAGCTCAAGACTTGTTGTGCAGCTGTTTCCCGTCCTCCATCATCTCTGTCCATCTCCGATAATCATTGTTCGCGCTGCACGCTCCACTTGTAGACGCGCCTAATTAATCCCTCTCCTCTCGTCAAGGCGCTGG